>CM045448.1:4959856-5274599 GCA_024666655.1 Dascyllus trimaculatus | reverse complement strand
GTTACCAACACTGGAAAACATCTTCCAACTACTTCCTCCTCTGTTCCCTGTTTCTGAGCCGTGCTGCATTTATTCTATTAATCCAGTAGGTTTGATTTTCAGTCTCCGTCTCTCTAAGCCTCTAAGACAGAAAATGGAAGTGTTTTTTTTTCCATTTTATGCAGACAAAAGATGCGCAGTGCGACACGGAATGACATAAATCATGAAAATAACAAAAGTTTAATGTCTGTAATTATTTATTTTTACAAAAATTGGGAAAAAACTTGGACTAACTAATCAAGGAGATGTCTTCCTGTTACATTTCTGGACTCGATTAAAGCTCAGATTCACAGGTTATTTAATTTTACAAGCATTTAAAAGAACCTGGAATCAACATGTCCGACAGTTTCTGCTAGAAAAAATGGAGACTCGGCATGCTGCGGTTGCGTAGGTCGATCAGAGAGACCGAGCTTGTAAAAATGTGATTTTAAATCAAGCCGTTTGTCTGATTAACATCCTTGTGCAGTGATACTCTGCTGCCAGTGCTCCTGCAACACTCCCTGGAAAACCCGCCCTGTAAACGTGTCGAGTACGTCTGAAATCAGCGCTGAATCTCCTAAATGGCAACTTGAAATTAAATTTTGCACAAGAGGAAGAAGCTGCAGCCGGTTGCGCCGCAGTTTCGCCCATTTATGCTGAATGTTTTCCCTCAGACGCCTCAGGATGTTACAGCAGAGCTCTGGGGGAATGTTAAATACAGTAATGAGCATGCTCCTGGTGCTCTGGACTTGATGCTCCCTGTCTGGTTTTTGAGTTTCGGAGGTTTGTTTCTTCTCCTGATGGTAGCTGCAGACCCTCCTCAGGTCTCCATGATGATCCTCCACGTTCAGTTTGATCATCGAGCTGCTGACTGACACAGAAAGTGATGTTCGTACAGTTTGAGCAGAACTTTTGAGCCATGCTGGATTTAGTTTTTTGATTTTCCTGCCTGCAGTTCAACCTGAAAACGCTGCGTTATTGTCGTGTCTCTGTTGGTGACAGTCCAGTGTCTTCTCAGCTGCATCAAGACGTGCAGAATTTTTAGTTTTTCAATGGAATCTGGTTGATAAAATCTGACAATTCTAAGCTTTTTTGGGCCATTTTTCTTGACTGAGTCGTACATTACAGGTGTTAGGTTCAAGGACAGTCAGGAAATTAGATATTCTGCCTGTTTTTTTGTTCTTACAGTTTATTTTGGTGTTTTTTAAAATTTAATATTTAATTTGTTTTTTTCCCCAAATGTTTTTCATACTCGCTGACAGATTTTGGGGTTCAGACGGTTGATTGGAAACTCAGAATTTTTGTGAAGTGACTTTTGGTCACAGCTGAGTCACTCATGGCTTCAAAGTTGTGCCTTAGACCTCAGAATTTTTTGTTTTTTAAGCTATTCGTTTAGAGCAAACAGTTGATTTTTTGGCAATTTTTAAAACAAGACATGTAGAAGCGCAGATTTTTAGATTTTCAATGGAATAATTGATAAAATCTGACAATTCTAAGGTGTTTTGGGCCATTTTTCTTGACTGAATCGTACATTACAGGTGTTAGGTTCGAGGACTGTCTGCCTGTTTTTTTTGGTTCTTACAGTTTATTTTGGTGTTTTTTTTTAATTTAATGTGTACTTTGGAGTTTTTTTTCAAATGTTTTTCACACTCGCCTGGCAGATTTTGGGGTTCAGACGGTTGATTGGAAACTGAATTTTTGTGAAGCGACTTTTGGTCACAGCTGAGTCAGTCATGGCTTCAAAGTTGTGCCTTAGACCTCACAATTTTTTGTTTTTTAAACTATTTGTTTAGAGCAAACAGTTGATTTTTTGGCAGTTTTTTAAACAAGACATGTAGGAGCGCAGATTTTTAGTTTTTCAGCGGAATCTGGTTGATAAAATCTGACGGTTTTAAGCTTTATTTGGCTGTTTTTTTCTGACTGAACCGTACATCACACATGCTGGGTTCAAAGACTGTCAGAGAAAGAAATATCTAACATTTATTCCAGTTTTTGCAGCTTCTGGCTCTGAAAAATGGTGTAATTTTGGAGATTTTATTTATTTATTTATTGCTTTTTTTTATTAACGTGTCTTTCAAACTTGCCGTCAGATTTTAGGGTTTTGATGGTTAGTTAACCCGAAACTCAGAATTTCTGTGACGTGTCCGTCAGTCGCAGCCGAGTCAGTCATGGCGTCAAAGTTGCGCCGAGGAACTAAGAATTTTTTGTTTTTTACACAATCTGTTTAAAGCCAACTGTTGATTTTTTGGCAAATTTTTAAGCAAGGCATGTAGAAATGTCACAATTTTAAGCCAAGATTGGTGAATTTCCCCAACTGAACCATCAAAATTCTACCAGAAGCTGCCAAAACAACGTTTGTCCACATTTTCTGAATAGATCGAGGATCGTTTCTGTTAAAGGTGCTTCTTTTTACTTCACCGCGACAACATGTTGTCATCAGAGCGGCTGCTGGTTCAGCTAATGATGCTGCAGGAGCTGCTTAAATCGGCCCCTTTGACCAACTAATTCCCAACAAGCGTCTTTTTCAGCTGCTTTTCCACTCGAGCTAATATATTCATGCGTGTTTGTAACTGAGTGTGTGTCTATTCCCACATAAGAACATTGACTGCCTGTTTGACAAACTTTCCACGCCACACACACACCTTTTTTTTTTTTTTTCTTGCAGCAGGCTGAGTAAACCCCACAGTGGTTTCCAGGCCCAGGGTGAATAAAGGTGCCTTTTGTCAGGCCTGGGGTGGGTGGGTGGGGCCGGGGAGGTGGGCGTCCAGTCTGGAACAAGCATGAATGTTCCCTCAGTTCCCTCAGACATCGCACTTCCCTGCCTGGTTTCACAGCAGCGCTAGAAGAGGCGGAGGAGGAGGAGGACTCAGGGTGGGGTGGGGTGGTGGTAACGGCGGTGGTGGTGGTGGGATGGGGGGGGCGTATTTGAGGAGGTGAGCGGGAAGCTGGAGGGGAGGTGGGGCCTCCGTCCAGCCAGTGAGCTCATTGGAACAGCGTTGTTGTTTTATCCTCCTACCGAGCGTGTAGTTTTTGGAAGCCGCCGGCCGGCCAGCTCCCTCAGTCGCCCCTCAGTGCTGCAGCAGAGAGGAGCCGAGCCCCGGGTCCCTCCACGCCGAGCAGGGGCTGCATCCCGGAGCTCCGAAGACGCCCCGTTTCCTTTTTCTTTTCACACCTGTGGCGAGAAGCGAGGGAAAGGTGTCCTAACCGGATTTGTTTTGTCTCTCTTTCTGTTTCCAGCCGTCCGGAGCTCCGGTGGAAAATGACCCTCTGGGCCCGCTGCCTCCTGGATGGGGTAAGTCCGCCTGAAAACACTCCTGCACTGCGAACGCTGCACTGAATGGAAGTAGAACAGCCCTCAGGTGGTGACGATCGCTTGAAATGTGTCCAGAATGACTTGAAGCGCGTCCAAAATGAACTAAAATCATCAAAAATGACCAAAAACCTCTGTTAAACGTGTCCAGAATGCCTCATAATTTAGAGTACATCCCACGTGTTAAGTTCAAGGACCGTCAGAAAATTAAATACCTGGCAGTTGTTTCTGGTGTTGATGAATAGTTGTTGTTTGTTTGTTTGTTTTACGTCCTCAGTTGTTGAAAATTGCTCGAAAATTGTCAAAAATAGCTAAAAACCTCCACAAAATGCTTCATAATTTATCAAGAACAACCTGAAATTCATTCAAAAGTAGCTAAAATTGCCAAAAATAACTTAAAACCTCCACAAAAAGTCTCATAATTTATCTGAAACGACTTGAAACCCTTCCAAAATTAGCTAAAATTGCCAAAAATGACCAAAGGTCTCCCCTAAACAACTCTAAAACTAGTCCAGAATGTCTCATAATTCAAGTTAAGTGCCATTCAATTACATGTGGCTTTGACAAATAGCGAAACTAAGGTGATTTGTTACTTTTACGTGTTAAAAACAGTCATCTGTTGTTGAAAGTTGCCCAAAATGTGCCCAAAGGAGATTCAAAAATGGTCTAAAATGACTCAAATCTTGTCTAGAATTTGTTTAAATGGTCAAAAAGAGCAAAAAGCCTCCATTAAAGGTCTCAGAATTTTTTGAGAATGACTTGAAATTTAGCCAAAATATTGTGAAAATGAGTAAAAATCTCCTCAAAACTTGTCAAAAATTATGTAAAATTGTCCAAAAAAAAGACAAAATGACTCCAAAACTTCTCCAAAGTCTTTCATAATCCGTCGACTTCGAACTTCTTCCTTACGTCACACGTGTTAGGTTCAAGGACAGTCGGAAAGTTCAGTATCTGACCGTGACATATAACACAGCGATTCATTTATGTTTTTGCACTTCTTTAAAACATGCCTTTTCAACCCACCGTGGACTTCGGCAGTGAATCGGAAACGCTGATTTTTCCTGATGTGACTGGCGCTCAGTTGCGTTCAAGAGCTCAGATTTTTTCGCTTTTGACGGCATCTCTTCGGAGCGGACGGATTATTTTTGGCTGAATTTTAAAGCGGTCGCGTCGGATGAAGCGTCCGGCTCGTGTCGGGCTGATTTCGGCGTTTGAGCTCAGTCAGAGTGACAACAAACGTTTGAAATGAAGCCTGCAGAGAGCTAATGCTAACTGCTAACTGCTAGCATCCATTACCCTACTGGGAAAACACACCAGTATTCTCCTTTAACGCTAACCTGCAAATGTTGCCGATGATACAGATTAAACGAAGCTGCAAACTTCTCAGCATCAACGCCGGGCGCTCTCGTCAGAATCTTCGTGATGCCTTCAGGTGTCGCCTCTGCCGCAGCCTCGTTGGTGTTTAACTCACTAACGGCAGCTTCTGCGCCACTTTTTCCCGCTGCGAACTCGTTTTTCACCGCAGCACGAAGCCCCGCGCCTCAGCGGAGATGGCAGAACTTCTTGAAAACTGCGAAATAAAATCATAAAAAGGCGAATCTTCTTTGATTGTTCGCTTTGTTTATTCAGCTTTGTGTAGATTGTTAGAAGGAGGAGACGTCAGGAGTGTGTTTTTTTTTTGTTCAGGATGATACAAATATTTAGAAAAACATGAGAATTTTGCAAAAATTGAGACAAAAATCCACATTTCCGCTGTAAATCATGGCGGCTCTGCTCACTGTGTTTGTTTTACCATCCTGTTCGTCTCCTCTCTGCTCTGTTTAAAGTCACAGGACTCTGAGTTTTGCTTTGCGTCGTTCGTCTTCTGCAGATTTTAAGGCCTTCGTGAAGCGCCGCTGATTGATTTACGCGTCCTCTCGGTTTCCTCGCTGCTCGTTTATCACTTCTCCCCCCCCGCCTTTTTTTTTTAAAAGTCCTGCAAATTACAGACCCGGAGGCCCCTCCATCATCCGACGTTTTCTCAAGCAGCGTAATCGGATCGTCCGTTCACAAACGGCCGCCTGCGTCGCGAGAGAAAAAGGGCCTCGCCGCCGCCGCCGTGATGCTTTTTCAACATGTTGCGGTGCCTCGAGACGAGAAACCTCAATTACACCGCTTGGCTCAGGCCTCCTCCTCCTCATCATCATCATCCGCGGTCGCTTCCCTCGCTTTTCTTTTTTGTTTTTTTTCTGTTTCTCGTCGTGCAAAGAGATGGAAAGAAGACGGAGGAAGGAGGGGAGTGAAGCGAGGTGGGGTGGAGAAGGCGAGTAAGAGCTGCAATGTGAGCACTACTGTTTCTGGGCCTCGGCACTCGGCTGTTAATGAGAAAAAGATGTCAGAGCAGGAGGAGGAGGAGAAGCAGCTCCTCTCTGGAGACCTCCCCGCTGCTCACATTTAACTCCCGTGAAGCCTCGCTCCTCGTGCACCAGCCGCCTCGTGCCGTTTTCCCTTTTTTAAAATCTCCCTCCGCGTCTCTTTGACCTTTAACTCGGCCGAGCGGCGGTGAAATACCGCACCGGCTCGACGCTTTTCTCCGGCGGCGGCGACATTCTTGCACCCAGGTGATTCTTCTGATCCCCGTTTTGGTCGTCGCCGAGCTCCCCCCCCTCCAAACTGCAAAAACTCAACATCTAACAAGTTTATTCGTCTTATTTTTAGTCAAAATGTCCACTTGATCTAAGATAAATTCACTTTACAGGCAACATTTCAGCAACATGGAGGGACGTGTTTTACACTTATTTCTTACATTTTTCTGCTAAATCTGTGCTTTTACAACCCGATTCTGTCGTTTTATTTCCTGCATTTGTCACGTTTTTCCATCTAAACTCATTAAAAAACCTCCTCCGTCTAATTCGGTGCTAATTATAAGGGGAAAAGAGAAGGTTTTGCTGTTGTTTAGTTGTTATATTCTAGTTTTTAGGGGGAAAAAAATGACAAATAATGCAGCAGGTAAGTGAAAAAAATGGTTGCAGTTTCCTAGAAAGACGCACGACTGAAAATTAAACCTCGATTTTCTGCATTTTCCAGCTAAATTTTAACTTAAATTTCCTTAAAATCGGCTGCAATCCAGCTGGAAGTTGCAGGATGTTCAGTGCTGATGAGGTAGTAGGTGGAATCAGTCCCCTGCACTGCAAAAACTCAACATCTTATCAAGTTTATTCGTCTTATTTTTAGTCAAAATGTCCACTTGATTTAAGATAAATTCACTTTCCAGGTAACATTTCAGCAGATGGAGGGACGTGTTTTAAGACAACGCATCTTAAATATCTTGTTAAGTCAAACAATCTTGAAATGATCTTGTTTTAGTTGTATTTTACCAGAAACAAGGTTCATTTCATTTCATACATGTTTCAAGCTGAGCTGTTGTTTGTATCAGATAAATAATCTGGATTTAAGAAATAAACTTGGAAAATCACCAATTCATATCAGAAAACAGCTGCATGTGTAAAATGTGTAAAAAAAACAAAGCAAATGTCTGCTTTTGAGTTAAAACACCTCCTTTTGGGCGTAGCTGGCTTCACCTAAAACACCTGCACTGTAAAAAAAAAATGCCCCTCCCAAAACAAGAAAAACAAACTTCTTTCAAGTCACTTTTACTTTGAAATAAGTGTAAAAATCTGCCAATAGAACAAGTGAACATTTGCTTGGTCAGATTTCTTGAAATAAGACATGATATTTAGAATATTGAGGTCTTAAAATCAGCAGGGAAAACTTATTTTAAGCTGTATTTTAGCAGCATTGTCAAGCTGAGGTGTCTTAGAATAAACCAGACATGATAAAGAATTAAACAGATTTTAGCTTTAATAAGTTTAATGTCAGCTTCTTAATTTGAGATGTGTTCAACTTATTTTAGTTGTATTATCGTGGCTCTTCTCTAGATTTAAGACCATCTTGTGCTTGAAATCAGATCACACAGATTAATTGAAGCATTCTGAGATATAATGTCTTCTCACAGTTGGCTAGAAACCTTAATATTTAGTGGTGTTTGACAGCATTTGAAGGTGTTGTGTTTTAGGTGAAGCCAGCTACGCCCAAAAGGAGGTGTTTTAACTCAAAAGCAGACATTTGCTTTGTTTTTTTTAACACATTTTCCACATGCAGCTGTTTTCTGATATGAATTGGTGATTTTCCAATAAAATGCATTTACTTTATTTCCTAAATCCAGATTATTTATCTGATGCAAACAACAGCTCAGCTTGAAACATGTATGAAATGAAATGAACCTTGTTTCTGGTAAAATACAACTAAAACAAGATCATTTCAAGATTGTTTGACTTAACAAGATATTTAAGATGCGTTGTCTTAAAACACGTCCCTCCATCTGCTGAAATGTTACCTGTAAAGTGAATTTATCTTAAATCAAGTGGACATTTTGACTAAAAATAAGACAAATAAACTTGATAAGATGTGGAGTTTTTGCAGTGTTCAAATGCTGTCAAACACCACTAAATATTAGGATTTCTAGCCAACTGTGAGAAGACATTATATCTCAGAATGCTTCAATTAATCTGTGTGATCTGATTTCAAGTACAAGATGGTCTTAAATCTAGAGAAGAGCCACGATAATACAACTAAAATAAGTTGAATACGTCTCAAATTAAGAAGCTGAAACTTATTAAAGCTAAAATCTATTTAATTCTTTAGCATGTCTGGTTTATTCTAAGACACCTCAGCTTGACAATGCTGCTAAAATAAGACCTCAATATTCTAAATATCATGTCTTATTTCAAGAAATCTGACCAAGCAGATGTTCACTTGTTCTATTGGCTGATTTTTTCACGCATTTCAAAGTAAAAGTGCCTTGAAATAAGTTTGTTTTCTTGTTTTGGGAGGGGCGTTTTTTACAGTGCAGCCCCTCTAAAGCTCCTCTCCTTGTGTCCACAGAGAAGCGCCAGGACAACGGCAGGGTGTACTTCGTCAACCACAACACCAGGACGACCCAGTGGGACGACCCGCGGACCCAAGGGTGAGAGCGCGGCCGGCCGGGGCGTGTTCATGCGTGTGCGTGTTTGGGTCCGTGTGCATGGGTTTGGCTGCTTGTCAGACGGCGCGTCGCTTTGGGTGTTTGCTCGGGACGGAGTGTGACGACGGAGCAGGTTTAACATGTCGAGTCGCAAATTGAAGCCTCGTCTGAAACCCTCCACCAGATCGGAGGTTTCTGTCTCCTGTTCGTCTCTCTTCCTTTGACATTCAAACCCTTCCAGAGCTGTTAGAAATGATTTTCCTCTCGCCTCACTCGCTCCAGTTGAACTCCGCAGTGACTCTCACACATTTCAGGTCTTGGATCTTCACTTATTTGACGTTCAGGACACCTTCTGGAGACGCTCGGCTGCTCTGGAGGTGCTTCTGAACAGTTTTCGAACCATCTGGGTGAAAAAAAAACACATTTTCAAGCAATTTATTATCTAAAAATGACATTTATCCGCTTCTAATTCCTACAACGTGAGTCAGCTGTGTGGTTTCTCACAACACAGGTTTAAAAATCTCCTTCAGCTCTCCAAACTCCTGGTAGTTTGTGTCGAGAACGCCGTGCAGCAGATAAAGTAAAATCCACTGCTTGAAGATGCTGCCTCTCCGTGATGATTTTACCGCTTAGGTTTTTAATTTGGCTCCGTGTTCGTCTCCTGTCTCTTCTGTGTGAAGTCACAGAAAAGCAAAAAAAGTCTCTGAATTTCCGTCGCGTCTCTGTCGGTCGCAGCCGAGTCGCCGCTGGTCTCACGTTTGACCCACAGACGGCAGAATTTTTAGTTTTTTAAAGAAACTAGTTCCAGCAAACGGCTTATTTTTGGCGATTTTTTTCAAATTGAGACGCGAAAAATGGCTTTATCCTGATTGAATGTCACGTTTTTAAGCTTCAATTTGGCTCCAAAGCTGCACAACACACAGGATTTAGCTCATCAGGGAGTCGAAAATCAGACGACGCTTTCAGTTTTTACCGTTTCCAGCTGATAAATGGCGTTTTTCACTTCCTGTCACACGACTGTCGGTTCACATTTGCACCGAGGAACGGCAGGTCTTCAGTGTTTTTACAGAATCTAGTCAGAGCGTGTAGCTGAGACCTTCATTTTGATTAAATGTCATGTTTTTAAACTCAGGTTTGGTTGATATTTCAGCTACCGGCTGATTTATGGCGTCGACTTTCCTGAAAAGTCTCTAAATTTTTTGTCGCACGACTTTTAATTGCAGCCGAGTCGCTAATAGCTCCACATTTGCGCCGTAGACCGCAGAATTTTTTGGTTTTGACAGGATCTAGCTCCAGCAAACGGCTTATCTTTGGTGATTTTTCAAACTGAGACACGTAGAATGACTTTTATTTTGATTGAGTTTGCTTCCTGTCCCCCACAAAGCTGCACAACACAAACGATTTAGCTCATCAGGGAGTTGAAAATCAGACGACGCTTGTAGTTTTCACTGCTAATCGCAGCCGAGTCGCTGATAGCTTCACATTTCCACCAACGGCTGCAGAATTTTTTGGTTTTGGCAGGATGTAGTTTGTCGAAACGGCTTCTTCTTGGCAGTTTTTCAAAATAAAACACTCAGGATGAAGTGGTTTTAATAGAAAATCACAGCATTAAGCTCAGATTTGGTTGATTATCCAGACTTAACACTGAAAATCCAACGATTCTTTTTAGTTTTCACTGTTTCTTGCTGATAAATGCTGTTGTTTTAATGTGATTTAAATGTTCCCAGTGTTGAACTGAAGCACTCAGATTATTTTTCCGCTCAGATGGTTTGAAAAATCTCCTGAACGTATCCTGTAGAGTAGCGGTTAAATGTTGTGAAGCCTGTTTAATTTGCAGAAAAGCAAACACCAGAGGCACCAAACTGCACTCTGAGTGACGCCTTCTCAGCCTCGAGGGGAGCTAAACTCCGCCGAGGCTCGACTCTCGACTCTCTGTTAGCAGCAGGGCTTTAGCTCCACAGGTTGGCGGGGGGAGGTTTGTTAGTCTCATCCCCAGGTCGGGGCCCTCCGGCTGGGACCGTGCTCACTGCCCTCTCCCCTGTTGCAGGATGATCAAGGAGCACCCCCTGCCCCCGGGCTGGGAGATGAAGTACACCGCCGAGGGAGTCCGATATTTTGTGGACCACAACTCGCGCACCACCACCTTTAAAGACCCCCGACCCGGGTTTGAGTCAGGGTAAATATTCTCTCAGCCCTTCCTCCCAAACCTGCTGTATTCAGACTCGAATCATCACCAGATCACTTAAAAATGAGCCTTTGATCCACACGATCCCCTCCAGAAGCTCAGCCCTGAACATCTCGACCTGTTCTCCCCCACTTCCTTTCATCTCTGTGCCTATTTTTAATACTTCCCTGAGCTGAGCGTCACAGATTACCTAACATTTGATCTCTCACACACACACACACACACACACACTCAGCTCTTCCCCTCAGCCTGTGGATGTTTGCCTTCTTGCCTTGAAGCCGCCTCAGGTCTCGCCGCACAAGTCGGGAGAATGTGCAGATGTGCAGCTGCAGATCCGCTGCCGGCATTGCGTGTGGGTGATCGTGCCTTTTGTGTGTCCACGCTCGGCATGCGGGTGTGTGTTCGCTGCCTCCGTGTGTGTGTGTGTTGCTGCTTTCCATGCTGATGTTTGCACGTATTCTTAGGCTCCTGAACGGGTTTTTTTTTTTTTACCAGGAGTGTTTCGGCGGCCGGCGCTCTGCTGCTGCTGCTGCGGTCTCCATTTCCTAAGATGTGTCTGGCAGCTCGCATTCTTCTTCTTCTCCTTCTTCCTCCTCCTCTTCTTCTTCTTCTTTCCTGCCATCATCTCGTTCTTTCTCTGCTGCTGCTGCTGACGAGGCACATATCCAGAGTGCTCGGTGGGGCTGGTGGAGCTTACACTAACACAGCTGCAGGCCCAGACGCTCCGGCTCGCTGTTTGGAGCAGGGCGGCTTGGTGTGAATTTAATATTTACACTGGACTGCAGACGGGAAACCTCAGGGCTTCTTAACCCTCCGAACCCCAGGAGAGCAGCTTCTGGGCGTTTTTTTTATTCGCTCGTTTTTCCAAGTCCTGCACCTTTATGGAAACAGAGCAACCGTGACTCGTGACTTTCCTGCAGAATTACAAAGCTGTAGCGCCATAAATCATTAAAAAAGACACCTCTTCTTCCACTTCTTACCCTTTTACATCCTCTGCAAAGTCTCCTCATCAACTCTAGAAAGATCTTCCAACTACTTGCTCCTCTGTTTACTATTTCTGTTTATTTTATTGATCCAACATGATTGATTTTCCTCTTTCTTTGCTCCCGTCCTCTTGCTTCTCTTCGGAAACACTGCCTGCAGTTCAGCTGAACACTCTGAATTTTTCTGACGTGACTGCTGGTCACAGCTGAGTCAGTCTCGGCTTCTTCTTTGCGCCGAACAACGTAGAATTTTTCCTTTTTTACAGAATCCGGTTAGAGCTGACGGTTTATTTTTCCCGATTTTTCAAATTAAGACGTTTGGAAAAGCTGATCTTAAGGTTCGGAGGGTTAAAGGAGCCCTCCATGTTTGTGTCACGAGTGCGTCGTTTGTTTCAGATGATTGTTTTGTTTGTGTTTTTTTAACGAAGCCTCGTAGCTGACCGCATGATCTGTATTTTCTGTGTGCAGGTCTCGGCAGGGCGGGTCACCGGGCGCCTACGATCGCAGCTTCAGGTGGAAATACCACCAGTTCCGTTTCCTGTGCCATGTAAGCGCCGGAGTTCGGATGCAGCTTCTCACATCGCTACACCCTGACGTTCTTAAAGCGCTTCTGCTGCATTGATTTATTTTGTTAACATTGCTGGAGTTTATTTTAGAGGAACGTTCTGTAATGTGTTCCCTGAAACATCTCAGGCGAAATATTTCCGCCTTTGTCCTCGAAAACATCTTGAAAACATTTCTTAGGTAGTTTTTTTAAAAATAAATGGCCCTAGTAGCATCCTCCAAGCGTTACCCGAATGTTGCAGTTAATGTCTGAGTTCACTTTTCACCTCTTAGAAACATTATTTAAAATGATAATTGGTCCGTGTACGTCGCGGCCATTCGTTTTCTTATTTTGAGATTTCAAAATAAAATTCAAAAATAAACCGTTTCCCTTTTTTTCAGTGATAATACAAAATGAAAAACAGAAAACGGGCCCTAATTCATTATCCATTATCCGTTATCCGATATAATTAGATGTGTTTGTAAATGGAAATTAAAATTAAAATACACCTGTGGAAAACTTATTTCTCTACTTCCTGTTGGTTTTGGCTCCGTGACCCGTCTGACTTCTGATGAGGAGGGATCTGGTATCTAAAGCTCCAGTGTTAGCTCACTGTTAGCAGACCTTGCTGTGTGCCGTGGCCTGATGAAGACCCACTGTGGGGTCCAAACGTTGCTTGGCTCACATTGTTCACTATTTCACAGTGGACTTTTCACCAGCGTGGGGTTTATTTGTCCCTTTGGAGGGACCTTGTGGTGCCGCTAGCTCTGCCGCTAGCGCTAAATCACTAGCATTCGGCTGCTTTTCGGGACGTTTTTGGGGAGGTTTGGAGGTTTTCTGTTACTTTAGCTTTGCCAGAAAGAAAAGTAGCGATTTAGCGCTAGCGGCGGAGCTAACGCTAAATCGCTAACTCCGCCATTTAGCAGAGCTAGCTAAATCGCTAGCTCCACTTCAGAAGTCAGACGGGTCACGAAGCCAAAACCAACAGGAAATAGAGAAATAAGTTTTCCACGGGTGTATTTTAATTTAATTTTCTATTTGCAAACACATCTAATTAAATCAGATAACGGATAATGAATTAGGGCCCGTTTTCCGTTTTTCATTTTGTATTATCACTGAAAAAAACAGGAAAAGGTTTATTTTTCGTTTTTATTTTGAAATCTCAAAATAAGAAAACGAATGGCCGCGACGTACACGGACCGTAAATATCCCTGAAAAATTTAAAGCATTATTAGGACAGATAATGTTAGCCACTGCTAGCTGTGACGCTTTCTGCACTTAAACTTGTGAAAGACTCTGGACGTTTTCTTCCCTGCTGACCTCTAACTCGCCGACGCTGCTCGTCTCTCTGCAGTCCAACGCCTTGCCGAGCCACGTGAAGATCTCCGTGTCCAGACAGACGCTGTTCGAAGACTCGTTTCAGCAGGTCAGACCCTCGACTCTGTGCATTGCTACACTTCACTCATCCAGTCAAACCATGAATCAGTGAATCATGAATCGCTCCACCCTAAGACCAGCCATTGACCTCAACCTCGATAAGTAAGCTTCCTCTGGGTGGGTGGAAGTTGTTGCCCCTAGTATCTCGGGATCTTGTTCATGAGATGGACAAACTGATTGCAGCGGCGTTGGCAGTGATGTCGATGTTGTGCAGGACCATCGGGAGCCGAGCCGAAGGGAAAAACTCTAAATTTATCAGTCGGTCTGCGTTCCAGTCCTCAAATATGGTCAGGAGCTCTGGGCAGGGAGTGAAAGGACGAGATGCAAGTGACTGAAATGAGCTTCAGTGGTTGGGTTGGGTTCAGCCTGAGAGATCGTCTTTTGTTAACCGAAGGCAGCGTTATCAATCATAATCAATCCGTCTGTTATTGAAATAAGTATTTTATATGCTGTTAAAGCCGCATTTAACTCCACAGACTTGACTTTTGCTTGGTAACGTTGGCCACTCGCCTATAGGATCCTTGTAATCTGCGGCTCTACTTAAACGCGTGTTTGGGGGTCATTATCCACCACATGAGTCTTTGTCATGGTGCCCGTTGCTAGCTAAACCCCCACAATGCTCTCTGCTTGCCAACATGAACTGTAGTCTGAGTGACGCCTCCTCTGGTCTCTGGTGGAGCAACCACGAATTACAGCTCGTCTACAAAACATCTCCTGAGATGCACAACCTTCTTCTTTTTTTAATCGCTCGAATTATCAATGCCATGAATCGGCTGACGGATAATTATCAACATCCTTGCTCGGGAGGTTTACATATCTCATCTGGCCTGGGTAGCCCTCAGGATCCTACAGGAGGAGCTAGAAAAAGTTATTGGATGGATGGAAAATGATATAACAGATGAAAGACAGTAGTAGTTGCAATAAAGGAGAGCTGGTAAGACGTTTCAAGCACAGATAAATCAAATAAACAACTGTAAGCCAGGCCGAAAAGCTGATTATACGAAGAATAAAAGCTGCTCTGTGATTCTCAGGAAGGCTTTAGCGTCAGTTCAGACCATAAAAACTCACCAAGAATGATTTTACTACACGTTGAAACAACTAAAAGGCTTCAAAATACCTGAAAACCTGCGAAAATTAAGAGTCCTGGTTCGTAGATAGGAAGCAAGTCCGACAAACAGACCTAAAGGACAAGTGGAAGTTTTATTTTAAGATAAATAAAAATGGATTAGCGCCTTCAGGATGAGCCTCCACTCAAAACAAAAGCATATCCGTTCACTCGAGGTGTTTTAGCTCCATTAATGACTCATGAATGTTAATATCTCCTGTCCTCAGATCATGAACGTGAAGCCATACGATCTTCGTCGTCGCCTCTACATCATCATGAGAGGAGAAGAAGGCCTGGACTACGGCGGCATCGCCAGGTGAGAAAACCAGAAGCACCTTCCTGCAGCTTCTCCGTGTGATCCGTTGTTCTGTGTGTGTTTTCATTTGATTTATTTAGTTCTAAACGTTGGTGGTGGTGTGTTCTGTCTGGTCCTGCCGCCTCTGTATCTCAGCTTCTTCCTCCAGATCCAATGTTTAAATGTGTTTTTGTCTTCTGTGAAAATGAATATCTTAACTCAAGACGTTTTTCACCTTTCTGACATTTTATACACCAATCGACTCTTGGATTAGCCGGGAAAAGAATGGAAATATTACTCGACGATGGAAATAACCACTAGTTGCTGTAAAAACTAAAAATGTCTAATTTCTTCGGCGACTTCTGGAAACTGTACGACGTCTTAGCGCAGCTTAAAATCCCATTCGAAAGGAGGGATCTTTTTGACTTCGCCTCCCTGTGATGCTAACCCGCTCCGAATGGGAAACAGAGCGATAGCATTCTAAAGTATATTAGTTTGACACTAGCAGATATGTCAGCGGTGAGACTCAATAACACATCGATTAATGGGGAAAATAGTCAACTGGTTATTGGAGATTTAAGCTGCTTATAACATTTATTACCTGCCTTGAAAAATGTGTTTTTAACAGTGTTCTGCTGTTGAAAATGATTTTTAAAAGTTTTGTTTTTCTGAAAGCATGAAAATTATAGACGACAGTGTTGTAATTCACAGTTTGACCTGATGGTGTCAGTGTTGTCCCCCTTTTTGATGCCTAAACTCAGACACACTGATAAAGAAGTTTGTCCGTTTGGCTTATTGTAACAGTAAGATGATGCTGCAGCACTTGGATGCTAGGTTTAGCGCAGAACTGCGTTTTCTTTTTAAATTCGAGGGGTTTGACGATGAACAGCTCTGCAAGGTGAAACCGAGGAATCAGTTTTTTACCACATTTTGAAGGAGAACCAGAGCATGAAAATGACAAAGACATTCCTAAAAAACTTAACAAAAACATTAAAATTATAGAGGACATTGTTGTAATTCATAGTTTGGCCTAACGGGGGCAGTGTTGTCCCACTATTTTGATGCCTAAACTCAGACACACTGATAAAGAAGTTTGTCCGTTTGGCTTGTTGTCGCAATAACATGAAGCTTTAGCACTTGGATGCTAGGTTTAGCGCAGAACTGCATTTTCTTTTTAGATTTTAAAGGGTTTTGATGATGAACAACCCTGCAAGATGAAGATAAACTTGAGGAATCATTTTTTTACCCCATTTTGAAGCAGAACCAGAGCATGAAGATGACAAAGACATCCTTAAAAAACTTAACAAAAACATCAAAATTATAGAGGACAGTGCTGCAATTCATAGTTTGGCCTAACGGGGGCAGTGTTGATGCCTAAACTCAGACACACTGATACAGAAGTTTGTCCGTTTGGCTTGTTGTCACAGTAAGATGATGCTGCAGCACCTGGGCGGCAGGTTTGGTGCATTTTCTTTGGTAGTCAAAGGGTTTTGATGATGAACAGCTCTGCGAGACGAAGATGAGCCTGAGGACTTGGTGTTTTTTGAGCCAGTTTTGAAGCAGAAGCAGGGCGCGGTTCGACGAGCAGTTTTTCAGGATGAGCGGCGAAGACCTCCCGAAGAAGAGCCGCGGCTTTCCAAAAGGCAGCTGGAAGCTCTATGAGTTTTAATCTAGTCCAGAGTCAGGACCACTAAAGCGCTGGAGACGCCTCGTCAGTCCATCTGTGCTCGAAGAACCACGATTACTGCAGCTCTGGGCAACTTACGACCCGAGAAATGTTCACCCACGTGGAGCAAACGCAGGTTCTGACGTCTATGAGTGATTCTAACTTCCCATGAATGCTGTTGTTGTTGTTAATAAACACTAATCGTCTGCCTTCCAGGGGTCTGTAACGGTGTTGATGGGTTAAATGTTGCTGTCCTGCCTCCTCACATCATTCCTTATCCATCACATGTACCCCTCCATCCTCCCTCCGTCTTCCTCCTCCTCTGTATCTGTTGTTATTTTTTCCGTTGGTGGCGTTTCCATTTTTTCCCTGTTGTTGTTGTTTCTTTTCTTTTTTTTTTTTTTTTTGGTTTTGCATTGTGTCTCTGTCTCCGGTGTCACGTCAGTGGTTTTACCCTATGGTAGGTGACATCATGCTGTTCTACCACAGGGTAGAACCACGGACGGGATGTTGGGAGGTGTCTGCGTCCGTCAGTCCGTCCGTCAGTCCATACACCCCCCGTCATGTCCCTCAGCGGGGCCTTTGGGAGCGCTGGGTTCTGGTTCTGCAGCTGGTGGAGGGTCCCTCATCCTGTCTAACATGCATCCTCTGTGTCTTTATTTTTAATTTACCCTGCTGCTGTATTGATCCTGTTTGTTCTTCATGTAATTTCTGTGTCCGGTTTGAGCTGCAGGATGTGTTCGACTGTATATTCTAACGTGAATTCCTCCCCAGGGTAGTTTAATAAAATGACAACAAAATTTAAAAAGCTTCAAAATACTTCATTTGTCCTTCTGGGGGCCAATTTAATGCAGCAAGTCCGCTCCATAGATGGTCAACGAGATCCAACAACACAAATGCACGTATTAAATTAACCCTCCGATTGTCAAACCCTGCCAGCAGGTTGTCTTCGTTTAAAAAAATCTGCAAAATTACAACATTTATCTGAGCAAGAAGCGGTAAAAACAGAAGTACTTATCAGATTTTGAGCTTTTCCACTGTCTTTGAACGCATCATGTGTGTCATGGAGGCAAAAATAGTCAAAAAAAGGAGCTTAAAATGAATCAAAGTTATTTTAGTGGAAATGTTTTATTCATAAATTCGCCCAAAAGTAATTTTACAGAATTAATGGGTCACAAAAATGCTCACACACCAAATGGGGACTTCTCGTCTTTATTACCTCCACCAAGGAGGTTACGTGATGGTCGGCGTTGGTTTGTTTGTTTGTGTTCAAAATAACTCGAAAAATAATGGACGGATTTGGATGAAATGTGTGAAATGGGACAAGGAACAATATGTATTAATGGAAGTGTAACCAGGTGGACAATTAAATGCGGTTTACTCTAAAAGCCACCAGAGGGCACTCTTGTTTTTGGGGTAACCCCCTCTGACCACATGACATTTTGGGTCTCCACGCGACAGACAGCGACAGTGACGGAGTTCTCTTTCCTTCCTGAGCGACATACGCACGGTTGGGCCGGCATTCTTATCTCTGGTTGTCTAAGAAGCTGGGAGGCTGTTAGGAGCTGCCGCGCTAGAGGCCGCGCCTGTTCATTAGGTCGGATGGGGTGAAGGCCGCATTGTTGGTAGGACATTTGAACTGTCTGTAATTACATTTGTATCTGGAACGTTCCATAGAAAATATGTGAATTGGGAGATTGTGTTGGGGGTGGACTGAAGCTCCTTGGTGGAGGTATGAGCTCTCTGAGGGCTTTTCTAGTTCCATCCATCCATCATCTATACACCGCTTAACCCTCTGTAGGGTCGTGGGGGGGCTGGAGTCTATCCCAGCCAACTCGGGCGAAGACAGGGGACACCTGGACAGGTCAACAGTCTATCACAGGGCTACATATAGAGACAGACAACCAAGCACACTCTCATTCACACCTATGGACAATTTAGAATCATCAATTAACCTCAGCATGTTTTTAAACCCACGCTGCACAGGGAGAACACACAAACTCCACACAGGAAGATCCCAGGTGTCCTAACCGGGACGCGAACCGGGGATCTTCTAGCTTTGAGGCGACGCTGCTAACCACCAAGCCACTCAAGAAGTCACTTAGATTAAACATCTGAATCCCAAAATCTGAAGGCCACTTTGAAAGGGATGTTTTTATTTAAGAAATCCTCAAAATTACCGCGTCTATGCGAGCAAGACACTGTAAAAACATAAATTATTGTCAGATGTTCAACTTCTTCACTGCCTTTGAACGCATTATGTGTGTCATGGAGGCAAAAATAATCCAAAAAAAGAGCTTAAAAATGAACCAAAATCACTTTATTCTACATGTTTAATTAGTAAAATTTGCTTAAATGCTCCCACAGCAGTTACAGATGTTTTGACTTCATTTGCTTAACTTATTAATGTCTAGTTTTATATTGTTTTGTTTATTTTTAAATATCAAGAAGTCACTTAGATTAATGTTTGAATCCCCAAATCTGCAGGCCAGTTTGAAAAGGGATGGTTTTTTTAAAGAAATCCTCAAAAATTTCCCTGTTATAAGAGTCGGAATATACATAAACCTAAAGACAGGTCAACTTTCCATCTGTTTGAATCTAAGCTTAAAATCTTCGTTTATTATTCTGGACGTCGCATTTAAAAATCCCCCAAAAACAAGGCCTTTGCAGTACCTGGATTCTGTAAAAAACTAAAAATTCTGAGCTCCGTAATGCAACTGAGAAGTCATGAAGGACTCGGCTGTGATCAAGAGTCACATGACAAATATTCAGCGAGTTTTCAGGTTGAACTGCAGGCAGTGTTTCCACAGAGCGACTGAGTGAACTCGATAAAATCAATGCGGCACGGCTCAGAAACAGTGAACAGAGGAGGAAGTAGTTGAAGATACATCCAGCATGGAGGAACATCTTTATAGAGATGATGAGCAGAGTAGAGAGGAGAAGACTGGAGAGGATGGAAACATGGAGATAGATAAAAACGAGAGACAGTTAAGCCCAAAGTCATGTTTTTCCCTCCTCTGGTCTGTAGTGGTGTTTGTCCATCCAGGTGTTTTCGGAGTGAGTCGCTCAGCCTCTTCTTGAATGTAATTACCCAGATTAAACTTTAAAAAACACAATTGAAGCGTCTTGTTGTCGACAGAGCTCGATTTGAGTCGTTTATTTTACTTCCACCAAACTACACCTGCAAACTGCATCATCACTGCCGATGGATCAAACATTAAATGCTAACACTGCTGCTAATTTATCAGTTGCTAACACATTCGCCGCCATTTTGATGACCAGTTAATCGTTTTTAGTCGCTTTTGAAGGAAGTAAAAGTCAGACCCCGTCCACAGGAAGACGAGCCCAGGCCTAAACGCACCAACAGTCCATCCAACCCGTGTATCGTCAACACCAAGGCGGCGTCTTGGGTGTCTTAAAACGATCCTTTCTGAACCTAACCCAGAGTGCAAAGATCTGAAAACGCCGTTTACGTGGCACCGTTGTTACGCCCTGTCCTTCCGTCGTAGCTCCACCTCTCCATAGACGCTCCAAACTCAGAAATCGACGACAACAGTGTCTCCGTATAGTGCTGCGTATGTCCTGCTGATAGTTCCACCTCATCGTCCGTCCAGACTAGAGTCCTACCAGCTCCTATTTGCCGCCGCCATGTTCTGTGTTTACATCCTATACAGATTTCTACGCCGCCAGTTCCCACCTGTTCCTGTTATGGCGCCACCAACAGGCCTGGCATGTGTTTTACATCGTTTTCGTGGACGGACGCGTTTACTGAAACACCTCCGTCCTTATGGAGAACATTTCTGAAGCTATAAGCGTTTCGGCTTCAGATTTCAGCCTCTGAAATCCGAATCCTTCTTCTTTTCTCCTCTGCGGCAGTCAACGCTAACAACTGGGAAACACAGCCGGTCGATCACCTCTCCGACAGATTCATCGACAGTGGAAATAGTTGATTTTAAGAGGGCAGATCTTGACATTTAAGGGTGAAATGAGCCTTTAAAACAGAGCAGAAGTTAAAATTATAGATGCAAATAATCGGCCGGACGTCTGTTTTACGTGACGACAGCCTAAAACACATTAAGGGGCTTAAATATTAAACTGCACCAGGAATCTTCGTCATCGGCCAATAATTTAAGAATTGGGGTTGAAAGTGAGTTAAAACAGCAAATTAATGGGAAAAAATTTGAATATTTTCCATAAAAGATAAATAAAATCTGCTTAAAATGTGCCTAAAACAAGACTTCTGTTGAAAAAGGTCAACTAGGGGAGAACAGTGTTTTGGTTTTGTGCTGTAAACTGTCCTCATTGTGAACCTTTATGACTGTTTTGTCTTTATTTGCTGTAAGATGTTGTCTTTTGTCATCATCTGGACCAAGAAAAGGTGTTTTATTGTTTGTCAGAGATGAAATCAGCTCCTCCTTTCCTTCGTCTGAGCCGGTTTGATTGTTTGAACGTGTTAAACTGCAGCAGTAATCCACGCCACGGTTGAAATGTCAGATGTCGTCGATTCCTGGCCTGGTTGAACGTCTTCGTCTGTCCTCTTTAGGGAGTGGTTCTTCCTGCTGTCCCACGAGGTCCTGAACCCCATGTACTGCCTCTTCGAATACGCCGGCAAGAACAACTACTGTCTGCAGATCAACCCGGCGTCCTCCATCAACCCCGACCACCTCACCTACTTCCGCTTCATCGGACGCTTCATCGCCATGGTGAGCTGCTCGCTACAGTTGGCTATCTGCTAGTGTAGCTCATGTGTTTCTTCCACAGCTTATTGGATAAAGATGAGCTAGAACCTTCCATGTTTGCTCACACTTGGTATGACCCCGGGAAACATGCTAGAATGAAGTGTAATTGCACATCCACTACAGTAGGTGGCAGTGGCGCTCTCATTGTCAGAGTGTGTGCAGGGAGTATTAGCTCTATGGTGTGTGGTTTTTTTTGCACCGAGCAGGAGACATGAAGCGCAGTGAACGAACCCTCAAGAGACGGTCTGGTGTCGTCCAGGAGAGGGGGACGACACCGGAGCGTACTAGAAACACCCTTTATTATAAAATGCACCAAAAAAGGAGTTTGCATTTTCTTTACTTATTCCTTACTAATGTAAAACAGAAACACGTAAAAATAAGATAAAAATACAGTTTGGTAATACCCAGTAATAACATAGTAATAGCCCAGTAATGTGGTAATAAAAGTAATGAGAATAACTTAATGACAATCTGTAATAACACAGTTATAATACAGCAATAACAAATCTACAATAACAGTAATAACATAGTAATACTCCAGTTATAACATGGTAATAGTACAGTAACACAAATCTACTATAACAGTAAAACCATAGTAATACTCCAGTTATAACATGGTAATAATACAGTAATAACATAGTAATACTCAGTTATAACATGGTAATAATACCCAGTAATAACACAAATCTACAATAACAGTTATAACATAGTAATAATATAGTAATAACACAAATCTACAATAACAGTAATAATAGTAATACTCAGTTATAACATGGTAATAATACAGTAATAACACAAATCTACAATAACAGTTATAACATGGTAATAATAACACAAATCTACTATAACAGTAAAACCATAGTAATACTCCAGTTATAACATGGTAATAATACAGTAATAACATAGTAATACTCAGTTATAACATGGTAATAATACCCAGTAATAACACAAATCTACAATAACAGTAATAACATAGTAATACTCCAGTTATAACATGGTAATAGTACAGTAATAACACAAATCTACAATACCAGTAATAACATAGTAATACTCCAGTTATAACATGGTAATAATACAGTAATAACATACTGATAACACAATAATAAAACAAACTACAATAACTCAGTAATAAGGTGGTTATAATCCAACAATGTAGTAATGCAAATAATAATAACTTAATGGCAATCTGTAATAACGTAGTAATAAAACTTACCAATATAAAACAGTAACACATAAAAGATGATAAAAATACTCAGTAATAACATAGTAATAGTCCAGTAATGTAGTAATAAAAGTAATAGTAACATCAAAACAACCAGTAATAATATAGTTGGAATACAGTAATAACACAGTCATAATCAGGTAAAATCAGTAATATTGCAGTAACAGCATAATAATAAACACTAAGAGAACAAGGCCATAATAACATAACAAACCAGCTAAAATCAGTAGGAAAATTAAACATAACATAGTAATAATACAGTAATAAAACAAACCTACAATAACTCGGTAATAAAATAGTAATAACACAGTAATGCAACTTACCAATAATGGCATTCCAGTAACAGCGTAATAATTATCAACAATAAGGAAACGAGCCATAATAACATCGTAAATATTCAGGAACAAACCAGTTATAATAATAAAACAGTAAGAAAATTAAACATAACACAGTAATAATACAGTAATAGAATAATTATAACTGGATTATTACTGTGTTATAACAATAACGGTAATAATAATCCAGTAATAACATAATTATAACATCTTAGAAAAGCTAGAAATAATAACGTAGTAAAAATCCAGTAATAAAATAATAGTACGACTAAACCAGCATACGCAACAGACGAGAAGAGAAGCTATAATAAATTTAAAAGTAAAAATAAAACCAGTAAAAGACCACAAAATAGAACAATAATAACAACAATTCTACATTTAGAAGTTGTCAAATATGAATCAAATTGGCTTCTTTAATAAATACTTATAGTTGTTATTTGTGTTGTAGGTTAACTTCCATTGATAAATCAGGTTGTTTTCATTCAACGTTCAGTTCCCCGTCTGGAAAATGTCGTATTTATGTCCAGAGCGAGTGCAGTGTTGATGACTTACGTTGGTTTCTTTACTTTTCTATAACCCTAAAGTGCTTATAAATACCAAATAAAGAGATTATGGTGGGAAAATGAGACTTTTCCACTGTATTTCCAACTTTCTTTTGAATAGTAGCAGCAGCAAAAGCAAAACTGAACTGAGAGCGTTGATCTGGACGAGGCTTTTTTAGAGATTCATGCCCAGTTTGTGTCTCTGGGATCGACTCCAAGAAGCTGCAGGCCTGAACCTCCACCCTCCATGACTTCACTGCTCCACCCAGCCAACACCCAGCAGCAGCAGCAGCAGCAGCAGTTCTCTATATTTAGTCCTCTGCTGCTGCGAAGATGCTCGGGCTGCTGCTGCTTCACGCCTCCTTCCTCCGCCGTCTCTCGGTTTCCACCCTTCGGCTGCGTCCGATCGTCTGGTGGAGGTTCAGGATGCAGCCGGACGGAGCAGACGGTGACTCAGGAGCCGGGAGGCGTCTGTGTTGTTGTTGGCTCGTCCAGCTCTCAGCCCTCTGTGGCTTTTTCACATTAAACAGCTCCGTCTGGACGAGACTCGCAACTCGCCGAGGGAAGATTACGACTCGGTTTCAGGCCGTTTGCTCACATTTCTGTCCACGGTTTAACCCTCTAAAGCCCAGCTCTAGTTTCCTACTCACCTTTTGGCTGTTTGTCATCTCTTTGTAGTTATTTTATGTCTCATTTTTATCATTTTGTGTCATTTTTGTCATTTTGAGTCTCATTTTTGTGATTTTGTGTCTCATTTTTATCATTTTGAGTCTCATTTTAGTCATTTTGAGTCTCATTTTTATCATTTTGTGTCTCATTTTTATCATTTTGAGTCTCATTTTTGTCATTTTGAGTCTCATTTTTGTCATTTTGAGTCTCATTTTTATCATTTTGAGTCTCATTTTTGTCATTTTGAGTCTCATTTTTGTCATTTTATGTCTCATTTTTATCATTTTGTGTCATTTTTGTCATTTTGAGTCTCATTTTTGTGATTTTGTGTCTCATTTTTATCATTTTGAGTCTCATTTTAGTCATTTTGAGTCTCATTTTTATCATTTTGTGTCTCATTTTTATCATTTTGAGTCTCATTTTTGTCATTTTGAGTCTCATTTTTGTCATTTTGTCTCATTTTTATCATTTTGAGTCTCATTTTTATCATTTTGTGTCTCATTTTTGTCATTTTGTGTCTCATTTTTATATTTTGAGTCTCATATTTGTCATTTTGTGTCTCATTTTTGTCTTTGAGTCTCATTTCTGTCATTTTGTATCTCATTTTTATCATTTTGAGTCTCATATTTATCATTTTGTGTCTCATTTTTGTCATTTTGTGACTCATTTTTATATTTTGAGTCTCATATTCGTCATTTTGTGTCTCATTTTTGTCTTTGAGTCTCATTTTTGTCATTTTGTGTCTCATTTTTATCATTTTGAGTCTCATATTTATCATTTTGTGTCTCATTTTTGTCTTTGAGTCT
This sequence comes from Dascyllus trimaculatus, assembly GCA_024666655.1. Lineage (NCBI taxonomy): Eukaryota > Metazoa > Chordata > Actinopteri > Pomacentridae > Dascyllus > Dascyllus trimaculatus. The sequence continues at coordinate 5,249,741 of CM045448.1, read as the reverse complement.
CATTTTTATCATTTTGTGTGTCATTTTTATCATTTTGTGTGTCATTTTTGTCATTTTGTGTCATTTTTGTCATTTTGAGTCTCATTTTTGTCTATCGAGTCTCATTTTTATCATTTCGAGTCTCATTTTTATAATTTTGTCTCATTTTTATCATTTTGTGTCTCATTTTTATCATTTTGTCTCATTTTTATCATTTTGAGTCTCATTTTTATCATTTTGTGTCTCATTTTTGTCCTTTTCTGTGTTGTTTTGTGTCATTTAGTGTCTTGTTTTTATCTATCTCCATGTTTCCAGCCTCTCCAGACTTTTCCTCTCTCCTCTAGAAAGATGTTTCACCATGCTGGATGTAATATTTATTCACCATTTAAATTTTTAATTAGTTTCTGTGTTCTGTGTAAACACACTGCCTGCAGTTCAGCCCAGATTAGCAGAAAACACACTGAATTTTTGTCATGTGACTATTCCACGCAACCACATCATTTAAGGTGTCATGGTTTCACAGAGAAATGCAGAATTTTTAGTTTTTTACAGAATCTGATCAAAGCAAATGGTTTATTTTTGGCATATTTTTAAATAGAGACATTTTCGATATATATTTTTTGAAATACACTGTCAAGATCCATAGTTCAATTTTTGTTTTTGGAAAAATTCATGCTGCAGAAATTTAAGAAACTGAATGGAATCAACATGTACGACAGTTTTCAAGTGTCCAGAGGTTTTTTTTATCAATCCTGGTAAAACAATCGGGCCTCCATAGATGCTACTGTAGATGCGAGGTGTAATCAAATTAATCACCTTTAAAATCTAAACTCTCTGAATTTTTTTTGTGTGATCGTTGCTCTCAGATAAGTCAGTCTTGGCTCCATAACTGCATCAGGGAGTGGAGAATTTTTTGTTTTTTGCAGGATGTGACGACTGTAGACGGTTTATTTTTGGTGATTTTTTTTAAATGAGACAAGTAGAATGAAGAGGTTTTGTTGACATATCACAGTTTTAAGCTTTCGCAGGTGGAAAACCCAACAACTCGTTCTGCTTGTAAAGTTTCCGGCTGATAAATGACGTCTTTTTGATGTTAACATTTGTTCCAAACTAGCAAGATGGTTAAAATGTTCCCTGACAGAAGGAGAAATCTGGATTTTACCGACTATAGTCCCAGGATCTGTGTCTCTCAGGGAGGTGGAGTGATTTTACTCCAGGGTTTGATGCTTGCAGCTGAAATTAGTTCCAGTTTTTTTGAGCTGCATGTGAATGATGTAAACTGGGGTGTTTAAATTAAAAAGAAAAACAACTTTCAAACTCGCTGTAAGATTCTGGGGTTCAGGCGGTTCCTCAGAGTGACTCCTTGATGCTTTTATTCTGAAAATGACGATATAACAGATGTAATTTTGAAGTAAACGTAGCCTAAATAACAAACCGATTTTCAGCCGTTCTTTTCGTTTTCGAGTGATTCCAGAAATAAAAAGCCTCATTCGTGTTTCCTGTGAAGGCGACTGGCTGTTAGATCATTTCTAACACCCGACTGGGCTCCAGCGGTCCTCCTGTGATTCACGTCTGAGCTGAAAATATTCCTAATTTGTGGAGCGTTGATTTGAACCAGGTGGATCCATGGAATAACAGCTTAACGTCACAGTGAATGGACTCCGTGTGTCTGAATCATCCCTGTGGTTTCTAACGTGATGAATCCTCCCCCCAGGCTTTGTACCACGGGAAGTTCATCGACACCGGCTTCACGCTGCCCTTCTACAAGAGAATGTTGGACAAGAAGCCGACCCTGAAGGACCTGGAGTCCATCGATCCGGAGTTCTATAACTCCATCATGTGGGTCAAGTAAGTAATGCAGCAGCCCTTTCACACATACTAACACTTTATACTCTCAAGAACAGGAAGTAGAAACACTTCTCAGGATTCATTTCCTGTTTAGTTGTGAGTTTTGTACCTGAAAAAATCATCTTGATGATTTGTTGCCTTTTAGTTGCTCTTAGTTGTCCTAATATTTCAGTTTTTTCTGAATTATTCAACCTCAAATGATCAGGTTTCTTCTATTCGACCAGCTGTGATTTGCTTTAAGCTTTTTTATTTCAAAGACGGAACTTTTTATGACGGCTTCAATTTTCTTTTCCATATTTCAACTCAGCCAAAATCACAGATTATTTGATCTACTTGCCCAATATTACAGACTAGACACTATGTTTGGTGGACCTCAAACTCTTAACATCACCACAAACACACCATTCAAAGATGGGAAGCATGGTGGTGGCAGCTTCATGACATGAAGCAAGGTGGTGGCAGCATCATGATGTGAAGCATGGTGGTGGCAGCATCATGATTTATAGCATGGTGGTGGCAGCATCATGATGTGAAGCATGGTGGTGGCAGCATCATGATTTATAGCATGGTGGTGGCAGCATCATGATGTGAAGCATGGTGGTGGCAGCATCATGATGTGAAGCATGGTGGTGGCAGCATCATGATGTGAAGCATGGTGGTGGCAGCATCATGATTTATAGCATGGTGGTGGCAGCATCATGAGGTGAAGCATGGTGGTGGCAGCATCATGAGGTGAAGCATGGTGGTGGCAGCATCATGATGTGAGGCATGGTGGTGGCAGCATCATGATGTGAAGCACGGTGGTGGCAGCATCATGACGTGGAGCATGGTGGTGGCGGCATCATGATGTGAAGCATGGTGGTGGCAGCATCATGATGTGAAGCATGGTGGTGGCAGCATCATGATGTGAAGCATGGTGGTGGCAGCATCATGATGTGAAGCACGGTGGTGGCAGCATCATGATGTGAAGCATGGCGGTGGCAGCATCATGATGTGATGCATGGTGGTGGCAGCATCATGAGGTGAAGCATGGTGGTGGCAGCATCATGACGTGAAGCACGGTGGTGGCAGCATCATGAGGTGAAGCATGGTGGTGGCAGCATCATGATATGCACAGAAAGCAGCTGTTTACCTCTGGTAAAGTCAGAATCTGGGCTCTTTCTAAATTCTGGTTTTGAGGTTTCGTTGCTGTCCTTTGTGTTTCAGAGAGAACAACCTGGAGGAGTGCGGCGTGGAGCTCTACTTCGCTCAGGACATGGAGATCCTGGGAAAGTTTCCACCACCAGCTGAAGGACGCGACGGAAGAGCGAGCTGGTGACCGGGAGAACAAGGAGGAGTACATCAGGTTGGTTGGCAGAAGAAGAACGAACCTTCATCAGCAGTAAGAATAGAGAAGGTGGAAACTAAACTCCTGCTGTGTCCCTGCAGCCTGCTGACCGACTGGAAGGAGGTTCTGCGGGTCGAGGCAAACCCAAAAGCCTTCTGGGCCAGTTCAACAGGGGTGGTTCCTCTGGGTGGCTGAGATACTTCGACGAGGAAGAGAAGGAGCTGGAGGTGAGGAGGTTCTGCTTGATCATCTGGTCCTAACCTAATGATCGTGTACAGAGGCTGCAGAAGCCTTACAGACGGAGTTGTGGGCTGATTTACCCGTTTTATCCTCCTGACATGGCAGCAGACGTGTTTAATAATCACAAATTAAGACCTGGGTGGTTCCAGCTGTCATGCTACCGTGTGCAGCATCAAACACTGTGAAGAAATAAATAAAGGGACGTTGATTTTATTGATTTAATTGAAAATATGTGACCACATGTGACCAAACACCAATGGAGGTTCTACATGTTAGAGGTATTTTATCAGCGTCTCCTAGCACTGTGGAAACACTGCCTGCAGTTCAACCTGAAAAACTCTATGAATTTTTGTGACGTGACGGTTGGTCACAGCTGAGAGAGGCATGACTTCTCAGTTGCGCAAAGAAACACAGAATTTTTAGTTTTTTACAGAATCTGGTTAAAGCGAATGGTTTATTTTTGGAGGATTTTTAAATGAGATGTGTCGAATGAAGCGATGCTGATGAAAGGTCACCACTTGAAGCCCAGAGTTGCATCAGTTTCCCAGCGTCCCTCATGACTGACTGGTGGTTGTCACCATAGACATATATACGTAGACGCCACATTGACTGTGGAGGGACGTGCCTAAAGCTCCGCCATCTTGGTACAGGGCTAGCAGAGGGGGGAGTGAATGTAGATCTATGGAGGTAAGAGGTACTCCACAATCTTAAGTAGAATTATTCACTGAATTTTCGACCGATTTCCAAGACGGTTTGGTTTGTTAACGTCACACAGCATAGCTTTGACACAGGATGCTTTTGTTCTATTTATTTCTGCCTGTCCGTCCCTCCCATGTCTGACGTTTGTAACAAACAATATATGTTGACAACTGATGGATTTATGATCACTTTTATAGTGCAGACATGTCATTCCTCTATAGACGTAATGCACTGTAGGGCGAGTGGCACTGTACCAAGATGGCCGCGCGCTGAGCACGTGCGGCTCCAATCGGCAGCAGCAGTCAACGGCGTCTGCGTATATATGTCTATGGGTGTCAGGGTTTAGAAGGTTGAAGTAGTCTAGAGAAGGGAGATGCTGTGACTGAACTCTGGCCTCCCTGGAGTCAGTCGGACACAGATACAGAGAATATATCTGCGTTCTAACGTCTCTCCTCTGCCTCGTCTGCTGCAGCTGATGCTCTGCGGGATGCAGGAGATCGACTTGGCCGACTGGCAGAAGAACACCATCTACAGACATTACACCAAGAACAGCAAGCAGATCCACTGGTTCTGGCAGGTACGAACACACACCTGGAGCACAGGTGAACACAAACACACACACGTCTGTTGTGTTGCATTCGGTAACGTTGGTGTCGCTGCAGGTGGTGAAGGAGATGGACAACGAGAAGAGGATCCGTCTGCTGCAGTTTGTAACGGGAACCTGTCGGCTGCCGGTCGGAGGCTTCGCTGAGCTCATAGGTACAAACATGAGAATAAAGGTTCTACTCTGGTTTCATGGAGGAACCTGGTTCTGCACGTCCCGTTTAACAAAACAGAACACCTGTATCACCATATACCATGTTCTGGTTTATCAAACTGGTCTTTGTTTCAGTTTCTTGTTAAATTCACGTTTTTATCTGATGAAAAACGTCCAGCTGATGATTGATGGTCTTTTATTTTGTTAACCCTACAGGAAGTAACGGTCCCCAGAAGTTCTGTATAGACAAAGTGGGGAAAGAGACTTGGCTTCCAAGAAGCCACACATGGTGAGGAAACTACAGATGCTTCTCCTCCTCCTTCTTTCTTCTCCTTCCTCTCCTCCTCCACCTTCCCCTTCTTTCTCCTTTTCTCTCCTTCTTTCTTCTCCTCCTTTCTTATTTCTTCTTCTTGTCCTTACACTTGTCCTCCTCCTCCTTCTTCTCTCTCCTTTTTTCTCCTTCATCTTCTCCTATTTTCTTCTCCTTCTCCTTTTTTCAACTTCATCTTCTCCCCATCTTCTCCTTCCTCTTCTCCCCATCTTCTTCCTCTTCTTCTCCTCCTCCATCTCATTTCTTCTTCTTTCTTCTTTCCACTTGTCCTCCTCGTCCTCCTCCTCCTTCTTCTCCTTCTCTCTCTTCCTTTTTCTCCTTCCTCTTATCCTTCGTCTCCTTCCTCCTCGCCTCCTCCTCCTCCTCCTCCTTCTTCCCCTCTCTCCTTCTTTCATCTCCTTCCTCTTCTCCTCTTCCTTCATATTCTTTCTTCTTCTCCTTCCACTTGTCCTCCTCATTCTCCTCCTTCTTCTCCTTCTCTCTCCTTCTTTGTTCTCCTCCTTCTTCTCTTTTCTTCTCTTTCCTCTTCTCTCCATCTTCTTCTCCTCCTCCTTCATCTCCTTCTTACTTCTCCTTCTCCTTCCACTTGTCCTCCTCGTCCTCCTCCTTCTTCTTCTCCTTCTCTCTCCTCCTTTTTTCTCCTTCCTCTTCTCCTTTGTCTCCTTCCTCCTCTCCTCCTCCTCCTCTCTCCTTTCTTCTGCTTCCTCTTCTCCCATCTTCTTCCTCATCTTCTCCTCCTCCTTCATCTCCTTCTTCCCTCTCCTTTTCCTTCTGCTTTTGTCTCCTTCCTCTTCTCCTCCATCTTTTTTCTCCTTTTTTGTTTCCTTCTTTCTTCTTCTCCTTTCTTCTCCTTCCTCTCCTCCTCCTTCTTCTTCTTGTTCTTTCATCTCCTTCCTCCTCTCCTCCTCCTTTGTCTCCTCCTTCTACGTCTTCTTCTCCTTTCTTCTCCTTCCTCTTCTCCCCATCTTCTTCCTCTTCTTCTCCTCCTCCTCCATCTCATTTCTTCTTATTTCCACTTGTCCTCCTCGTCCTCCTCCTCCTTTTTCTCCTTCTCTCTCTTCCTTTTTCTCCTTCCTCTTATCCTTCGTCTCCTTCCTCCTCGCCTCCTCCTCCTCCTCCTCCTCCTCCTCCTTCTTCTTTCATCTCCTTCCTCTTCTCCTCTTCCTTCATATTCTTCTTTCTTCTTCTCCTTCCACTTGTCCTCCTCGTCCTCCTCCTTCTTCTCCTTCTCTCTCCTTCTTTCTTCTCCTTCCTCTTCTCTTTTCTTCTCCTTCCTCTTCTCCTTCATTTTCACCTATTTTCTTCTCCTACTTTCTTCTCTTCCTCTTCTCTCCATCTTCTTCTCCTCCTCCTTCGTCTCCTTCTTTCTTCTTCTCCTTCCACTTGTCCTCCTCGTCCTCCTCCTTCTTCTCCTTCTTTCTCCTTTTTTCCCTTCCTGTTCTCCTTCATCTCCTTCCTCTTCTTCTCCTCCTCCTTCATCTCCTTCTTACTTCTCCTTCTTCTTCCACTTGTCCTCCTCGCCTCCTCCTTCTCCTTCTCTCTCCTCCTTTTTTCTCCTTCCTCTTCTCCTTTGTCTCCTTCCTCCTCTCCTCCTCCTCCTCCTCTCTCCTTTCTTCTGCTTCCTCTTCTCCCATCTTCTTTCTCTTCTTCTCCTCCTATTTCATCTCCTTCTTTGTTTCCTTCTTTCTTCTTCTCCTTTCTTCTCCTTCCTCTCCTCCTCCTTCTTCTTCTTGTTCTTTCATCTCCTTCCTCCTCTCCTCCTCCTTTGTCTCCTCCTTCTACGTCTTCTTCTCCTTTCTTCTCCTTCCTCTTCTCCCCATCTTCTTCCTCTTCTCCTCCTCCTCCATCTCATTTCTTCTTATTTCCACTTGTCCTCCTCGTCCTCCTCCTCCTTCTTCTCCTTCTCTCTCTTCCTTTTTCTCCTTCCTCTTATCCTTCGTCTCCTTCCTCCTCGCCTCCTCCTCCTCCTCCTCCTCCTTCTTTCATCTCCTTCCTCTTCTCCTCTTCCTTCATATTCTTCTTTCTTCTTGTCCTTCCACTTGTCCTCCTCGTCCTCCTCCTTCTTCTCCTTCTCTCTCCTTCTTTCTTCTCCTTCCTCTTCTCTTTTCTTCTCCTTCCTCTTCTCCTTCATTTTCACCTATTTTCTTCTCCTACTTTCTTCTCTTCCTCTTCTCCCCATCTTCTTCTCCTCCTCCTTCGTCTCCTTCTTTCTTCTTCTCCTTCCACTTGTCCTCCTCGTCCTCCTCCTTCTTCTCCTTCTCTCTCCTTTTTTCCCTTCCTGTTCTCCTTTGTCTCCTTCCTCTTCTTCTCCTCCTCCTTCGTCTCCTTCTTACTTCTCCTTCTTCTTCCACTTGTCCTCCTCGTCCTCCTCCTCCTTTCTCTCCTCCTTTTTTCTCCTTCCTCTTCTCCTTTGTCTCCTTCCTCCTCTCCTCCTCCTCCTCCTCTCTCCTTTCTTCTGCTTCCTCTTCTCCCATCTTCTTCCTCTTCTTCTCCTCCTACTTCATCTCCTTCTTTGTTTCCTTCTTTCTTCTTCTTCTTTCTTCTCCTTCCTGTCCTCCTCCTTCTTCTTCTTCTTCTTCTTTCATCTCCTTCCTCCTCTCCTCCTCCTTTGTCTCCTCCTTCTACGTCTTCTTCTCCTTTCTTCTCCTTCCTCTTTTCCCCATCGTCTTCTTCTTCTCTCTCCTCCTCAATCTCATTTCTTCTTCTTTCCACTTGTCCTCCTCGTCCTCCTTCTCCTCCTCCTCTCTCCTTTCTTCTGCTTCCTCTTCTCCCATCTTCTTCCTCTTCTTCTCCTCCTCCTTCATCTCTTTCTTTCCTCTCCTTTTCCTTCTGCTTTTGTCTCCTTCCTCTTCTCCTCCATCTTCTTTCTCCTTCTTTGTTTCCTTCTTTCTTCTTCTTCTTTCTTCTCCTTCCTCTCCTCCTCCTTCTTCTTCTTCTTCCTTCTTCTCCTTCCTCTTCTCCTCCTCCTTCTTCCTCCTCCTCTTTGTTTCTCCTTCCTAGCTCCACCCACCAGTGTTCACTAACCCGTCCGTCGTTGCCACCTTAAGGTTAACCACCTCCGCTCTGCTTCCTCCTCCAGCTTCAACCGTCTGGACCTGCCTCCCTACCGGAGTCTGGAGCAGCTCAGAGAGAAGCTGCTGTTCGCCATCGAGGAGACGGAGGGCTTCGGCCAGGAGTGACGAGGAGGAGGCGCAGGGAGAGGAGACCAACCGGATAGTTTTTGTTATCGCTCTTATTTTGTGAACCACAGGGCTGAGATCACCTGCAGCTCCTCACCTGGGGGGGGGAGGGATGGGGGAGGGTCACGATGGATCATATACAGGCGGAGATGATGGAGGAAGTGTGTGTGTGTGAGAGTGTGTGAGTGTGTGGTTGCTCACGTTAACGCCATTGTGTATATGCATATAAACGGTGTGTGTTTGTTTGACCGGACGGCACATCCACCCCTCACCTCTGCTTAGAACCGCACCAGAACCAGACATGGTAGTTTCAATGTCAGCAGCCGCTCACAGCTAAACGCAGATGCAGTATATCGACATATCTACAGAGAGACGTACGTTTTTATCACGGCAGAGCAGCCGGAGTGTCGACACCGACCAGAGGACACGCAGATGAGATGTGATTTTATTTTTTATTCCTCTGTTCATTGTGAAATTCTGCATTTTCCTCCTGTACATAACGAAAATAAATCAGATTTCAGTCTTAAGCCGTGTCGGAGTCTTTTATTTTGGTGAGAACACAGGCAAGTTCTGTCAGCAGCGTTCAGTCTTCCTTCTTTACGAATGTATAAAACGCTGCATACATACCTTCAGAGAACCTGTAGGGAACGTTCCCTGCAGGTTCTCTGAAGGTTCCAGTTTGATGGGTTGTGTCTTTATTATTTAGGATCCAGAATTGAGATCCACAAATTCAGTTTAACTTTTTTTTTTAAAACGCATACAGTCTTAAAACACCTATAAAGGGAAAGGTTGCATGTTTATGGATTGAAAACCTTTATTAAAAGGCAGTAATTATGTCAAAGTGTCTATTAAATATACTATATGTTAAAAATATTAAATGTATTTTAGAAACCAAGGGGAAATAATTTAACTTAATGTAAAAATACAAAAACAATGAAAATGGTCTTTCTTATGACATCAGTGTAAAGTTTTCAAAAATATTCTTCAGCTGCCTAAATCAAGTCTCTTCTGGTATGTAAAAAATAAAATAAAATTGATCGGAGTAAACAGATTTATAAAAGAAAAAATGCATACATTTAAAGTAAAATCAACAAAGGCTTTTCTCTTAATTAACTAAAATAAATAAAATAAAATAAAACACAATGAAATAAATAAATAAAATAATACAGACCAAAAATATACAAAAAAAATCTGTACTTAAACTAAAATTAATAAAAGAAAATAATAAAAAATAAATAAAGTATTTAAAATACAATAACTTACCTAAGATGAAATTAAATGAAGTAGTTAAATATAGAAAATAACTAAAATGAAATACATTAAAATTAAAAATTAAACTAAATAAAGTAATTAAAAATTAAATAAAAGTAAAAAATAAATACCAAAAATAGCTCAAATAAAGTAGCCATACTAAATTAAATCAAAATAGGATAAAAATAAAATAAAACTAATCAAATAAAGAACAACGGAAATGAAATAAAATAACAAAAAATAAAAAAGAACTATACTAAATAAACTAAATACATTAACTAAAATAAAATAAAATGCTTCATAAATAAGGGACTTTTATTATGAAAGCAACTCGTTTCTTAGCTCGGCCCGGAAGCACCTTCGCGTCTTCTCCGGAATCCTCCGAGCAGCTCAGCCGTCCAAGTTAACCAGAACACCGTTTGTATAATGTTTAAAATGCACTTACAGTTAATTTAAATCCTACTTTTAACGCTGTGCGCTTCTAACGGCCCGGTTCGGTTGAACATGCTGGACCCGGATGAAGTCTCCCGGTTGTGCTACGAGCGTTTCCAGCAGCTGCCCCGCAGAGGGAAGCCTGAGCCGGGCAGAGAGTGGACCCTGCTGGCGGCGGTGCTCAAAGTCACCCGGAGAGAAAACTCAGACTCAGGTTGGACTCGAGAAAGAACCACGACGTGTTAATTTATTCTCTTTATGTCAGTGATAAAATATAACAGAAAGGTCATTGTTCCCTAAAGTTTATTCATTTTGAAACGCTAACTTTTAAGCTAGCTAACTTTTAAGCTAGGCTATATTACGGCTAAAATTTAGCAATTAGCAAAGTTATAACTAACACGTAGCTACACCGAATATTAGCCTGAATAAATTAATAATAAAATAATTTAAAAATAAATGAATTAAATTATAATAATAATAAACTTTATTTCTGTAGCCCCTGTAGTTATAAAGTGCTTGACAAAATAAAAATAAATATTTTAAAAAGTCCAATGAGTTTATAATTACAAATGAACACAGCTCATTACAATCCAAATAAAAATGCAAAAAAATAAGGACAATATTAATTTTCTGTGTAACTACTACTGCCTATATTAACTTTTACTATGGGTTGGGTCCATAAATATTAGGATGGTGACACATTTTAATAATTTTGCCTCTTTACAGCCCCATAAAAGTTTTAAAATGACAAATAACACAAGTGTTGCACTATTTATTTAGGAATTACAGCCACCTGGTACACAGTTCCTCCTTTTTCTCACATGTAAAAGTAATTAATTAATTGTCAGCTGTGTTCTCTGTTCTCCTGCTCAAGACTTTATGTTAGTTTTATTATTTCTGCATGCGTCCAGAACCAAACCAGGACTGAACTATAGATAATCATTGTACATTTCAGTGATACAAGCTGCTAAAAAGTGAATATCTGCTTGTTTTTTGACTGTTTTGACTGTTAATCAGACAAAACTAGGCGTTTATATACGCTGCTTTAGCTTTCATGAGTGCTTTTTTGCTGTTATTCTTGTTTTTTTCTGCTCAGATTTGGATTTTGGAAGGTGTCTATGCAGGACAGTAAGCTTGATTAATCTGCATACAGTAAAAACAATGAGTCTGTGTTTGGATGTTTTTAAAAATCTTTACATTATCTGTTATTTTTGGCCCATCTGATGAACAAAAATGTCCATTATGCTTGAGTAAATGCAACCCCGATCGATTTGCTGTTTTAATTCTCAGTTCTTTTTATCCTTAGGTGCTGCCTAAAATTCCTATACACAGGAAAAATGTTATAATCTAAAACAATTGTAGACTAATCGAACTGTAAAATGTTTAAAAAGATAACTGTGAGACATTTCAGTCATGAAAATGGTTTTTATTGCAGCTTTGCGGTGTTTCTGTGATGGAATAGCAGAACCTCGCCTTGGTTTTCTGTGTTTTAATTCACTTGAAACTGAAAAAATGGAAGAAATTCAGTTTAAATGATGTTATCTAACATGTATTATTGATCTAAATATGCAGAGTAATTAAAGTTATCATATAAATAGTGGAGTGGGACGAGAAAGGAGAAGAATATTGAATTATTTTTTATTTTATTCTTATGTTTTTTTCATTTTGCTCTTGTTTTATGGTTTTTCTCTGTTTTATTTTTATTCTATTTATTCATTTTCTTTTACTCTTATCTCTGGTATCCATATTTTTTTCCTTATTTTAAAGTGCTGTGGCGTTTTTGGTGCTTTTAGTGTTTTATTTGCATTAATTGGTGTTTGTTCTGTTAATTTAATTGTATTGAAATTGTGTTTTTTGCCGTTTATAGCTCTTGTTTCTGCTTCTTTTGCTCCTCTGGTGTCTTTATATTTCTGTTTCTGTTGTAGTATGCTCTCTATATTTAGCTAAAACTCTTAGTGAACTCTGTGTTTCAGAGCTGTATGTATGAATAAGGTTATTAAAGCAAAACACAAGCAGCTCAAAACTGTTCTGTACTTTAGCAAATGACTTTCCTGCCCTGATTAGAACATAAAACTCTTGAGTCTAGGTTTAGAAATGTGTAGAATAGACGGCTGGATGAAGACGTGATGAATGTGTGATTTAATGTTTTGTCTTTTGTAGTTGAGAAGGAGGTCGTTTCCATGGGAACCGGCACCAAATGCATTGGGCAGACAGCGATGAGTCCCAGCGGTGGGTTTTCCTCTCACTGGTTTGTTTTTTAGTCTTTGTGTCCTGAACCCACTCAGTCTGGAGAGTTTATGTCGGCAGCAGTGGAGGTTTGCTCGATATCCTCTGTGGCTTTGTGAGACGATTTAAACCACAGATTGATTTGTACAGACGTTTATCTGCAGTCATATTGGACAGTATCTTCCCTCCAAAACAAACATACTAGTTAGTGTTTAGACGAGGGGTGGGAATCGTGGGGTTCCTCACGATACGATACTATGACAATACTAAGATAATCGATACGATGCATCACGATACCTGTAACTGAGAAGTCTAAAAAGCCTGTAAAAAGGTTCGGTTTAATACGTTTTCATTAAACAAACACTACTTGAAGACGTCATTTAAGTCAGAGTGCAGTCACTTTTTGTCACTCTTCTGGTGGTTTTATATGAACACACAGAGACATTAGTACAACAGGACAGTGGAGACAGCAATGAACCCGGCTACACTCCACACTCATGGTGCTGGCATTATAAAACTCCCATAATGCATTGCAGCACACAGTTTAGTCTTTGGTATTGGCTCTGCCATCGCTACTTTTATTTACTTCAATTTGGAGTCACTTCTACAGGATTTAACACAACTTTGGATGAACCACTGAACAAAAACCAGTCCCTCCAGGATTTCTTGGGCGTTTTTCCAGATTGTTGCTCCTAAAATGTCTGAATTCACCGCAGCTTTTCTGAAAAATTGCGATGTAAGTTGCGATGTTTTAAGCGTATTTGTTGTGATGAAATTGCAGGAGACGGTAAAAAATTGCTAAAAGTTGCATTTTTTTCTTTATTTTGTTTAATTCATTAAAAATGTTAAAGGTTTAAAAAGTTAATTCCACATCCTGGCACACGCGTGTTCACACACACACGCTCACAGCTCGTCACGTCAGTTAATGAATCTAACTGACCTTCATTGTTTCAGTGCTGCCACAGATCTGGATGCAACAGCTTCATCACGGTGGTTTGTCTGGTCTGTGGTCCGCTGGTTTCACCCATTCTCCTGATATGTTTACGGTAGAAAAGTGTTTGTCAGTGGATGGTTTTGGTTTGTGTTCCACCTCAATATTCCACGGGGTGAAAACAGTTTAGCTCCGCTTTGGTGAAGAACATCAGGGAATTGTTTTGCAGTAGTTTTTGTTGCATCTGTATCTTCAAACCATAAACAAGGAAGTGAATCCGGTGACGTACGTGCATTACTGGGGACTGCTGTGATTGGTGGAACTCATGGGAGGCGGGACAAAATTGCAAGGTGGCGCAGAATTCATGGAGATTAGTTGAATTAGTGTTAATTGTTGCGATCACAGCATCAAGAATACCTGGAGGGACTGAAAAACTGTCTACAGTCTTACCATAGGACTCTTTACAAACACACTGACTGCACCTTGTCAATGTATACATGTGCCATCAGATAATGCCGGCGGCCGTCAGCAAAGAGAAAAGAAGCTTTGCTTTAAATGTATTAACGGCTGTAGGGCTGGGCCTGAATATCTGAATATCCTAATAATCAGTCGTCGTGGTGGTATCCACATAATTATTTTGAGATCCCAATACTTGTGTGCACACCCCCCGGCTGCCGTCGCTTTACTCTACTGTCCTGAAGCATCGGTGTGTCTCAGTAAGTTATTGTGTTCTATTAAATAAAGAAATTAATGGTTTTAGTGTACATCACTACCCTCCCGCATGAGCTGAGAAAGCTAATGTTAGCTGCATCAGCCGCTTTCTGGGCCATGAGTTCAGGATGGTGCAGGTGGGTTTGCATGTTGGTGGTGTTGCCTGTGTGCTTTACTTTGGCGAGGCAGTTCTTGCATATGGAATAGTCTTTGTTGAGCTTGCGTGTCTTACGGTAGCGTTGCTGTCCTCCATTATACAAACTGTTCTTGGGTTGATTCATTTCCACTCCAGTCTCCCTCATTCATGTGATAAACGCCACCATGTGGAGGCATTAAGTAGTGACGCTGGGGAAATGGCAGCTGGCAGGGTTTAGAGCGCCTTATTAGATTAATTAAAGTACTGATATTTGCCACCAGCATATCGATACTCATATCCCACGAGGAGGGACGACGACACATCGCTGTATCGATATTTTGTCCCACCCCTAGTTTAGAATAGGGAACTTTTTGAGTTGCTTGAAGTTAAACTCTTCATCTGCTCCTTAACATATCAACGTTCTCACACTTTAACTTTCTAAGGAGTCAGAATCTGAAACCATCCTTTAAATAATGTTTAGAAAAAAATGTTATGTGCTTCTTCTTCATTCTTATTCATTCAGGTGACGTACTCAACGACAGTCATGCAGAGGTTATTGCCAGGAGAGGCTGCATCAGGTGAGCGTTTACCTGTCTGATGCTTCGTTCTGACACTTTAAGGACAGACACACAGTTTCTGCTGCTGACGCTGTGTTTGTGTTTGCAGATATCTGATCCAGGAGCTGCACGAAGCCGTCGGGGGTCGCAGCAGTTCGGTGTTTTGTCCTGCAGATCAGAGAGGAAGGTGGAGGCTTCGACCGGGAGTTTCCTTCGTCTTCTTCACCAGTCACACTCCCTGTAGGTCCAGTTTGATCCCAGTACACCGAACTGCATCACACAATCTGAGTAATTCTGACCAACAGCTGCTTAAAGTGGCAAAAAGCTTACACTGTACAAAAAGTACTGGGACGTCTGCCTTTACATGACCTTTAATGACGTCTCATTCTTAATCCGTAGGGTTTAACATGGAGTTGTTCCACCCTTTGCAGCCTCAACTCTTCTGGGAAGGCTTTCCACAAGGTTGAGGAGTGTGTTGATGGGAGTCTTTGACCATTTATGAGGTCAGGTACTGATGTTGGACCAGAAGGCCTGGCTCTCAGTCTCCACTCTAATCCATCCCAAAGGTGTTCTGTCAGGTTGAGGTCAGAACTCTGAGCAGGCCAGTCCAGTTCCTCCACACCAGACTGGATCATCCATGTCTTTGTTGACCTTGTTCTGGTGGCAGCCATGTTGGAACAGGAAGGGGCCATCCCCAAACTGTTCCCACAAAATTGGAACCATCAAATAGTCCAGAATGTCTTGGTCTGCTGAAGCATTAAGAGTTCCTTTCACTGGAACTAAGGGACCAAACCCAACCCCTCGAGAACAACCCCACACCATAATTCCTCCTCCACCAAACTTTACACTTGGAACAATGCAGTCAGGAAGTACCGTTGTCCTGGCAACCACCAAACCCAGACTGGTCCATGGGATGTCCAGACAGAGAAGTGTGATTGGTCCCTCCAGAGGACTCGTCTCCACTGCTCTAGAGTCCAGTGGCGGCGTGCTTTACACCAGTGGTTCTCAACTGGTGGGTCGGGACCCAAAAGTGGGTCGCGAAACCATTTTTAGAGGGTCACAGAAGCATGGCCCCCCGTAAAAAGTGGTATAAAGTCTTTAATTTTAAAGGAAGTGTTTCTTATGACACAGTTTGCTTTCAAGAGCAGGATATTTAGTGGTGGTGACACCAGTAGTTGCCCTCTAACCTCTAGATCTGTCTCTGCCAGCTAATTGGTGAAATTTATGCTAAAATGTGCCAAAAATAAACCAAAAATGTGCTCAGAATCTGTCAAAATGGCCAAAATATGCCCAAAACTTGGCAAAGTGTCCAAATATACCAAAATGAGCAAAAAAAAGATCCAAAAATACGTTGAGACTCCACCCAAATAAACCTTAATTTGTTAACCGAAACCGCAAACTTCAACAATTTGGGTCGCGACCGTTATTAACAGAGACATAGTGGATCCTGAGGCTGGACCAGTTGAGAACCACTGCTTTACACCACTGCATCAACACTTTGCATTGACCTTGGTGATGTGAGGCTTGGATGCAGCTGCTGGGCCATGGAAACCCATTAATGAAGCTCTCTACCACTGATATGGAGCTGATCTGAAGGCCTCACCAAGTCTGGAGGTCTGTAGATGTTGACTCTGCAGAAAGTTGGTGACTCCACTTTGTTATAAAACCACTAACAGCTGACGGTGGAATATTTGGTATGGAGGAAATTTCACCAATGGACTTATTGCACAGGTGTCGGTTTGAATCCACTGAGCTCCTGACAGCGACCCGTTCTTTCACTAGTGTTTGTAGAAGCAGTCTGCAGGCCTAGGGGATGGATTTATACACCTGTGGAAGTGACTGGAACACCTGGATCCAGTTGTTTAGAGGGGTGTCGCAGTACTTTTGGCAATACAGTGCATGTGAACCCCTTGAAATGAGCTGATTTGATCTTTCTCTGGGTCAAAAGGGGTGATAAATCAACAGTTCTTGGTGTTTCAGGGTTACAAAGCTTTTTCCAACCAGACCTTCTGTCCTGATGGGAGTGACCTCTGCTTCTACAGGACATGAGACGTCACTGAATGGTTTGATGAATGTTGGAAACTGAACAATTATGAAGAGATTCTGGACCAAGTTGTTAAATAGAACTCTCATCTTTAAAGTCAAAGTGCAGCCTCACAGTGCACTTGATGTAGGTTTTTCCTTTAATTTGTCACCCGTCTCTATTTATATGGAATAAAACTGCACAATTCATTTAAATAGATTGTGTTTGTTCATAGCTGTAACTCTGGCCATGTTTTCAAACTGATTTATGCTTTTTATTTTGCTACTATACATGTTTATTTAGGATGTACAGCTTTAAATGCACCATTAGCGCTGCTTTCTGCTAGTTTCTCTGCATTTCCTTCGTAAGATTATGATTTTTCTGACAATTAAATGAGCGTAATCAACTGATACTAATGTTTTAAAGCCCGTGTTGAATAAACTTGGGTAAATCTGACCTTAGAGAACCTTATTTTGCTGTTTTTAAACTGATTTTTGGTCTCACATCGGTCTGAGCTCCAGTATCTGATGGAGACCAGAAGCTTCACCGTGCACAGCTAACTAGCTAGCATCTACTGTAGCCTGCATGTGAGGCGTTTAGGGAACATCTGTAAACTGAAGGGTCTACTGATAAACAGATGTTCAGGAGTTTTAGGTACAATCTGATTTATAATTAGCCTCCAGGAGATGCTCTGAGCTCAGGTGAAGATTATTTCAAGGCTTATTTTAAAGCAGATTTGTACGTTAGCAGAAATGTAGCGTAGCATGTAGCACGTGTTGATCAAAATAATTGTGATTATCATTGATCCAGCTTCCTGAATCCACCTGAACTTCACTGTGTTACCAGGTGGAGACGCCTCCATCATCCCCATGACCGACAGCCAGTCTCAGCCCTGCCCTCCTGTCACACCTGTACAGGTAGCGGATAAAGGAGGAGGAGACGTGAAAAGAAAAGCCGAGGAGCCGAGTGAAGATCAGAACCCAAAGATGCCGCGTCTGGAGGGAAAAGAGACAGAACAAATCCACAGAGGAGCGACGGATCAGTCTGAATCCTGGACTTTAAAGACTGGGCTGAACCCAGAGGCCCCAGACATCCACAGAACCGGGGCCAAGTGTGTCCCCGGCGGCCCGGCGGACCCCCTGAACCCCGGGGCGGGCTACCACAGCACCGGGACCCTGAGGGTGAAGCCGGGCCGAGGGGAGCCGACCCTGTCCCTGTCCTGCAGTGACAAACTGGCCCGCTGGGGGGTTCTGGGCTTCCAGGGAGCCCTGCTGTCCCACTACCTCCAGGAGGCGCTCTACTTCAGCGCCGTGGTGGTGGGGAAGTGTCCGTACAGCCCCGAGGTGATGCACAGAGCTCTGGTCGCAAGGTAAGGAGCCGTTAACCCTCATTTTTACTCGCTGTGGATTAACTTTCACTGTAAGTTAAAGTCCTGCTGCATTTATTCTATCGATCCAGTAGGTTTAATTTTCCTATTAGTCTCTCTGAGGAAACACTGCCTGCAGTTCAACCTGAAAACTCTCTGAATTTTAGCCTCATAACTGTTGGCCACAGCTGAGTCAGTCATGGCTTCACGGTGACGCCGAGGACTGCAGAATTTTTAGTTTTTTACAGGATGTGGTTCCTGCTAATGATGTATTTTTGGCAATTTTTTGAATGAACCCAAAAGAATAAAGTAATTTAATGAAATATTAGACTTTCATAATGGAACCGCACGTCCAGCATGATTAGTTCAAGGGCCGTTGGGAAGTTGAAAACCTGACAATTCTTCCTGTTTTTACAGTTTCTGGCTGATTAAAGGTTTCAATTTGTTGATTTTTAAAGATGATAAAATGCCTTTCAAACCTGCCAGGAGGTTTTAGGAATCAGAAAGTTCACAGATGTTACTGTAAATTCAACATCTTCAGGTTGTTGACTGTTGATCCACAATTAATTAGACATTTTGACTCCAGACTCCACTTTGGACTTCGGGAACTTGCCGTTTTTCTTTATTTTCTGACACTGACAGACAAATAATCGCTGTTACACTTTATTTTCTGATTGCGTGCTTTTAAAAACCTGATGACAAACCGTTTCTACCTCATCTTGGTAGCTCTGTGATTAACTTCCAGAATAAAAAAACTAGTAGGAGTTTTTTAATCTCCTCAATGTTTTTAGCCTCATGAAAGTATATTTTGTGGGTCATCCATCATCCATCCATCTATCCATCATCCATCCATCCATCATCCATCCATCCATCATCCATCCATCCATCCATCCATCCATCCATCCATCCATCATCCATCATCATCATCCATCCATCCATCATCCATCCATCCATCCATCCATCATCATCATCCATCCATCATCCATCCATCCATCCATCATCATCATCATCCATCCATCATCCATTCATCCATCATCCATCATCATCCATCATCCATCATCCATCATCATCCATCCACCATCCATCCATCCATCTATTCATCATCCATCCATCCATTCATCCATCATCATCCATCATCCATTCATTCATCCATCCATCCATCCATCATCCATCTATCCATCATCCATCCGGGTCATGGAGGCCACAGTCTGAGCAGAGAGGCCCAGACTTCCCTCCCCCCAGACTCCTCCTCCAGTTCTTCCAGTGGGACCCTGAGGTGTTCCCAGGCCAGCCGAGAGATATAGTCCCTCCTGGGTGTCCTAGGTCTACCCCGAGGCCTCCTCCTGGTGGGACATACCAGGAACACCTCCCCAGGGAGGCGTCCAGGAGGCATCCAGAACAGATGTCCAAACCACCTCAACTGACTCCTCTGGATGTGGAGAAGTAGTGGCTCTACTCCGAGCTCCTCCCTGGTGACTGAGCTCCTCACCCGATCTCTAAGGGAGCACCCAGCCACCCTGAGGAGGAAACTCATTTCAGCCGCTTGTATCCAGGATCTTGTTCTTTCGGTCATGACCCAAAGCTCATGGTGAGAGTAGGAACGTAGATTGACCGGTAAATCGAGAGCCTTGTCTTTCAGCTTAGCTCCTTCTTCACCACGACGGACCAATACAGCGACCACATGACTGCAGATGCTCCATCCTCCCCTCACTTGTGAACAAGACCCCGAGATACTTAAACTCCTCCACTTGAGGCAGGATTCTCTGAGTCAGACTTTCTAACATCTGGTCCTCTGTTCTCTCAGGTGTTCCCAGGTATCGGGCCTCCCTGCTGGATTCTCCGTCCGTCCTCCGGCTCTGCTCCAGTCCAGCCTGGAGTTTCCCTTCAGCCAGGCCCAGACGGAGCTCCAACACCGGGCCGGACAGGGACGCATCTCCCCCTGTGGGGCAGGTAGGACCGCCGTGACCACGGAGAATCTAGAAATGTAGAAACACATGATTCGTTTATGTTTTTACAGTTTCTGGTTGATCAATAGTGAGAATTTAATAAATGTTTAAGAAAAAACATTCAAACCCATCGACATGTTTGGGGTTCCAGAGCATTAATCAATGTCACTGTGAATTTCATATCCTAAAATTATCAACATGTACGGGAAATTAAAGAAAAATTATACTTAAATATGTTTTTTTATGGTGAAAACATTTAAGTGCACTTAAATTATGCGCTGGTGCATCTAAATACAAAAAAAATTAGCTTGATGGCTGATGGAAACTCTCCCATTCTATCAAGAAATCAGATTTTAAAGTCACAAATTCATCCAGAGAAAAACAGAACAAGCAAATTTGACATGTTCAGTGTTGTACATGCTGCTTTACTGTCATGATTGACTTCAAAACTTAATTAAAATGGATCTAGAGCTAACAGATTAGTTCATGTTTTAGTAGCATCCGTGCTTTTCACAAGCCTAAATATCCACAGGGTCCTTCCAGAGATCCCAGAACCACTGTTATTTAAAGAGAATAATGTAAAAGTGCACAGTGAAGCCTGCAGTTTTCATTCAAAGTGTGAAGTTTAGTTGAATTTCTGTTGACTGTGTTTCAGCCATCAGCTGGTGTAATGTGACGGAGCAGCCACTAGATGTCACCGCTAACGGCTACAAGCATGGAGTCACTAAGAAGGCCCTGGGAACGCCTAAAGCCAGGTCGTCACACGTTAATACGATCAAACAAGAACCCCCGTGTGCTGATTCTGAATCTCCTCACGCTTTTATTTTCCCTCTCCTGTGTTTTTGTGCGTCTTCAGGTCCCTTCTGTGCAAACTGGAGCTCTTCCGTTCCTTCCTGTCTCTGGTTTCGGCCACCGATCCGTCGTCGCTGCCCGACTCTCTCAGGTAACGAACAAAAGGCCCTTTCATAACCCCGCTGTGGTTTCCAACCGCCTCAAACTGCATCTGAAAACCAAGAAAAAAAACCCCACTGAGATGCTCAAAAATCACTCCTGAGTAAACGTCATCAGATCCAGAGAGGAAAAGTTTGTGTGTCACATCATCGCGACTTGACAAAGATTAAAAATCGCCGCCTTTAAAGGAGTAATTCGTGTCACTTTACCCTGAAACACAACTCTTTTTTATTTTTATTTAAGTGTGTCACTTCTGCTGCTATTGTGTTTGACCTTCCTGTGCTTTTGTTCTCAGCTCAGGTCTGGTTTTTCTTTGCAGTCGGACACATAACGTCCTAAAAGGTGTAGAGTGTCGCACGACTCGCTGAGATAACGCGACGGCGAGCTGCGTCGGAGTCCGTTTGAGGCTTTTACCGCGCGTTTTCTGGGTTTTTGAACCCGGCAGAAGAGCGAAAGCCGCCGAGAAGACGAGCAGAGTTGGAAGAGAAACCGATTGCTTCGTGTTAAATCTTGAGTTTCTGCGGGTGTTGAATCGGAAACGCTCACGTTACAGTGGCTCCTGTTCAAGTCTTAGAAGTTTAAGCAGCGGGAAAAAATAGATTTAAAAACAAAAAGATAAACACCTGTAGTAAAATATGTTCTAAAAATATACAGGAATCCCTCGTCTATGGCGGGTTTAGATTCCAGAATCCCCCCTGCGATGATGAAATCTGTGAAGTAGCGACCTTAAATATATCTTAAGGCTTTATAAACCTTCCCAACACTCTTCTAAACCCTTCCTACACTCTTAAACCTTCCTTCTAGAGGAGCTTCTACAGCCGTGTCCGATAATGGAACTAGCGACGCAGCGATCCACTTGGTGAAAAACTATTTTAAACACACCGACACCGAGGACGTCCGGCTGCCTACCTACCTGGAAACTGATGATGGTGTTACGGTGATCCTACAGACTGTCACCGGTTCTCTGACGGTCGTTTCCAGTAAACGCTCACCGTGTGGGACCAAAGGTTCTGGCTGGCTTCCATCACCGCCGATCAATTAGACCGACTAGATCAAGAGGAAGCTGAGTTTTCCATACATGTGTCGACTCATCTGCTGGACGCTACGTATTTATAGACAAATTTAAAAATCCACGATACAGTGAGACCGCTAAGAGTGAACCGCAATATGGCGACGGACTACTGTACTGTGCAGTAATTAGTAATAGACTTATAAATAAATAATGATAGATTTATAACCTGAGAAGACTCAAAACATTTTGGTTACAGGTTACTTTAAAAAAGGCCTTATTAGAGTCTTATAATCTTATTTTCTGGTTTATTTAAGGTGGACTTATGTGCACTTTTTTCCAGATCTGCACTGTTTCACAGCCAGCTCACGAAATCAGTAGACATTATTGATTAATAGGGCTGATCCAATAATCGGCGAATATTCGGTTCGTGCCGTGGTGTCGTCGGGGGGAGTGTGACACCGGAGTTGGCAGGTCCGCGTACTAGAACCATGGCGATGTTCTAGAGCCTCAGCGGCGTTGTGGAGCCTCGGCGGTGTGCAACAGCCTCGGTGATGCTTGGCGACGCTCGGAGACGCTTGGCGACGTTCGGCAGCATTTGGAGACGCTCGGCGACACTTAGCAGCATTTGGAGATGCTCGGCAGCGCTCGGCAGCATTTGGAGATGCTCGGCGGCGCTCGGCAGCATTTGGAGATGCTCGGCGACGCTCGGCAGCATTTGGAGACGCTCGGTGACGCTCGGCAGCATTTGGAGACGCTCAGCGACGCTTAGCAGCATTTGGAGATGCTCGGCGACACTTAGCAGCATTTGGAGATGCTTGGCGGCGCTCGGCAGCATTTGGAGATGCTCGGCGGTGCTCGGCAGCATTTTGAGATGCTCGGTGACCCTCAGCCGCATTTGGAGATGCTCGGCAGCATTTGGAGATGCTCGGCGACGCTTGGCAGCATTTGGAGATGCTCGGCGGCGCTCGGCAGCATTTTGAGATGCTCGGCGACCCTCAGCCGCATTTGGAGATGCTCGGCAGCATTTGGAGATGCTCGGCGACGCTCGGCAGCATTTGGAGATGCTCGGTGGCGCTCGGCGGCAGCGCACATGACTGTTCAAATATCAAAATTATTTTCCAAATACTACGACAATGAACAAATATTCAAATATTCAGGGCAGCCCTAGTGATTAATCTGTGATGAAAAGTGACAAAATAGTGGAAAAATCACCTATCAGATCAAAGATGAATGTCTTATATGGCTGATTAAAGACTTTCCTAGTTGAATTTTAGTCATTAAGTCGAGTTATTCATCAGTAAAGCTTCAACTGACTGTTACTGTCATTGTCACTGATTATTTTCTGGATTAATGGATTCGTTGTTCGCTCGATAAAATGTCCAAAAAGTGGTGAAAAGGTTGAGAAAAATGAGCAAAATCCTTTTAAAATCATCAAAATGTTGAAAATGTAATGATCCTTTCTGTTTTTACAATTTAATTCTGCCATAAATTCTGTGATTTTGGCCTTTTTTTATCTTTTAAAAGCAGCTTTTGGGGTTTAGAGGGTCAGATTGTATTTACTGTGGCATCAACAAGCCTGAAGGTTAACTCTGTAAACGTTCCTGGTCGTGTTTCCAGTTTTCACATTTAAACCCAACATTGACCTGAAGAGACGACA
Source organism: Dascyllus trimaculatus (assembly GCA_024666655.1). Classification (NCBI taxonomy): domain Eukaryota; kingdom Metazoa; phylum Chordata; class Actinopteri; family Pomacentridae; genus Dascyllus; species Dascyllus trimaculatus. The sequence goes on along the minus strand of CM045448.1, from coordinate 5,226,182 downwards.
GGCTGAGATAAAGCAGGTTTGATCCATTTAAAGCCCAGAGCTGCTTCTCGTAGACGTGAAAAGGACTGAAGGAGGGTTTTTGTGGTGATCTGATGTTTGGAGCTCGTGTTTCGTCTGTTTCTGTTCACCTGCTTCAGGTGTTTCCAGGCGTCTGCTTGTGTTTCACAGACTGAATACTGTTGAGTAACAAGAAGCAAATCCTCACAACATAAATCATCACAGGTAAAGACTTGGTTTGAGATTATAGCGAGCCTTCGGGAGGTTTATACAAGTCGTGTGTGTGCACTGTAAAAAAGCGAATCACTAAGTAACAGTGAAGACCTGCAGCAAGGTGTCAGAAAATAAAAGTAAAAATAACACGGCTGTACTGTAACATTGAAAACTTGTAAAAGCTGTGACCAAAACAACAACATTAGTAAAATAATTATATATCTGCTTATTCAACACATTAAAATTAAAACAATGATGACTGTTAGTTTAAAAAACAGGTTTTTGATGCCGATGTTGTTACAGTTAAAATGTAAATTAATATTTTTTTCTGTATTTTTACTTCCAGATAAAATCCGTCAAATAAAAACAATTTTTCATTCAATTGACAGAAAATATTAGTAAAACAATTGTACATTCTTTAGCTGATTTAAATACAGTAAATCCAAACAAATTATTATTTGTGAAAATACAGATTTTGACGTTTATTTACAATTTTGGCCATTTAAAAAAAAAACTGTCAACATGTAAATGAATAATTTTACTACTATTATCTGTAATTTATCTGCAGCAAAATGACAAATATTTACAGTTTTATTTTAGTCTTTCTTTCAAATAATTAATAGTTTAATTTTACAGTTTAATCTTGTAAAAGAACAAATTACTGTTTGTAAAAATACAGTTTAGGCCTTTTTTTTTACAGTTAACGCTGAAATTTATAATGTTTTTCTTTAATTTTACTTCCAGAGAAAATTTGTCAAATAAAAACAATCTTTCACCCAAATGACAGCAAATATTTGTAACATAATTATATATATTTTAGCTGATTTAAATCCAGTAAATCCAAACAAATGATTGATGTGGACATTATTTACAGTTTTTTATCAACATGTAAATGAATGATTTTACTAATTATTATCTGTAATTTATCTGTAAGATAACAATTAAAATATTTACAATTTTAAATTTATATACTTTTTTCTTTCAAATACTTTTATGGTTAAATCTTGTAAAAGAACAAATTAATATTTATAAAAATACACATTTTAAATATGGACATCATCACAGCTTTGGCCTATTTTTTTTACAGTTAACACAGAAATTAACACTTATTTCTGGTATTATTATTAGTTATTATGTGTAATTTAACCAAATAAGGAACATCTGTAAAGAAAAATAGATTTAAAAAATGATTTACCATTTTTAATCTATAATATAAATTTTTCTTTCATATTACAGCGACTATCTGTAAAATAATGGTATTTTTAGGTGATTAAAATACAACAAAAATAGTGTTATTTTATTATTTTGTGTCACATGTTGTGAATTTACCATTTATATAAACACAGATTATTGACGTCGACATTATTTACTGTTTGTTTGTCTGTTTTGTTTTACACTAAACATGAAAACTATTCTTTTTTCATTGGTTTAATTCACTAATGTAACTTCACCAGATTTTAAGTAACAGTAAATGATTCAAACAGTCAAATTTAAACAATTAAAATCATTTCTTGGCCTGTCGTTTATTAAATCTTTTATTATTATCTGTAGTTTAACCGGTGAGTCGTTGAATAGGTTAACATTTTTTACAGTGTGCTGATGCTGAGAATCCTCTCCTCGGGGGGAAACACTGGTCCTTGTGTTCATCAGCATTTCAGCAGATAACCTGATCCTGCACACACTCACACACACACACACTGCTAGACACCGATACGTCCACCTCCAGAGACACAATAAGCAGATCTTCAGAGCGACAACACTTCGTCTGGTGGAGGAGACAGACGGTTGTTGTAGTTGACGGTAATAAATCTGTAATCGGTTCTTTAATGCAGCAGCTCCGGTTTCCTGGTTGTGTGTCGGTTCGTCTTGTCGCGGCTCACAGAGGAAGTGTTGACTCCGTTTGTAAAGATCCAGGTGTGGCTGCAGGTAACGCCGGGGCTGGAATGAGATCAGATCAGACCCCAGATAGAGGAAGAGCTCAGCCTGTCTCTTAACATAATGTCCTGTCTCTACCTTTTTACCGCCAACTAAAGCAAAATATATCAACTTATCCAGCTTATCGTCTTTAAATATCAATAAACTGACACCATTTATCAGCCAGAAACTGACGGTGCTTTAATTAACGTTCAGTCTGGACCAAATCTGAGCTTTAGAGGCCGATGTTTCATTAAAACTACTTTATTCTTCGAGTGTCCTCTAAAAAATTTGCAGAAAACAAAGCATTTGCAGTGACCGCATCCTGTAAAAAACAAAAAATTCTCCACTCCTCGGCCTAGCCGTGAAACCATTGACGACTCAGCCGAGACCAACAGTCACCTGATGAAAAATCAGAGAGTTTTTAGGTTGAACTGCAGGCAGTGTTTCCACAGAGAGGAGAATGAAACCTGCTGGATCAACAGAATAAATGCAGCATGGCTCAGAAACAGTGAACAGAGGAGACAGTAGTTGGAGATACATCCAGCATGGAGGAACATCTTTATAGAGATGATGAGCAGAGTAGAGAGGAGAAGACTGGAGAGGATGGAAACATGGAGATAGATAAATATCTATAGTATGTAGAGACAAAACGACCACAAAGAGACAAAAAAAAATGCAAAATTACCAGGATAAAATACATGTGGCATGGCTTTAAACAGTATACAGAGGAGCAGAGCAGAGTGGAAAAGTTTTTAGAGGCTGTAAACATGGATGTAGAGTTTTTAAAAGACACAAAACAACACAGAAAAAGACAAAAACGAAGCGCGAAACGAGACAAAATGACAGAAACAAGACACAAAAGAACAAAAATGAGACTCAAGATGATAAAAAATAAGATGGAAAATGGCAAAAACGAGACACAAAACGACCACAAAGAGACAAAACAAGGAAACAAAATGCAAAAAATACCTCAATAAATAAATGCAGCATGGCTCAGAAACAGTGAACAGAGGAGACAGTAGTTGGAGATACATCCAGCATGGAGGAACATCTTTATAGAGATGATGAGCAGAGGAGAGAGGAGAAGACTGGAGAGGATGGAAACATGGAGATAGATAAATATCTTTAGTATGTAGAGACAAAACGACCACAAAAAGACATAAAAATGTAAAATTACCACGATAAAATAAATGTGTCATGGCTTTAAATGGTATACAGAGGAGCAGAGCAGAGTGAAAAAGGTTTTAGAGGCATGTTAGAGCCTGACATGTAACAACGACCTGAAATGTGACTTCAGTTTCATTATCGGCCAGTTATTACATTTTGGGTTTTATTACGTTTTGTTTCATAACAACTCGGGTCGTTGTTACATATCGGGCTCTAACAAGGCTGTGAACATGAAAATAGATATTTAAAAAAAGACAGAACAACACAGAAAAAGACAAAAACAAAGTGCAAAACGAGACAAAAGGACAGAGACGAGACACAAACCAGCAGGAAAAAGACACAACATGATAAAAAAGGGGCTCAGAACGACAAAAATAACATGGAAAATGTCAAAAACGAGACACAAAATGACCACAAAGACAAAAAACAGCAAAAAATGCAAAAATACCACAATAGAATAAAGAGATAGATAAATATCTGTAGTATGTGGAGACAAAACGACACAAAGAGACACTAAATGTTATAAGTGAGACACAAAACAAGACAAAAACTTCCAAAAACAGGCACAAAATAACCCAAATAAGACAAAAAAATCACACAAAAAGGCAAAAAATCAAGAGAAAGCGACAGAAGTGAGACACAAAACGACACAAACTAGACACAGAACGCCGAACAACAAGGAAAAGAAACACAGATGTGACACATGACAAAAAGAGACGACAAGAAGACACACGGCTCCTCCTTTAAACACTGTAAAAACTATAGAACATTTTTAACAGTTTTAAACACGATTAACTAGAACAGTGATGTAAAACTGATTTATTCTCTCCTCTGTGGCGTCCATCACATCCCCGCTTTAGAACATATTAATCATGTGAATCTAAGAAGAATAACGAACCCCCTCCATCCTCCCCCGTCCTCCCCCGTCCTCCCCCATCCTCCCCCGTCCTCCCCCATCCTCCCCCGTCCCCCCGTCTCCCCCCAGGCCGTCGGACCTTCAGACCTACTGGGATTACAAGCGGGCCTCCCAGTCTTACCAGCAGGCCCAGCAGCAGCTGCTCCTCCAGGCTTTTCCTCTGTGGCCTCGCAGCGACAGGAGCCTCCTCCTGTTCCTCTGACGCCGTCCTCCGTCCTCCATCCTCCGTCCTCCGTCCACGAAACACCGGCGTCGTAGCAGGAACTACGAGGTCCAAACAACGGCCAACCTGACTGCACTGTTTTAACATTTCAACCCTTCCACGGCAGGAAGGTCAGAGTTTTTTAATAAAAGGACAAACATGACTCACTTCCAGAGTTGGTCTCTTGCTGCTGGTCTGTTGCTGCTTTCGGGATGTTCAAGGAAGTTTTTGATTTTTAACCGTTTGTTGTGACTGAAGCTGCAGGATTCAAGAGGCTGCAGACGTCCACTATGAGGACAGGAAATGCACGGGATGCACTACAAAATAAAATCCGGTAGGCACTTCCGGTGGAATTAATTTTCACGCTAATGCATTAATTAGTTAGTAATACAACGTAAAATCTACTACACTATTGTCTATAGCAGTGGTTCTCAACTGGTGGGTCGGGACCCAAAAGTGGGTCCATTTTTAGAGGGTCGCAGAAGCAAAAAGTAGTGGTATAACGTCTTTTATTTTAAAGGACGTGCCTCTTACGACTCAGTTTGCTTTCAATAGCAGGATATTTAGTGGTGGTGACACCAGTAGTTGCCCAATATTAACCTCTAGATTTGGTTCTGCCAGCTTACTGGAGAAATTTATGCTAAAATGTGCCAAAAAATGAACCAAAATGTGCTCAGAATCTGTCAAAATGGGTCAAAATATGCTCAAAAACTTGGCAAAAACATCCAAATATACCACATTGAGCAAAAAATGCCAAAATTTTCCTGTGTTGTATCAAAGTGTGTCGAGACTCCACCCAAATAAACCTTAATTCATTAACAGGAACAGCAAACTTCAACAATTTGGGTTGTGACTGTTATTAATAGAGACATAGTGGATCCTGAGGCTGGACCAGTTGAGAACCACTGGTCTATAGTATCGTTTTAATTTATATATTAAACTTGTGATTATTTTGAGAATGAGCCCCATTGTGAGTTTTTATTCCTGCTAACAGAAAAATCCTTAAATCTTATTTTTCATGCACAGTTACAGTCATAAGAATAGAACAAAGACGTGCTTCAGGTGATGAAGACAACACAATAATTACTAATATAATGACAAAGTCGTTACCGGAGACATTAAATAACAAAAGTGTGACCGTTAGATTCCCATAAAACTACTTCTATCCTGCTACAGAACCGTCAGAGGCAGCGGCAGATTTCAGAAAGTCTATCCGAGCTAAGGCTGCTGTCAGCGGGGAGCTGTGAGCGCTGACCGCCTGGTAGTAGCTGTCTAACGGGGACGCTCACATCTAAGAAACCACTGGAGTCAATTTATAAGCAGAATTTATCCTGATAAACTGACCACAGATTTGATGTTTATACAACCACTTTATGGCCTCAAATAATCTTAAAACTAAATGTTGTGTCACATCATGGTGGTACCGTAAACTGAGAAACAGCCACAACCACTCGTTAAATGGCTGCTTCTTCTTTTGATTTAATTAGCGGTTAGCAAACCAACTTCACATGCGTCACCGCCACCTACTGGACTGGACGCTTTAAATGTCCTTTTCTGTTTTTTTACCCGTTACTTCCTGTCCTCACAGTGGAAGTCTGCAGCCAGGTGCCTTTCTAGGATTTGAGGTCATTGAGGCGACTTGGGGGGTTTAATTTTGGGTTTTCGGGGCGATGACAGTGATGCTGAATCCTTAACCTGCTCCGGAGCAAGTTATGTGTTATGGTACGTTCCCTCATGACCGGAGTCATCTGAGGCGTTGCTGCTTTGGTCAACATGTGACATTCTGGGGTGGCCTTTTATTAAAACTTGAGACACTAATCAAGAGAAACATCCATTTAGTACAAGTACCAGACAGTATACGCTCACTTTGGGTGGTGCACTTCATGTGGCATCAATATTTCACATGGGGCCTTTATAGTTTTGATCACTTGTCAGAATAATGGCTTCTGTCTCCAGACAAACTTCTCTGGGTGTAAACTTTTTATTGCCTCAGGCTGTTAATCCAGTCTGTCTGAGACTCATATTCACTCTAACAATGAGGAATGAGCTGCATATTTCTGCTCAACAGTTGGTCCTTCATTGGAGACGAGACGCCGAGTCAATGTCGTTTTTGTTGGAGCTTCAGCTCAGCAGATTCCTCCTGACTCCTCTCGGCTAAGTCTGAGCAGCATGTTGCAGGTTATGAGCAGGAAGCTGTAAATATTTAATGTCGTTACTCAGAGATTCAGAGACTTAAGGGTCTAGTTTTTGTGTTTTAAGTTGCTTAAATGGTAATTCTGGTTTATCTCAACGTGCTGTAACACTACAAAACGGCGTCTATCGAGCAAAATGGCTTTGTTCTGCATCGTTTACCGTAATATTTATCTACTCGCAGTCTTGTTCATGCACAGGATACCTTTAATTCTGAACAAAAAGTAAAATAAAATGTGAATTATAGGACTTTTTAATAAGACACAAACACGCGAGGCTCCATTTTACATTCGTTTTTATTGGTCAGGTCTTCCAGCTACCTTCCCTTTAGTCAGATATCTAAAATTCCTTTATGTCTGCAGGATATATTTAACGATAATACAACACGGATGAAATAAGACGCTCCTCCATGCCATCGCATTCCACCAGTATATCACACATCTACAGAGCGTGTTGGAAAGCCTGAATCAGCCTCGCGGTGCACGAACATGAATGCTCTGAATGGGGTCAAGTAAAAGGATGGAGACGCAGCGGATGCTTTTAATCTGATTCAGCACCGAGGAACTACAGCTGCAGCCAAAACCTGGGCTTCAGACTCGACCGAGCGAAGAGAGCAAAGGTCCGAAAACACCGGAGGAACAGTTTACTGGAAGGAAACCAGCTGTTTCTTCATTAACAGGAGTGAAGGAACTGCGCTCGCTAAAAACAGGCTTTTATTAACCAACCTTCCCGATATGTTTTAATCATTAAAATCTGAACAGGATATGAAAATCCAATGACCAGCGGTGGGAAAGTAAAAGAAGCAGCGATATTACACTGTAAAAATACAAATAAAAGTCCTGCATTCGAAACCCTATGAAATTAAAAGTTCCCGAATCGCTGTAGTAATGATAAAATATTGATTTATTCATGCGTATGGGGCTTTAATGGTGCAGATCGGGCTAATTTTAGCTACTTTATTTACTGCTGAGTGACTTAATCTTTAATCATATAATGTAATTTCTGAATCTGCAAAATAGCTAAAGCTTTAAAATGAAATGTAGTGAAGCACACATTTTAATATTGGCCTCAAAATGTAGTGGATTAGATGTTGAAAGTAGCATAACATGGAAGAAATGAAGTGCAAGTACATAAAAATTAAACTAGTAAGATTTCACTACTGCTCATTAAATAGTCATAAAATAATACTTGTCATCCCTTTTACTGGGGATTTTTTTCTGAATTACATCCGTTTAATACTTCAAAGGGGACCTATGATGCTTTTTTCTTGTTTTCTGTCACCTTATTACATCAAAAGTTAGCATAAAACGTGGTTAAAAAAACGTAAATTCAAATAATGTGATGTAGCTAATTAGCAGCCTGGCTAATTATCATATCAGACAGTTACTATTTTAATTATTATCGATCTCCTTACTTCTTTTAACTGCTTTCTGATAAAAAAAACACATCATGTTAAAATGCCAGTCTTTGGTTGTGATGCAATAATGCCCCGCCCACCGCACAATCTGATTGGCTGCATGTCTTAAGTAACAGCCAATCAACGCTTAGGGATACATGTTGAAAAGCTCTCTTCTAATTAAACATGCAAAACATAAGTGAATAAAGACATTTTGGCGCTGTTTTGTGTTGGAGACTGCTATTCTAAATTTTAGCAAATTGTGATTGATTGACTAATAATCAATATCAGTATCAGCTCTGAATATTGGTTGATTCCTGCTTCACACTCCTCTAAATGGTTTGTTTCCATTGTTGTTGTTTTTTAATTTACATACAAATTTATATTGCCATCTCCTTCAAGCTCAGTATACCCACAGAGTGCAGGCAGTGATGCTCACAAGCTCTGGCTGCAGGCTTCCGGAAGCTGGCCAATCAGAGGACAGTGGGCTTTTTGGGAGGGGGGGCCTTAAAGAGACAGGCGCGAAAACGTCTCATTTCAGGCAGGAGAATGAAAACAACTGGAAATGAGGATATTAGTTTGTTTATATTCAGTAATTAGTAGTTTGTACTGCTCCTTTTGTCAATAAATGCTCAAGCCTTGATATATTTAATGTGTATTTCCCGCACTTGTGAAGGTATAAAGCTAGAAAATGAACTTGAAACTCTGAAAGTATTCATAGTATGAAGGTAAAACTTTGCGTCCTTCTAGTAAAGTGTTGATTTGCTCTCGAGTCTGGATCCTGGTTTTGTGCTGACGTCCGTTCAGCCAAAACAATGTGCAAATACAGCATCCGGCCTCTCTCAAGCTCACATTCCCAACCTGGATCTGGTCTCAGTTCTGCCGCCGCTGGACTTAACGTTACATACTGAAGGTTTCATACATGATACGATGAGCCGGACAAGTAAGGTGGTTAATGCTTCTAGTCACATGAACACAGCGATTCTGTCTCACTTCAGCTCAACACAAACATCTGTGACGACAAAGGAAATGACTCTGTAATGTGTGTTCGTCTAATTGATGGTGTGCCTCTAATGCGTGTTGATTGGTATTCTGGTTTTACGGCAGTGTTAAAGATATTTTCTCTCCACAACTGACCTTAAAACAGCAATCAGGACGAAAAGGCCGACGGGGCCCGACGGTCACCTGTCAAAAAAGTTTGTTTGTTGTCGTTTTTTTTTTTGTTAATTTTCAGCATAAATTTGTGTTTTTTCAGTATCAAAAATTGACCATAAATGAAGGTGCCGAATGTGTCGGTGCAGTGCTTGTGTGTGGAGCTCTAAGCGTTAACCCTGTGCCGTATAAAAGGCCTTGAAACCGAAGGTGTTCTCTCCGCTGTAGGCCACGTACAGAAACCCGTCCTCGTCCTTCTCCTTGTCGTACAGCTGCCCCATCGTCAGGCTGCAACACAGAAACCAGACTCTTGTCAGCTCAAATCGATTAGAATAACATCTCCAAGGCCTGGAAGGGAAGATGTTACGTGCTGAAACCTCAACTGGCTGCAGAAACGTTTCGGAAAATGCATTACAGTTCAAGAGACGCTGTGGATGCTAAAACAGAATTCCCAAACATCAAACAAATCTTTAAAGAGTCAAATACTCAAGATTTCCAGGAATGAAACCCCCATAGCCATGGAACTCGGTGAGGACACAGACAGAATAGTTTCCAGTGGATCTGAATGATTAAATATCTCCAGTTGTAGAGGCAACGTTTTAATTATTGGTCCTTAAAAATGGGGGGAAAGTAGTATTGTGTTCCCAGAAAGGTCCTGTAAGTGTACATATGCTATATTGCCAAAAGTATAGGGACACCCCTCCAAATAATTGAATTCAGGTGTTCCAGTCACTCTTCTGGGAAGGCTTTCCACAAGGTTCAGGAGTGTGTTGATGGGAATCTTTCACCATTTATAAGGTCAGACACTGATGTTGGACCAGAAGGCCTGGCTCTCAGTGTCCACTCTAATCCATCCCAAAGGTGTTCTATCGGGTTGAGGTCAGGACTCTGAGCAGGCCAGTCCAGTTCCTCCACACCAGACTGGATCATCCATGTCTTTGTTGACCTTGTTCTGGTGGCAGCCATGTTGGAACAGGAAGGGGTCATCCCCAAACTGTTCCCACAAAGTTGGGAGCATCAAATAGTCCAGAATGTCTTGGTGCTGAAGCATTAAGAGTTCCTTTCACTGGAACTAAGGGGCCAAGTCCACACCATAACCCCCCCGCCCCCCGTCCACCAAACTTTACACTTGGAACAATGCAGTCAGGAAGTACCGTTGTCCTGGCAACCACCAAACCCAGACTGGTCCACAGGATGTCCAGACAGAGAAGTGTGATTGGTCACTCCAGAGATGTATAAATCCAGCCCCGAGACATGCAGACTCCTTCTACAGACATTAGTGAAAGAATGGGTCGCTGTCAGGAGCTCAGTGGATTCAAACCGTGATAGGTTGACACCTGTGCAGTAAGTCCATTGGTGAAATTTCCTCCATACTAAATATTCCACAGTCAGCTGTTAGTGGTTTTATAACAAAGTGGAGTCACCAACGTTCTACAGAGTCAACATCTCCAGATCTCCAGACTTGGTGAGGCCTTCAGATCAGCTCCAGAACATTGGCAGAGAGCTTCATTAATGGGTTTCCATGGCCCAGCAGCTGCATCCAAGCCTCACATCACCAAGGTCAATGCAAAGCGTTGATGCAGTGGTGTAAAGCACGCCGCCACTGGACTCTAGAGCAGTGGAGACGAGTTCTCTGGAGGGACCAATCACACTTCTATAGACCAGTCTGGGTTTGGAGGTTGCCAGGAGAACCGTTTGGTTATGGTGGGGGGTTGTTCTTCAGGGGCTGGGTTTGGCCCCTTACTTCCAGTGAAAGGAACTCTTAATGCTTCAGCAGACCAAGACATTCTGGACTATTTGATGCTCCCAACTTTGTGGGAACAGTTTGGGGATGGCCCCTTCCTGTTCCAACATGGCTGCCACCAGTGCACAAAGCAAGGTCAACAAAGACATGGATGATCCAGTCTGGTGTGGAGGAACTGGACTGGTCTGCTCCGAGTCCTGACCTCAACCTGATACAACACTTTTGGGATGGGTTAGAGTGGAGACTGAGAGCCAGGCCTTCTGGTCCAACATCAGCGTCTGACCTCATAAATGGTGAAAGATTCCCATGAACACACTCCTGAACCTTGTGGAAAACCTTCCCAGAAGAGTTTAGGCTGTTATAGCTGCAAAGGGTGGAACAACTCCATATTAAACCCTACAGATTAAGAATGAGACGTCATTAAAGGTCATGTAAAGGCAGACGTTCCAATACTTCTGGCTATACAGTTTATGTATATGGATGGATCCATATTTCCGAGTAAAAATACAGTCTTTGGTCGACTTTTCACCAAAGATGACTTGAATCTGGGCCAATGTTGGTTCAAACTTCTCCAGAAAGACTCAAAATTTGTTCCAAATAAGATAAAGATGGTCCAAAATGACAACAGTGAAGATTAAAGTCGTCTTTATCGACTAAAGATGTGCGACTCTGTGCTAATAAATCCTCATTAAAACAGTGCGCAGGGTTCATTTGCTCCTGATTATGCAAATAGAAATAAAAAATGGTAATTTATGCAAAAGATACTTTGACTTGTCCTGGCAGCAGAGGCCCAGGTGGTACTACTAGTACTAATAATGGCTCTGCTGTATTAGGAGACAGAATTTAAACCAGCGCTAACACCTGGGATGTTAAAATGTCTTCTGTAAAAAGGTCTGAGTGTTTATCAGGTATTATTAAGTCATTATTACAGACCAGAATACATCTGGAGAGGCTGACAACTGACCAGAGAGGCTCCTCTGGATTCATCCACAGTAGCTTTAGTTAGTCCATATATGTCCAGAGGTCCAGGTCCTTGAAGTCCATAGAGGGGCGTCCACATTGGTCCTTTAATGAGCCTCAGAACTTCATCAGTCCAGCAGATAGACTCATGACATGTAGGATCAACAACACACTGGAGTTCTGGTAGAACCTGAACCTAGATCAGTTTTACATCCATCCAGGAGTCACAAAGCTAAAGGTAATCAGAATATAAGTAATTCTGGACAACTTCTAGGTCATTTTGAACAAATATTTAGTCATTTTTACAGGTTTTTAGTTATTTTGGACAAATTTTGAGCAATTCTTGTGTAATTTTAGACAACTTTCATGACATTCTGGGGAATTTCTGATGAATAAAAACACATTTGAGCTCTGCTAATAACCGCAACCAAACTGATTTCACATCCACTCCAGCCGTCACAGTCTCAAGCCAAAAAATAAACAGTCATTTTTTGGGTGATTTCAACAGTTTTCTTGTATTTTTGAACAATTTATGAGTCATTTTAAACTAATGTTGAAGAAGTTTTGTGTAATTTTAGACAACTTGCATATAAATTGATGAAAAACACACCTGAGTTCTGTTAAAAACTGAACCCAGATCAGTTTACATCCATCCAGGAGTCCCCGTCTAAACACTAAACCTGGTTTCTGTTCATTTCCTCTACAACCAGCTGTGATCATCAGTATTATGGGATGTCTCATGGTGTGAACAGTTTAACGTCTATGACATAGAGTCCTAGAAACCATCGTTGGTTCCTGGATGTGTTTCTGGTTTCTGATCATCCACCAGAGGAAACTTTAACAAGTGCATTCTGGGTAAACTTTAAGGCTCATATCAGCATGTTGACAGGAGGTTGGTCAGAACAGTTAGAGACAATGGAAGGAGACATTTTACCTAAAATTTTGAGTCATCTCGGACAGGTTTATAGTAACTTTGTCTAACTTTTCTGTACTTTTGGAGACTTTTTAGTCATTTTCAATCATTTCCAGGTGACAGGTGATTGTTCGGAACCAGTTATAGCAAATGAAAGGTCCCATTTTCACCTAGAAACTCATTTTTGAGTTACTTTGGACCATGTTTAAGTCCTTTCTGTTGAATTTTGAGTCATCCTGGACAATTTGATTCATTTTTGTTCAATTTTGAGCACTTTTTAGGTAAGTTTTGTGTAATTTTGGACAACTTTCATGTCATTTTCAAGTATTTTTGTGTAAATTTTGGCCATTTTTTTAGTCATTTCCAACGGTTTCCAAGTAACGTGTGACAGGAGGTTGGTCAGAACCAGTTAGAGACAATGGAAGGATCATTTTACCTAAAAACTAATCAGGTCATTTTGGATTATCTGACTCATTTTTGTCAAATTTTGAGTCATCTCGGACTAACTTCTAGAAACTTTGGCTAACTTTTGTGCACTTTTGGAGGCTTTTTAGTCATTTTCAATCATTTTCATGTGACAGGTGGTCGTTCGGAACAAGTTATAGCAAATGAAAGGTCCCATTTTCACCTAGAAACTCATTTTTGAGTCACTTTGGACCAAGTTTAAGTCCTTTCTGTCAAATTTTGAGTCATCCTGGACAATTTGATTCATTTTTGTTTAATTTTGAGCACTTTTTTTGGTAGATCTGAGTAAGTTTTATGCAATTTTGGACAACTTTCACGTCATTTTGAAGTATTTTTGTGTAAATTTTGGCCATTTCTTAGTCATTTTCAACAGTTTCTAGGTAACGTGTGACAGGAGGTTGGTCAGAACCAGTTAGAGACAATGGAAGGATCATTTTACCTAAAACTAATCAGGTCATTTTGGACAGTTTGACTCATTTTAGTCACATTTTGAGTCACCTCAGACTAATTTCTAGTAACTTTGTCTAACTTTTCTGTACTTTTGGAGACTTTTTAGTTATTTTCAATCATTTATCAAGTTATAGCAAATGAAAGGTCCCAATTTCACCTAGAAACTCATTTTTGAGTCACTTTGGACAATTTGATTCATTTTTGTTTCATTCTGAGCACTTTTTAGGTATGTTTTGTGTAATTTTGGACAACTTTCACATCATTTTGAAGTATTTTTGTGTAAATTTTGGGCATTTTTTTAGTCATTTTCAACAGTTTCCAAGTAACGTGTGACTGGTGGTTGGTCAGAACCAGTTAGAGACAATGGAAGGATCATTTTTACACACAGAATCATCAACAGACAGGATTCAGAACTGTTTTAGAATATATATATATGTCTATAAATCACAGTTGGTTTGGTTCATTCTGCTTGTGGCCACACCCGGCTGTGACGTAGGAGAACCTCAGGTCAGTGGAGCTTATAGATCTGTTACTGCCGATTCTTCCGCAACACAAAGCTGTAAGAAGCAGGTCAGATCCTACAGATAAACTCTGAATATCTTATGTGTGTCAGCAGCTACGAGGAGAAAATTTATGGGTCTCCTGGATGAGTGTAAATCGAGAGCGAAGGTGTGTCTCCATCCCGCTTCACAGGAGGATCGATTTCCCTTTTATCAGTCACATGTTGCTGCTCTTCAGTCCCACAGATGGATGGATAAACGCTCTGGACACAGTCAGCAGCTGAGCTTTCACTGCTTGTAGCTTTCAGTTAATCAGTAACTGGATTTACAGCATCGACGAGGTTCACAACTCTGATATCTGGAGGTTTAAAGGTTCAATTACTTTCGATTTAGGCCAATAATCATTTTAATGTGACCAAATATACGAACTATGCAACACGTTAAAACTGTCAGTGGTGTAAAAACGGTGTATTGAGAAACTGTTTTTAAACTACATACAGCCTACTTTTGTATTCCTGTACTGCAGTTTTTTATCAGCGCACATTTCTGCTAAGTTATCAGTTTACTAGGCGCATAAGGCCAAAAATAACACAGCAACTTTGCAATAAATTCTCCTGTGGTGAAGCTTCTAATGTTCATTTTTTGTTGAAATATTAAAAAGTTGCTGAAAAAGTATTAAAACTCCAATATCTGTTTTGAAAATTATGATTTAAAACAAACACGTATGCAACTAAAATCAGTAAGTAATGATGTATGTGTTATTTCTAAACATAAATTCCCTTTAATATGAATTCTGGTTACATACTGTGTCTCTCAATTTAAGTTTTTAACATTATTACCTCCACCAAGGAGGTCATGTGATGGCCGGCGTTGGTTTGTTTGTTTGTTTGTTTGTGTTCAAAATAACTCAAAAACTCATGGATGGATTTGGATGAAATTTTCAGGAAATGTGTGAAATGGAACAAAGAAGAAATGATGACATTTTAGGACTGATCCGGATCACCGTCTGGATCCAGGATGTTTTTTAATGTAAGTGTAACCGGGTGGACATTAAATGCGGTTTACTCTAAAAGCCACCAGAGGGCACTCTTGTTTTTGGGGTAACTCCCTCTGACCACATGACATTCTGGGTCTCAACGCAACAGACGGCGACAGTGACGGACTTCTCTTTCCTTCCTGAGCGACATACGCACGGTTGGGCCGGCATTCTTATCTCCGGTTGTCTAAGAAGCTGGGAGGCTGTTAGGAGCTGCCGCGCTAGAGGCCGCGCCTGTTCATTAGGTCGGATGGGGTGAAGGCCGCATTGTTGGTAGGACATTTGAACTGTCTGTAATTACATTTGTATCTGGAACGTTCCATAGAAAATATGTGAACTGGGAGATTGTGTTGGGGGTGGACTGAAGCTCCTTGGTGGAGGTATGAGCTCTCTGAGGGCTTTTCTAGGTAGTTTATGAAATTATGCAGTCGTGTTTAAAAGAGCTATACATCATTTTAACATTGATCCTGAGAACCAAACATAGTTCCTAGGGATGTCACAGTCCCATTTTTCTGCCCCTGATCCAGTCTGATTCATGGGGCGACTCCGGCTCAGGTGGTAGAGCAGGTTGTCCACTGATTGCAAGGTCGCCGGTTCGATCCCCGGCCCCTCCACATGCTGAAGTGTCCTTGGGCAAGACACTGAACCCCAAGTTGCTCCCAATGGTAGATTAGAGCCTTGCATGGCAGCTCTGTCACCATTGGAGTGTGAATGTGTGAATGAGAAACACATTGTAAAGCGCTTTAGAACCACTAAGGTAGAGAAAAGCGCTATGTAAGTGCAGACCATCTACCATTTATTATTCACTGTCTGCATTGAGGGGGGTTAGCTAGTAAAGGGGCACCATGACAAAGACTTTTGTGTTGCTTAATGATGTGTGGGCCACAGCTGTTGTACTTAATGCTAAATGTCCCGTCACAAGTTGTGCTTTCCCTTTCTGACACCTATGTGACAGCGGATGTAAGGAAAGCACTGGGGTTAGATTGGTGCTGACACTGATCAATAAAAAAACCCTGTACCTGATCCAGTCTGAGTCGTTTAATATTTAGTATCTGCTAAAGCAAAGTAATAATCTGATGCTAATTTCCTAAAAAATACACACTTGAAGTACATTAAAGTCATCAAATCAATCTAGTGTTTCAGCTTGACATCTGAATATTCTGTATTCTGTCTATGATGTCAGTAAATGTATCATAGATCAGCTGTAGTACCTGGTTGTTCCACCAGGTGGAGCCTCTTACTGTTTAATACTGTAGAGGCCAGAGGAGGCGTCACTCAGACTACAGTTCATGTTGTCAAGCAGAGAGCATTGTGGGGGTTTAGCTAGCAACGGGCACCATGACAAAGACTAATGTGGTCGTTAATGACCTCCGACCAAAACTAATATATTTAAACGTCCCATGACAGTTTGTGCTTGTGACATCCGTAATAGCAACCACAGACAAATGAGACCATCAGCACAAAGCTAATGATACAGAACCTTTACCTACGTTCCTACAGGAAGTGATGTCGCTCTCACCTGGACTGGGGGACGGTTTTGTCGACGAACAGGAAGATGGCTTTCTCTGAAGGCAGCTGGATGCGTTTCCTGATGATCCACATGAACTGGGCCACTGTGATGTCAGACGGCACCAGGTACTTCCTCTTATCGATGTCCACGATCTGAGAGCCGGAGACCTTCTCCACGATCACCTGCGGCAAACACAGGTGAACCGTGAGGTCAGGCGAGGGTCAGATTCAGAGTTTGGTGGACTGCAGTTGTCCTGTTCTGAGTTAATTATCGCAGCCGTTTGAGGACACGAGAAAATAGAAGCAAACATCTGAAACTTTGCAAAAAACAAAACAAGACAAGCGAAAGACGGAAGTGTTTTCAGTCTATAAAGCTGGAATTATTCTTTCACGCCAGCTGAAACTCTATAAATGTTAATTTCTGCAGCTTTAAAGCAGCGGGACATCAGAGTGAATGTCGAGGCTCCAGCAGTCCTTCGTTCCTCTTGTCAGTCCTGTGTGAAATCTAACAAAGCATCGCGACACAATAGGATGAACTCGTGTTTCCTCCCAGCCAACAGGTGCAAACTGCAGCTAAGCTGGTTTACAGGATTGAGTTTTAACGTCCATTATTCATCCGGACAAAGGGCTTCAGGTGTGACACCGTCTGTAGTCTCTGACCTCAGGTGTTGCTCTCACCTGCTACCTGCTCAGCGTGGCGTTGATTAAAACACAGACAGAGTAGCGTCAGGTGAGGCTGAGAGGCTCTGAAGTCTGTTCATGTGGATGCTGCTGGTTGTTAGGAGGTTTTATTTACACAGAGTTGTTTTTATTCCCACAAAATGAAACCTGTTAGATGGTGTGATGACAAAGAAATGTCATTTTAGGGAAGATTTTTATTAGATAATTACTAACTCGATTCATTTTAAAATATTTTGGTTAAATTTTTACTTCCATTAGTTTTGAACGGTAAGCTAATATTAGCAAACAGTTTCTAATTGTCTTGCTGTCAGTAGCTTTACTGTTATTATTATTATTATTATTATCATTATTATTATTATTATTATCTTTATTATTATCATTATCATTATCACATTATTAAAAATAATAATAATAATATAATTTTTATTAATGTTATTATTATCAAAATTATTCTTTTTATTATTGTGGTTATTATCAATCTTATCACTATTATTTTTTATTAATATTATTATAACTATCATTATTATTATTAATAGATATTATTATCTAATTATTATTATTATCAACATTATTTCTATTAATAACATTTTTATTAATATTATTTTTTATCAAAATTATTATTTTTGTGATTATTATCAATATTATTCCTATTATTAGTATTATTATTAATAATAATAATAATAATAAAAATAATAACAATAATAAATAATGTTATTTTTATTAATATTATTATTACCAAATTATTATTATTATTATTATTATTATTATCAACATTATTCCTATTAATATTTTTATTAATATTATTTTATCAAAATTATTATTATTATTGTGATTATTATCAACATTATTCCTATTATTATTATTAATAATAATAACAATAACAATAAATAATGTTATTTAATCAATATTAATATTTTTATCATTATTATTATTACTATTATTATTATTATTATTATTGTTATTATTATTATTATCATCATCATCATCATGTTGTCTGCACTCAGAACTCACCGGGACTCTGTCGGGGTATTTGTTGCGTATTTTGGCTGATTCCACACATCGGTGCTCTGAGGAGGAGACGGCAAACAGACAGGGAGTCAGAGATTAGAGGGATGAGGGAGGCCTGCAGGGATTCCTCATGTACAGACAGAGGAGGCAGATAAACACCAGGTTACAGAGTGGTTAGAAACTCAGGGAATAAATCTATAAAGTAAGGGCGTGGATGGCAGCCAGGACCACATGCAGCAGGGAGGATGAGGAGGAAGAGGAGGCCGGAGAAGAGTGAAGGCTGAGGAGGTCGAGGTGATAAGATGAGGACCCATTTAGGCTCATTAGCCCAGATAGGAGGCCTACTTTTGGAAGTGCTTCTTTAAAAAGGAGCCTGAGGAGAATCCGAAGAAGAGATGGAAATTCAGGCCTTCAACTACCAGACTGTGGAGAAAACTTCACACCAAAGTCCATTCAAAAATACAGAAAATTAAGATTCTCAGAGAAGATTTATGTTTGTTGAGAGTGTTGTGAGCTCTGGAGACACAAACAGATGCAAAACAATCGCAAATACACATAAAATAAGGAGTAAAGGTTGCAAAATAATCTCCAGAACAACCACAAAGAGATGCAAAACAGCTGCAAAGAGATATATAACACAAAAACGATGTCTTTAGATGCACAAAAAGATGCAAAACAATCCCAAATACACACAAAACAACCACAAAGAGACACCGAAAAGCTTAAAGAAGCGCAAAATGACCTCAAAGAGACACAAAACAACTGCAAAGAGATGCCAAACAATCCCCAAAACGACAACAAAAACGCAAAAAGACGAAAAATAACCACAAATAGACACAAAACAATCCCCAAAAACATGCAAAACAACCAGTAAAAATTGCCAGACAACTACAAAATGACCTAAAAAGAAGCCCTAAGACACACAAAATTGCACCAAAGAGACACAAAACAAGCACAAAGAAATGTCAAATAATGACAAAAAGACACAAAACACATCAAACACTCTTCCAGACAGTCGAATACACACCTAATTGTATTTAAATTACATCTGGAGGGTGTTAACAAGCAGCCTGAACCAACACAAACAGTTGAAGTGTTATTTTATGTTGCCGAATTACCTGCAAGCTTCTATAAAACATTTACTGCAAAGGATTTTCTATTAGGGATTGAATCTGTGCATGGAAACTTTAAATTAGCAGATTTTTGAATGGAGTTTGGTGATGTAATTCTGCATGCCAAGGAAAGTCACCTTTGAGAGACCTTTACACCAAACTCCATTCAAAATTCTAGCAAATTAATATTCCTATAGGAACCTTGCGTTGTTTACATGTATATGTTGCATGTTATAAACTCTGCATCCATGTAGTAGTGGTCCCGGCTAGTTTTGAATGCTGAAATACGTCCTGGAGGGTGTTAACAAGAAGTTCAAAGTGCTATTTTATGTTGTCGAATTACCTACAAGGATCTAAAAACCTTTCACTGCGAAGGATTTTTCTACTAGGGATTGAACCTGTGCATGAAAACATTAAATTAGCATATTTTTGAATGGAGTTTGGTGCTGAAATGTCTGCATGCAATTGAAAGACACACTTCTAAGTAACATGTCACTTACAGGCCTGAAACAACCTGCTCCAGCTGCAATAGTGTGGAGAGAACTTCACACCAGACTCCATTCAAAATTCTAGTGAATTTAGGTCTACAAGGTCTGGATCAGACACTCTTCAGTTGGGCATTCATGTGGTTTTAAGTGTTTACATATATCCTGGTGGGTGTTACCAAGCAGCCAGGTGGTATCTTATGTTGCAGAATTAACCAAAAGTGTCTCTAAAACATTTTGCTGCACTGATATTTCACTTGGAATTAAATCTGTGCATGGAAACATCAAATTAGTCGATTTTTGAATGGAGTTTGGCGTTGAAATGTCTGCATGCAATGGTAAGACACATTTCTGACTACTTTATTTACCAGAGATGTTACAAGGAATCTTAATTTGACAGCAGTAATTTGACTTGCAGTGATAACAAGCCACTTACAGGCCTGCAACAACCTGTTCCAGCTGCATTAGTGTGGAGAGAACTTCACACCAAACTCCATTCAAAATTCTACTAAATTTAGGTCTACAACGTCTGGATCATGCAGTAGTGGTCACGACCATTTTTAAGTGTTTACATATATCCTGGAGCGTGTTACCAAGCAGCCAGGTGGTATTTTATGTCGCCGAATTAAATGAAAGTATCAATAAATCATTTCACAACAAAGGGTTTCCTATCTGCAATTACACATTTGCATGGAAACATTAAATTAGCAGATTTTTGAATAGAGTTTGGCGATGGACTGTCTGCATGCAATTAGAAGCAGCACTTGAGGGCAGGCTCAGCGGACTAATTTGCTGCGATGTTAAAGGTGAAGCCGGTCTATCGTGTTAGGATCAGCTGCTAATCACGCAGCCATAATGGATGCTCGGCTCCCTGCAGGCTGCTGAGGCAAAACATGCGTATTTTCTTCTGCACCTATGTGGGATGATGAGGCAGAAATGGATGCGCAGACGGGAGGAGGGTGCATGACATGACAAGAACATCTCCGGTTTCATAACAGTCCGGCTCCGTTACCGAGGGAATGGTCCTCTTTGAACATCCATTTCATCTTTGCTGGATCCCCGCACTGAGGCGTGACGGCTGCGGAGCGGCGGCTGCTGATCTGCGGATGGTCTCGGAGTGAAACGTGCGACAAAATCCAGACAGAAGCGGAGAAAACAAACCGTTCGGAGGGCTCGTGTGTCGGTGTGTGTGTGTGTGTGTGTGTTTGTGTGTCTGCCGGAGCTTTCAGCTGGACGTCTGAGCTCTGAGCTGACGTCACCGTCTGACTGAAGGGAGGCGATGGAGGGGTGGTGCGTTCAGGTGCAGCCGAGGACATAAAAACATATCTGTCACTGTGCGGACTGATGCGTTCAGGGTCCAGGCTGGAGGTCTGGATGCACAGTAAAACATCTCATAAAATAATGCAGCAAATATGTTGATTAAATAACCAAATGTCCAGTGGATAGTTTATATTTTCCATAATTTCACACTGTTTTTGTAACACAAATCTTTTTTTCTTTGCATCCTCGTGTCCCAAACAAATGCAAGACACAAAACAACAACAAGAATGCAAAACAGCTGCAAAAAAAATGAAACAAGACACTGCAGACCTACAATACACACAAAAACGACAACAAAGACATGCAAAATAAACAAAAAGACACACAAAATTACTGCAAAGAGACAAAACGACCACAAACAAGCTGCAAATACCTGCAAAACAACCACAAATGGAAACTAAACAATCTCAAAAGAGACAGCTACAAAGAGACACAAAAAATGACGTCCTCAGAGCTTCAGAGAGACACAAAACAGCCCCAAAGAGACGTCAAACAACCCAAAAGAGACACAAAACAACCACAAAAAAGTGCCCTAAGATACACAAAATCTCAAAGACACACACAAAACAACCATAAACGCACCAAAGAATCCCAGAAGAGACCTAAAATGACAACAAACGACACAAAACAGCTACGAATATACACAAAAACAACTCCAGAGACACACAAAAGAACACAAAACAATTCCAAAGGTGCACAAAATAATAATAAATCGACGCCAAGATACGCAAAAGAGACACAAAACTGCAGGAAAACGACACAAAATAACAACAGAGCTATAGAAAACAACCAAAAACACACCAAAGAATCCCAAAAGAGACCTAAAATGACCACAAACGACACAAAATGACTACGAATATACACAAAACAACTCCAGAGACACACAAATCATCACAAAAGAACACAAAACAGTTCCAAAGGTGCACAAAATAATAATAAATCAACACCAATCTACGGAAAAGAGACTCAAAACTGCTGGAAGACTACACAAAATAACAAAGTTACACAAAACAACCACAAACGCACCAAATAAACCCAAAAGAGACCTAAAATGACCACAAACGACACAAAACAACTCCAGAGACACACAAAATGATGACCTAAGACACACAAGTAAAAACCAAACACCAAACTATCCAAAAGAGACACAAAATAACCACATACAAACTCAGCTTCTCCTGATCCTCTTTGTCCCGACGTCCCTGAACGCACCCTGAGTTCCCACCGGCCGCCATGGTAACCCGGAGACGCCGTTAGCCTGAAACATGGCGCCGTGTTTGCTGCTCCACTAGCTGGGAGGATAGTAGCCGTTTAAACTCTACGTTTTCTGACTAACACGTTTTCACAGAGGGCAGCGGTTAGATGGACTTTACCTAAAGACCAAAACTTCTCGTTTAACTTCGCGGTTTTTTCCCCCTCTCGTCTGTTTAGCTCTCCGGTTAGCATCTATGCTAGCTGCAGCATTAGCAAGCTAGCCGGCTGCTTGTCTGAGTTCCGATGGCTTTCTATGAAGTTTACTCGCATCCGGCTCTGGTTCGGTACAGAACCAGTGTTTGTACCAGAGCTACTCTGTTCCTGGTGGTTGTCCTGGGCCTCACCTACATCCCACCGCTGCTGGTCGCTTACAGGAGCCAAGGTACTGGAGCACTGATGCTAAATGGGAAACTTTACAGAGGAAGCTTCAGCACAGCCTCACTGACAGCATTAGCAGATGGAAGATTAGTTCAGTGGGACCTCAGGATGAAGCTGCTCAAGTAGAAACCCCAGATTTACAGCTTTTATATATAATTTGTCAATACAACTTGATAAATTACAAAGTAGAGCCTCCATCTTGTGCAGGAATTTCATCAAAAGTTAGCTTTAGCATCTTTATTTTAATCTCTATCAGGCTCAGTCATTATAAAGTTTATCACATGTTGTCTGCAGGTCTTGAAATGCATCTTTACCTACTTTATTTACATCAGCCGGCATCACTTCACTGTTCAAATCTTACGTTAGCTTATTTAATTTATTTCAGTAATGTGTCGAACTCGTATCTTGTCGCTTTTCTCCTTTTTCAGCGCTTTGATTCTCGTGTAATTTTGCTTTATCTTACCTTTAAAGGAAGGCCTGAGTAACTGATTAAAAGTCCTGGATTAAAATTAAACACGTTTTCATCAGGTTACAAGCCTTTAAGAGATGTTATACACCCACAAACGTCAACTGAAATGTGAAGACAGATTTCAAATGTGTGGATATGAAGGTTTTCCATCAAACTTTCATTCTGTGGTTGCTGTGATTCCTTTATTGTCCGATTAATCAGTTTATTATTTTCCTGATTAATCAGTTAGTTGTTTGGTCTGTAAGGTTTTTATATTCTGTAGGTAGTTTGGAGCCTTTAGAATGAATAAATCTGACATTTAATTTGAAGATCAGTGGGATTCCAGTGATAGATTTTTGCCCTGGGGCTCCTCTGAGGGGGAAGTGGGGTGAAAACATGGTGAATACAGGGATTTGAGGAACCCTGAGGCGGTGAGGTTCAGATTTTGTGCACGTTTCAGAGAGTTTTAGCGTCTTTATCGAGCCCCTGAACCTTAAAAACACAACCGGATTAAACTTCACTGGGTAGAAATCCTCACTGACTGTTTAATTTCGCTCTTATTTCAGGTTTCTGGGTGAAGAGAAGCACGTATGAGGAGCAGCCGGTGGTGAAGTTCCAGTACGAGGCTCTGCTGGTGGCGGCGACCAGCGTTCAGGGGAACTACGTGGCCTGGAGCAGCTTCAGCCACCTGAACAACATGCTGGGAAGCAACCTGAGGATCCCTGCTGTCTCTGTGAGAACTAACACACTTCATACGGCAGCAATGGGCGCCAAACTAGTGAAACATGCTCATTATATTAATCCCTGTAACCCAAATTAATACTTTAATGTTGATTTTGTTGTCTGACAAACCCAAAACTGTGCATTTACATCACTTAAAACCTGAAAAATAACCAAATAATCATATTTAAGAAGCTGAAACAGTCAAATTTTGACATTTTGGTTGAAAAAGTAGCTTCTGTCTGTAAACTAATTGATTAATCGACCTGTTAAACCAGCAGCAGATCACTGGTTGGTTTATTGGTGGTAAATATGAACAGTTTTAAATCCAGCCGCATCTCAAATGTACATAAAATAAGTTTATTAATATAGAAACTCATCATACACAGAGGTTTATTCAAATAACTTTATAGGAAAATGTTGAAAAATGAAATAAAACATGTCATAAATATACAATTATTCCAAAACAGTTGAATAAAATGCACACAGGTAATATCCAAAGGGCTTTACTGTAAAAAACAATCTAATAATATGAAACAAAACGTGTAATAAAAATGTAATAATTCAAAAACAGCTGATTAAGTGAGCTCAGATTTATAGAATAATTAAATCTCATTGACTTAAGCAGCTAGAATAGACAGGAAGTGAGAAAATAAAAGCATGTAAGAGACAAAATGTGCCATAAAATGCTTCCCACTGGTTCTCTGTTGTATTTTATTCGAGTACTTTCTGTTTGTTATCAGGAAGTTTTAAATTTACACGGTGAAAAATGTAGAAACCTTATATCGTATTTATTTTTCTATTTTAAATAATTAACACAGGAAGTCTTTGGCAGGTTGAGTTAATATTTTATTGATTCTAAAATACAGAAAAGTGTAAAACTAAGTGAATTAAAGTGCAGGTGAGTTTGTGTTCCTGCTCGTACCTCCACAGTTTCACAGTAATAAACTCAACATGTTGCTGTGTTTACTGGAGCGTCAGCTTGAGGTTTTTTTTTCCCATGATCCTCCTGTGCAGGTGAGGGAAGTGGACCAGAACCAGGACGGGAAGCTGGACCTGCTGATCTTCCAGCTGCAGCTTCCTCTGAAGCCCGACGAGCAGGTTTACAGCGTCCAGCTGCTGCTCACCTTCAGCTACCGGCTCTTCGTACGTTTTTAGCACCGTCTGCTTTTTAGCTCGGATGAATTCTGCATGAGTCGCTGCTTGTTTACGGACGTTTTATCTGCAGGATTAGTAGAGCTGGACCCCGATATTTGAATATTGGGTCGTTCTGGTGGCGTCCAGATGATAATGTTGAGATCTGAATAGTCGTGTGCACGTGTTTTCACTTTGGTTTAGTGATTTCTCATCATCAGCTCCTCTATCTGAAAGTATTTCGTGTGTCAGGCTAAGATTCTACACGTTATTTCTCCAGCGGATGTCCACGGTGGTGATGCAGAGCTTAGCCTTCATCCAGCACTCGTCCTCCGTTCCCGGGGCGAAGCTGCTCGTCAGCGGAGACCTGAAGCTGCAGCAGAGAGCGCCGCTGCCTCACCGAGGACTCTACGACGTTTACAACGTGAGACGGCGGCCGATCGCCGAATGTTTACGCCTTTCTCTGCTAAGATAAACACAAAACCAAAAACACAGTGAGGCTCTGTGGGTCGCAGGTTTTCTACAGCTGCAGCAAATAAAAGGAGCTGAGGAGTAGATGAATATATTATTATGTACAGTCTTAACAAAAGTAACTGAACTTTAATTAGAGTCACAATAAGTCTGTTTGGAGTTCAGATGGTTCCTTTGTGATTCTCTGTTTTTATCCACATCAGAAGGAAGGAACTGGTTTTTATCCCGTCTCTGATTAGTGGAGTTAGTTTGTGAGGTACCTGAGCCTCTGAGAAAGAAAGGAAGGAAGAAGGAAAGGAAAGAAGGAATTAAAGGAAAGAAAGAATTAAAGGAAAGGAAAGAAAGAATTAAAGGAAAGGAAAGAAAGGAAGGAAGGAAGGAAAGAAGGAATTAAAGGAAAGGAAAGAAGGAATTAAAGGAAAGGAAAGAAGGAATTAAAGGAAAGGAAAGAAAGGAAGGAAGGAAATAAAGAAAGAATTAAAAGAAAGGAAAGAAAGAATTAAAGGAAAGGAAAGAAAGAAAGAATTAAAGGAAAGGAAAGAAAGAAAGAATTAAAGGAAAGGAAAGAAAGAAAGAATTAAAAGAAAGGAAAGAAAGAATTAAAGGAAAGGAAAGAAAGAAAGAATTAAAGGAAAGGAAAGAAAGAAAGAATTAAAGGAAAGGAAAGAAAGAAAGAATTTAAGGAAAGAAAGAAAGAATTAAAGGAAAGGAAAGAAGGAATTAAAGGAAAGGAAAGAAAGAAAGGAAGGAAATAAAGAAAGAATTAAAAGAAAGAATTAAAGGAAAGGAAAGAAAGAAAGAATTAAAGGAAAGGAAAGAAAGAAAAGGAATTAAAGGAAAGGAAAGAAAGGAAGGAAGGAAGGAAGGAAGGAAAGAAAGAATTAAAGGAAAGGAAAGAAAGAAAGAATTAAAGGAAAGAAAGGAAGGAAGGAAGGAAAGAAGGAATTAAAGGAAAGGAAAGAAGGAATTAAAGGAAAGGAAAGAAAGAAAGGAAGGAAAGAAAGGAAAGGAAGGAAGGAATTAAAGGAAAGAAAAATAAAAGGACAGAAAAAAGAATAAAAAGAAAGAAATTAAACATTTTCTTAGATTTGCATCAAAGTAGACAAAACCATCCCAGTAGAATCCAGAGGAACCAGTCCGTCTCTATGCTCCTGTGTTCGTCCTGTTCCAGATGTTTAATCAGTTTTCTTCCACGTCTTCTTCAGGATGTTTATTATTGTTTTGGTTTTCATCCTCAGGTTTCGGTGATCGACGGTTCGAGTCCCTTTGCGAGT
Organism: Dascyllus trimaculatus; assembly: GCA_024666655.1. NCBI lineage: Eukaryota > Metazoa > Chordata > Actinopteri > Pomacentridae > Dascyllus > Dascyllus trimaculatus. The sequence goes on along the minus strand of CM045448.1, from coordinate 5,199,170 downwards.
TCTTACGACCTCGACAACATAATCAGAAGCTACCAGGACAGGAACTGTGAGGCTCCTGCTCTGTTATTTACCGTCGTACTGGATGTTATCGTTACTATTATTAATACTATGACTCCATCTTGGTTTCCCTCCTCAGTGACCACAGTCCTGTTCTGTCCGATGCCCGTCTGGACTGTTGGTCGAGCTGCTGAGTCTCCCTTCGAGCTGAACGCTGAGATTCGTTACCCTCTGGAGGTCATCAGATATCCTTTAACGGCTGCTTGTCTGAGTTCTGTTCCTCAGTAGTTCTGCTGCTGAATCACCAGTTGATGTATTTTCAGAAATAACACGAATCTGTGTGGCTGCTCTGGTCCCAGTTATTTCAGTATAAAGCACAAGATGGCATAAAATCACCACAAATACAGACAAAAATTATTATAAAAAGATATAAAATCATCACAAATACGTGTAAAAGTCACCACAAAAGACACAAAATCACAGAAAAAGACACGAAAATCACAGAAAAAGACATGAAATTACCACAAATAGATATATAAATCATCATAAAAAGACAAAATCAGAGAAAAAAATCATAAAATCACCACAAATACGTGCAAAAATGAGTATAAAAAGATATAAAATCACCAAAAATACTTGTAAATATCACCACAAAAGACACAAAATCACAGAAAAAGACATAAAATCACCACAAATAGAAGCAAATATCGTCATAAAAGACATAAAATCATCACAAATAGATGCAAAAATCATCATTAAAAAGACACGATCACAGAAAATGACAAAAACATTACAAATACACAAAAATCACCACAAAAGAGACAAAATCATCACAAAAAGACACAAATCACCACAAATGCGAGCAAAAATCACCATAAAAAGACACAAACTCGCAAATAGCGACGCAAAATCGCAGAAAAAGACATAAAATATTCACAAATACATACAAAAATCATCATGAAAAGACACACGATCACAGAAAAATACATAAATCACCACAAATACATGCAAAAATCATCACAAAAAGACCCAAAGTTACAGAACCTGACACAAAATCACCACAAGAGAACAAAATCACAGCAAAAGACACATAATCACCACAAATAGATGCAAAAATCATCACAATAGACCAAAATCGCCACAAATACGTACAAAAATCACCACTGAAGAAACAAAATCACAAAAAATACATAAAATCACCACAAATAGAAGCAAAAATCATCATGAAAAGACACAAAATAACAGAAAACGACAAAAACACTACAAATACACACAAAATCACCACAAAAGACACAAAATCATCTCAAAAAGACACAAAATCACCACAAATGCATGCAAAAATCAACATGAAAAGACACAAACTCGCAAATAGCGACGCAAAATCGCAGAAAAAGACATAAAATCACCACAAATATATACAAAAATCATCATAAAAGACAAAATCAGAGAGAAAAATCATAAAATCACCACAAATACACACAAAAATCCCCACAAAAGACACAAAATCACAGAGAAAGACATAAATTCATTCACAAATAGAAGCAAAATTCATCACAAAAAGACACAAACTCGCAAAAAAAGACTAAATCAATACAAAAAGACGCAAAATAATCTTGCTGAGACCCTGCACTGTTGTTGATTATGGAGAATATTCCATTTATTTTAAATACAAGGCTGAACACCGTTTAAACGTAGTGATTATTAACTAACCTTATGAGTCAGTCGTTTTAGACCAAGTGAAGCTGCAGCAACAAAACCTCTGTGAACGTCTGTTTTATCGCTGATATGTTCAACTTTTCATCTGTGGAATTCAGAATGTGTTTTCTCCTGTTGCAGAAGTTTCATGAAGTCGCTTTAAAACACTAGAAGCTGAATTCTGTTGCTCGTTTCTGCCTTGACCTTCCTCCACTTACCGTCCGGGCTTCTGGGAAACCATCAAGTTCGCCTGGATCCAGTACGTCAGCGTCCTGCTCGTCTTCCTCTGGGTGTTCGAACGCGTCCAGAGGTTTGTCTTCCAGAACCGGGTTCTAACAACGGTCCCGGTGCCGGTGGGGAAACCTCACCTGTCCTGATGCACAGGTACGACTCTCCGCTCCCGTGTCGGTCCTTTGAGATCTAGATTTAACCCGAAGCAGCACATTAGCTTCATGTTCTTATGGTTGAAGATAAACAAAGCTGGAACCGGGTCAGGACTTCTCCAGGTGTTGTGGTTTGTTCCCGGCATGTAAAGGTTAGAACCAACCACGGTGGTCCAGAAACAGGGTCATGGACACCAAAGGATCACTGATGCTTGAGGGAAGTAAAGGCTGCTCTCTGTGATCTGATCCCACAATAGAGCTACTGTAACACAAACTGCTGGAAACCTTGATGCTGCTCTGATAGAAAAGAGTCAGAAGAGGAACAAAGAGACACAAAGCAACAACTTAGACACACAAAACGACCAGAAAGAGACATAAAATGACACCAGAGAGACACAAAAGAGATGAAATCAACCACAAACTGATGCAAAATGACTAAAATACACACGAAATGACCCAAAAAAACATAAAATGACCACAAAGAGACAGAAAATGAAACCAAAGAAACACCACAACAACCAGAAGGAGACTTAAATGACGCTAAAGACGCAAAATAACACGAGAAGGACAAAAACAACCACTAAGACACATAAAATGACACCAGAGAGGTGCAAAAGAGACGCAAACTGTCACAAAACTGACCCCAAATTGATGCAAACAACCACAAAGAGACGTGAAATGACCCCAAAGAGGTGCAAAATGATACAGTTTAAAAACAAAACATCCACAAAAAGACATAAAATGACACCAGAGGCGTAAAAGAAACGCAGATCAACCACAGATTGATGCAAAACGACCACAAATGCACACGAATGACCCGAAAAAATACAAAACCGCAAAGGGACACAAAATGAAACCAAAGAAACACCACAACAACCAGAAGGAGACTTAAATGACACTAAAGACGTAAAATAACACGAGAAGGACAAAAACAACCACTAAGACACACAAAATGACACCAGAGAGGCGCAAAAGAGACGCATATCAACCACAAATTGACGCAAAATGGCTAAAAATACACACAAAATGACCCCAAAAAGACACAAAACTACCACAAAAAGACACAAAATTGCACCAGAGAATCATATAATGACCACAGAGAGACCAAGAACAACACCAGAGAGATGTAAAAGAGATGCAAAACAACCACAGAGGCACAAAATGACCACAAAGAGATGCAAAGAGACATAAAATGACACCAGAGAGACCCAAAAGACACACAAAATGACCCCAAAATGACGCAAGACTACCCCCAGAAGACACAAAAGACCACAAATGGACGCAAATGACACTAAAGACGCAAAACAACACCAGAAGGACAAAAACGACTACAAAGATACACAAAATGACACAGAGAGGAGCAAAAGAGACGCAAATCAACCACAAACTGTCACAAAATGACCCCAAATTGATGCAAAACAACCACAGAGACATAAAATGACACCAAAGAGATGCAAAAGAGATGCAGTTCAACCACAAATTGATGCAAAATTACCGCAAAGAGACACAAAATGACGTAAAACTACCCCAAAAAGACCCAAAACAACCACAATTTGAAAGAAATGACCACAAAACGATATAAAACAAGCTCAAAGAGACTCAAAATGACATCAGAGAATCTCAAACATCCACATATTCACACACACGACACTGGAGAGATGCAAAATTACCATAAATAGACAGAAAATGACCACAGACAGACACAAAACAACCCCAAGGAGACAGAGAAAGACCATAAAGAGACACAAAACTACCGCAAAGAGACATGAGATGACACCAAAGAAACATAATGACCACAGAGTTACACAAAACAACACCAGAGACACAAAAGAGATGCAAAACAACCACAAAATGATGCAAAATGACCACAAACAGACACAAATTGACCCCAAAGTGACGTAAAACTACCCCAAAAAGACACAAAACGACCACAAAGACGTGAAATGACACCAGAGAGGCGAAAAAGAGACGAAAAACAACCTCAAACTGTCACAAAATGACCCCAAATTGATTCAAAATAACCACAAAGTGACATATAATGACCACAGAGTGACACAAAACAACATCTGAGAGATGCAAAACAATCACAAAGAGACACAAAATGAGGTAAAACGACCACAAATTGACAGAAATGACCCTAACACCATGCAAAGAGACGCAAATGACATCGGAGAAACTCAAACATCCACAAATGTGTGCACATGACACTAGAGACGCAAAAGAGATGCAAAATTAACACAAAGAAACACAAAACCACCACACAGAGACTCAAAACCACCACACGGAGACTCAAAACCACCACACGGAGACTCAAAACCACCACACAGAGACACAAAACCACCAGAGACACAAAACCACCAGAGACACAAAACCACCATACAGAGACTCAAAACCACCACACGGAGACTCAAAACCACCACACAGAGACTCAAAACCACCACACGGAGACTCAAAACCACCACACAGACACTCAAAACCACCACAGAGACTCAAAACCACCACACAGAGACTCAAAACCACCACACGGAGACTCAAAACCACCACACAGACACTCAAAACCACCACAGAGACTCAAAACCACCACACGGAGACTCAAAACCACCACACAGAGACACAAAACCACCACATAGACACAAAACCACCACAGAGACACAAAACCGCCACAGAGACACAAAACCACAATACAGAGACACAAAACCACAATACAGAGACTCAAAACCACAATACAGAGACTCAAAACCACAATACAGAGACTCAAAACCACCACACTTGCTTTCTGTAACAGCAAGTCTAATCCACCTGACGGCTCCAGGACTTAAAGGACCTGCTGTTTGATACCACAGGACTCCTTCAGGGTCTGTGGAGAGCCTCATGACATCAGGCTGCTGGTTTTAACGTCGGGACTGAGTAGCAGTTAAACTGAACACAAGAGCCTCCACTGTGACTCTGAACATGTTGGGAAGAAGCAGTTTCTACGTCTTGAGTCCAGCAGCTGCTTCTGTTAGATAACTGATGTTATCTCAGACGTCTCAGGCTTTCAAACTAAGTTCTGCTCTGCAGCTCTGGAAGAATGTCCAGCTACTTTCTGTCTTTGAGATTCGTCTTTCTGGTTTGTCTGTTGAGCCGTGAAACTCTCAAGAACCTTCTGTGTTCTTTTAGTAGTTTTTTATCCATTCTGCTTTCTGGCAATGAAAATGTTTAGAAAATGTGAGCAGACACTCTACGGTTTTTGCTTTTGTTTGTGAGAGTAATAAAAGAGGCACAAAATAACCACAAAAAGACATAAAATGGCTGCAAGGGGACTTAAAATGACCCAAAACCACACCAGAGAGACACAAAGCAATTACAATGAGACACAAAACCATCACAGACATTAAAAATGACCACTGTAATAACACAAAACACCCACAAAGAGACGGAAAATGACAACAGACACACAAAACTACATCAGAGAGACACAAAACAACCTTAAAGAGATGCAGAATAGCCATTAAAAAGACACAAAACTACCTCTTCCTGCTGGAAGAGGAAACTCAGCTGCCCTGAAAACCACCACAAAGAGACACAAAATCCCCTTAGTGACACAAAACAACTACAAAGAGACACAAAACAACCACAAATGGAAACAAAACCCACTATAAAGAGACCAAAAATGTCGCCTGAGACACAAAATTACAACAAAGAAAAACAAAACAACACTAAAAAGACACAAAACAACCACAAAGAGACACAAAACAACCTCAAAGAGACACAAAACAATTACAAAGAGACACAAAACAACCACAAAGAGACACAAAACATCCACAAAGAGACACAAAACAACCACAAATGGAAACAAAACCCACTATAAAGAGACCAAAAATGTCGCCTGAGACACAAAATTACAACAAAGAGAAACAAAACAACACTAAAAAGACACAAAACAACTACAAAGAGACACAAAACAACCACAAAGAGACACAAAACAATTACAAAGAGACACAAAACAACCACAAAGAGACACAAAACATCCACAAAGAGACACAAAACAACACTAAAGAGACACAAAACAACCACAAAGAGACGCAAAACAACTACAAAGAGACACAAAGCAACCACTAAGAGACACAAAACAACCACAAAGAGACTCAAAACAACTATAAAGAGACACAAAACAACTTTAAAGAGACACAAAACAACCTCAAAGAGACGCAAAACAACCACAAAGAGACACAAAACAGCTACAAAGAGACGCAAAACAACTATAGAGACACAAAACAACCACAAAGAGACTCAAAACAACTATAAAGAGACACAAAACAACTTTAAAGAGACACAAAACAACCTCAAAGAGACGCAAAACAACCACAAAGAGACACAAAACAACCACAAAGAGACTCAAAACAACCACAAAGAGACACAAAACAACCACAAAGAGACACAAAACAACCACAAAGAGACACAAAACAATTACAAAGAGACACAAAACAACCACAAAGAGACACAAAACAACCACAAAGAGACACAAAACAACACTAAAGAGACACAAAACAACACTAAAGAGACACAAAACAACTACAAAGAGACACAAAACAACCACAAAGAGACACAAAACAACCACAAAGAGACACAAAACAACCACAAAGAGACACAAAACAACACTAAAGAGACACAAAACAACTACAAAGAGACACAAAACAACACTAAAGAGACACAAAACAACCACAAAGAGACACAAAACAACTACAAAGAGACACAAAACAACACTAAAGAGACACAAAACAACTACAAAGAGACACAAAACAACCACAAAGAGACACAAAACAACTACAAAGAGACACAAAACAACCACAAAGAGACTCAAAACAACCACAAAGAGACACAAAACAACTACAAAGAGACACCAAAAAGTTCCTCCCACTTTGTTGTGTATGATGTTGTTTCCATTCTGACCAGTTCGTCTGTCTCCAGTTTGTTTATTCATATATCTTTTAGACTTTACATATGAACTAATATTTGACTTTTTTCCTGGACAGGTTTCTCCATCGACCCTCGTCTATCGAAGCTCCTCTTGTTCTACTGTTTCTACTGTTTTCTACTGATGTTAATGTTCAGAACAGATGTACTATATTTTTTCCATTTGCATGTTGATGACAGTGACTGCAGTCCTTCTTGTACGCAGCTGTAGGCTGACGGATAATAAACACTTTGTCCACTTCAATCGTCCTCTGATCGTCTTTAAACCGACAGCAGCCGTTTGTGTTTCACCGATTCGCAGGTTTGAGGCTGAGAAACAGGATTAAACCTCTGACATCTGCTTTGTTTTATTCGCCGACGACATGTGAAAGGACCCGTCTGCAGGACTCGAGGGGCAAAAGTCCTGATTCTGTTTGTTTATTTTCATTTCCCCTCCGTCTCCGTCGGCCTGCTGTGTGTCTGTGTGAAGGTCTGGACCAGCACCAGTGCATTAGATCACTTAAACCGTCACTACGGGTGGAGTCGGACGGTCCCACCCTGTTGGCTGGGCTACACCTAAAGCTGACCTCACAGCACTGAGTCGCTCTGCTGCAACACACACAACACTCATAGGTTATATAAATATTAGATTAACATTATCCAGTGTGATTCCCACCTCCTCCTCCTGCTGCTGCTGCTGTCTTCTACAGTAAAACCTCTGAAGGAACAAAGATCCAGATGCTCGCCTCGTCTCCTCCTTGGTTTGAGGCAGCAGGAGACGTTAGTTTCACTGAGTAATGTCATTTTACACGCTAATATTTTGGTAAATGCTCCATTAAAAGTCCAAACAAACAGCAAAGAGACACAAAATCCCTCCCAGAGAGACAAAAGACAACACCAGAGACACGAAACAACATTAGAGAGACGCAAAACCACCACAAAGAGACACAGCATAGATGCAGAAAATGACCACAATAATACCACAAACCACCACAACAGCCACAAAGAGACAAAATGGCCATAAAGAGACACAAAAACAACACTAAAGAGACACAAAACAACCACAAACAGACACAAAATCCTCCCAAAAAGACGAAAGACAACATCAGAGGGATGAAAAATAACATTAGAGATGCAAAACAACCACAAAGAGACACAACAGGACACCAGAAAGACACAAAACAACCACAGAGAGATGCAAAATGACCACAAACGACACTAAAAAGACACAAAACTGCCACAAACAGACGTAAAGCGACCACATAGTGACACAAAATGACCAAAAATAGACACAAAATCCTCCCAAAGAGACACAAAACAACCTCAAAGACACACAAAGTGACAACGAATAAACACAAAACAACCACAAATAGACAGAAAACAACACTAAAGAGACACAAAACCACCACAAAGAGACAAAATGGCCATAAAGAGACGCAACACGACACCAGAAAGACACAAAACAACCACAGAGAGATGCGAAATGACCACAAGCAGACAGAAAATCCTCCCAAAAAGACATAAGAAAACACCAGAGACACAAAACAACATTAGAGAGATGCAAAACAACCGGAAAGAGACACAAAATCATTACATAGACACACAAAATGACCACAAATAAACAAAACAGCCTCTAAGAGACACAAAATGCTCCCAAAGACACACAAAACAACACTGTAGAGACAGAAACCTACCACAAAGACACAAAACAACCACAAATATTGACAAAAAAATCAAAAGAGACACAAAACCACCACATAGGCACACAAAAGGACATCAGAGAGACACAAAATGACCACAATATTAACACAAAACCGCCACAAAGAGACAAAATGGCCATAAAGAGACACAACATGACACCAGAAAGACACAAAACAACCACAAAGAGACGTAAAGCGAGTAGAGAGATGCAAAACAACACTAAAGAGACACAAAACAACCGCATAGGACAAAATGGCCATAAAGAGACACAACATGACACCAGACAGACACAAAATGACCACAGAGATGTAAAATGACCACAAGTGACACAAAACAACACTAAAGAGACACAAAACAACACTAAAGAGACACAAAACAACACTAAAGAGACACAAAACAACACTAAAGAGACACAAAACAACACTAAAGAGACACAAAACAACACTAAAGAGACACAAAACCACCACAGACAGATGCAAAGCGACCACATAGTGACACAAAATGACCAAAAACAGACACAAAATGCTCACAAAGAGACACAAAACAACATTAGAGAGATGCAAAACAACTGAAGAGACTCAAAACCACCACATAGACACACAAATAAACACAAAACAGCCACAAAGACACACAAAATGACACCAGACAGACACAAAACAACTACGAAAAGATGTATAGCTACCACACAGTGACGCAAAATGACCAAATCAGACACAAAATGCTTCTGAAGAGACACAAAACAACATTAGAGAGATTCAAAACTACTGAAGAGACTCAAAACCATCACATAGACGCACTAATAAACCACAAAGACACACAAATGACACCAGAAAGACACAAAACAACCACAGAGAGATGTAAAGTGACCACATTAGTGACACAAAATGACCAAAAATAGACACAAGATACAACAAAAGAGATGCAAAACTACTGAAAAGAGACTCAAAATCACCACAAAGACACACAAAATGACCATAAATAGATACAAAACAACCAGAAAGAGACAAAATGGCCACAGAGAGATGGAAAATGACCACAAATAGACACAAAACAACACTAAAGAGACACAAAACAACACTAAAAAGACCCAAAACAAGCACAAAGAGACACAAAACAACCACATGGATGCACAAAATGACCACAAATAAACACAAAATTACCACAAATAAACACAAAATTACCACAAAGAGACGAAACAACCACAGATGTACAGGAAATAATCAAAAAGAGACACAAAATGGCCACAAGGACACACTAAACAGTAAATATTGTTGTTGTTTTTCATGTTTGCAAGGTGAAAATTGAGACTTACTGATTTAAATGAGGCTTTAAATCTGCAAACATTGTTTTGATGAGTTGTGTTGATGTAATAATGATTCACCAACTTCATATTTTGTCTATTTAAAACTAGTTTTTGTGTTTAACAGTTATTAATAAACTTGTAGTTAAAAATTTCACTGACTGTAGCGAAGAAGCTAACTGTGCTAACTCAGTATAGTTTGTTTAAGTTATTGGGTCGAAGCATTCATGTTTTTACAGTGTAGTAGATGCTGATTGTGGTTTACCCTCTGGGTACCACGACTTAAACCTGGCCGGTCCTGGTTCCAGCTCGGTGCCGGCGGCGTCAGAACCCCTCCTCCATCATTTGGTTTAGTCTGCGGGGCGACAGGAAATGAGTCTGGCTGGAACAGGAAGCAGCTGCGCTCTCTTTTGTAGTTTCCTCTGGACGAACCCTGTGGTCAGTTTCTCTGCTCACGGAGATCCAGGAGAGAAACACCGATTCTAATACAAGAGAGGCCCCTGTAGAAACATGTAGAAGTGTGGCCCCTGTAGAAACATGTAGAGGTGTGGCCCCTGCATAAACATGTAGAAGTGTGGCCCCTGTATAAACATGTAGAAGTGTGGCCCCTGTAGAAACATGTAGAGGTGTGGCCCCTGCATAAACATGTAGAAGTGTGGCCCCTGTAGAAACATGTAGAAGTGTGGCCCCTGTATAAACATGTAGAAGTGTGGCCCCTATATAAACATGTAGAGGTGTGGCCCCTGTAGAAACATGTAGAAGTGTGGCCCCTGTATAAACATGTAGAAGTGTGGCCCTTGTAGAAACATGTAGAGGTGTGGCCCTTGTAGAAACATGTAGAAGTGTGGCCCTTGTAGAAACATGTAGAGGTGTGGCCCCTGTAGAAACATGTAGAAGTGTGGCCCCTGTATAAACATGTAGAAGTGTGGCCCTTGTAGAAACATGTAGAGGTGTGGCCCTTGTAGAAACATGTAGAGGTGTGGCCCCTGTAGAAACATGTAGAGGTGTGGCCCCTATATAAACATGTAGAGGTGTGGCCCCTGAAGAAACATGTAGAGGTGTGGCCCCTGTAGAAACATGTAGAGGTGTGGCCCCTGAAGAAACATGTAGAGGTGTGGCCCCTGTAGAAACATGTAGAAGTGTGGCCCCTGTAGAAACATGTAGAGGTGTGGCCCCTGTAGAAGCTTATAGAAGTGTGGCCCTTGTAGAAACATGTAGAAGTGTGGCCCCTGTAGAAACATGTAGAGGTGTGGCCCCTGTAGAAACATGTAGAGGTGTGGCCCCTGTAGAAACATGTAGAAGTGTGGCCCCTGTAGAAACATGTAGAGGTGTGGCCCCTGTAGAAGCTTATAGAAGTGTGGCCCTTGTAGAAACATGTAGAAGTGTGGCCCCTGTAGAAACATGTAGAGGTGTGGCCCCTGTAGAAACATGTAGAAGTGTGGTCCCTGTATAAACATGTAGAAGTGTGGCCCTTGTAGAAACATGTAGAAGTGTGGCCCCTGTAGAAACATGTAGAGGTGTGGCCCCTGTAGAAACATGTAGAAGTGTGGCCCCTGTAGAAACATGTAGAAGTGTGGCCCTTGTAGAAACATGTAGAGGTGTGGCCCCTGTAGAAACATGTAGAAGTGTGGCCCCTTTATAAACATGTAGAAGTGTGGCCCTTGTAGAAACATGTAGAGGTGTGGCCCTTGTAGAAACATGTAGAGGTGTGGCCCCTGTAGAAACATGTAGAGGTGTGGCCCCTATATAAACATGTAGAGGTGTGGCCCCTGAAGAAACATGTAGAGGTGTGGCCCCTGTAGAAACATGTAGAGGTGTGGCCCCTGAAGAAACATGTAGAGGTGTGGCCCCTGTAGAAACATGTAGAGGTGTGGCCCCTGAAGAAACATGTAGAGGTGTGGCCCCTATATAAACATGTAGAGGTGTGGCCCCTGTAGAAACATGTAGAGGTGTGGCCCCTGCAGAAACATGTAGAAGTGTGGCCCCTGTAGAAACATGTAGAAATGTGGCCCTTGTAGAAACATGTAGAAGTGTGGCCCTTGTAGAAACTTGTAGAAGTGTGGCCCTTGTAGAAACATGTAGAGGTGTGGCCCCTGTAGAAACATGTACAGGTGTGGCCCCTGTAGAAACATGTAGAGGTGTGGCCCCTGTAGAAACATGTAGAGGTGGGGCCCCTTGTATAAACATGTAGAAGTGTGGCCCTTGTAGAAACATGTAGAGGTGTGGCCCCTGTAGAAACATGTACAGGTGTGGCCCCTGTAGAAACATGTAGAGGTGTGGCCCCTGTATAAACTTGTAGAGGTGTGGCCCCTGTAGAAGCTTATAGAAGTGTGGCCCTTGTAGAAACATGTAGAAGTGTGGCCCCTGTAGAAACATGTAGAGGTGTGGCCCTTGTAGAAACATGTAGAGGTGTGGCCCCTGTAGAAGCCTATAAAAGTGTGGCCCCTTGTAGAAACATGTAGAAACGTGGCCCTTGTAGAAACATGTAGAAACGTGGCCCCTGTAGAAGCTTATAGAAGTGTGGCTCCTGTAGAAACTGAAAGAAGTATGGTCTCCAGAGAAATGTGGCCCCTGTTGTAGTGTATAGAGGTGGGGTCCTTGTGACTGCAGCCCTAGTAGAAGTGAGTTTTCTATAGAAGTGTGGCCCCTTTAGAAACATGTGTAACTGTGGCCCCTATAGTAGTAGATTCTCTATATAACTGTGGGCCCTGTTAATACATGTATAAATGAGGACCCTGTCGATTTGGGGTCTCTATATAACTGTGGCCCCTGTAGAAACACGTATAACCGTGGCCCCTGTATAATTGTGGCCCCTATAATAGTGGAGTCTCTATATAACTGTGGCCCCTGTATAAATGTGGTCCCTATAGAAGTGAGACCCCCTGTAGAAACAGAATTACTCTGTAGTTCCTGTCAAAACATGTATAAATGAGGCCCCTGTAGATTTGGGGTCTTTATACTGTGGCCCCCGTAGGCTCCCGTAGAAGTGGGGTGTTTGTATAAATGTGGCTCCTATATAAGCGTGGCCCCTGTACATATAGTGGATCCTGTAGAAACGTGTATAACTGTGGTCCCTGTAGAATTGGGGTCTTTATATAAGTGTGGCCCCTGTGTAACTGTGGCCCTTGTAGAATTGGGGTCTTTCTATAACTGTGGCTCCTGTAGAATTGGGGTCTTTATACGGATGTGGCCCCTGTTACAGTGTGCCCCCTGTACATATAGTGGATCCTGTAGAAACATGTGTAACTGTGGTCCCTGTAGAATTGGGGCCCCTGTAGATTTCGGGCCCACTTGAGGCCCCTGGCTGCCTCCTTCGGACCCTCCTCATTCACAGTGACTCAGCAGCCGGAGACCCCCGGAGCTCCACCGACCCCCTCCTCCCCCTGCAGCCGCCGGGACCCGCCCTCCGTCCGGCCTGTGTGACCAGCAGCCCCCGCCCCGCCGCCTCCAGTCCGCCCGGCGCTGCGCAGCTTCTGGCCACGTCTCAAGCGGAGCAGCGTCACCGAGCACCGCGGCGCACCGGCTCCGCGTCCCGGCAGCACGAAGCAGCACCGAGCCGAAGGTAAGAGATCCATCCGGCAGAATCACGTTCAGAGAACCGGAGCGAACCGAAGCAGAGCCCCGCTGCTCGCTGCGGCTCGGCGGGACCGTTTGTTCTGGGACTACTTTCTGAGCGGACAAACTCTGCGACGCACTTTGCATCAGTAAAGTGTCCAGAAAACTCATCCGGACCGCCGCGGATCCTGGAACCGGACCGGTGCCGTGTCCTGGATCAACCGGAGGGTCCGTTAAAGCCCCGTTAACCGGTTAAAACCGACCAGAGAACCGAGTTTCTGTGTTTACTGATCAGCAGCTTCAACTGCGGCTTTATTCTCTTTATTCACCGCAGGAAAGTAGCCAAGTACTTTTACTGGAGTAAAACCCTGAGGTACTTGTACTTTACCAGAGTATTTACGTTTTGTATACTTTTATTTTTAACTTTTTTAATTACTTCCAGCAGCAAACTCTTAGAAAACAAGTCTCACCACTGAATTAAATGAATAAAAAATCGAATTCGTTGATTTAAATAAGCTTTTAACTTGAAAAATGGTTCTATTGACGTAATAATGTTGCATTAATTTATTTTAGTGTGTAGATTAAACTCAAATTACTGCCTTTAAGTTGATTTAGCTGAATAAAACGAGCCTGATAACTTCGTTTTTCTTCATCTGGAGTTCAGGATTTAAGGTTTCTTCCTGTATTTTTAACATATTCTGACAGTTAAAATAGAAATAAACTGGATTATATAGAAAAATCTGATTTCCAAACTCAGTGTTTGTGTTTGTTGGTTGAATCTAACTCCAGTAAAAGTCGTTTTACCTCCTAAAAATGATAACATTATTTCAATTCCAACCCCTTGACGCCTGAATTTATTTACAATTATATATAAAAAGATTAATTATTTGTGTTTTTGCTTCAAGCTGACGCTAAATCAGGTGCACATAGAATAGATGTCAAGGTGTGGTGCAACTAACATTAATGGCATTTTAATGATGCCACACGTACCACTCCGACCGGTCCCACGAGAAACAGGTGCGTGCAAAAGGTTCCTACTGAATGTGCACAAACCGGTATTTGTGTCTTTTGTTCAGGTGCAGTAATTAACTGTAGTTGATGCGCTAATGCTTTCCTTAAGTGTTTCTATTTTCTGCTACGGGGTTCTTCTACTCCACTATTTAACTGACAGCTTCAGTTACTTTACTACCTTCGCCAAGGAGGTTATGTGATGGCCGACGTTGGTTTGTTTGTTTGTTTGTGTTCAAAATAACTCAAAAACTCATGGATGGATTTGGATGAGGTTTTCAGGAAATGTGTGAAATGGGACAAGGAACAAATGATGAAATGTTGGGACTGATCCGGATCACCGTCTGGATCCAGGATGTTTTTTAATCTAAGTGTAACCAGGTGGACAGTTAAATGCGTTTTACTCTAAAAGCCACCAGAGGGCACTCTTGTTTTTGGGGTAACCTCCTCTGACCACATGACATTTTGGGTCTCCACGCGACAGACAGCGACAGTGACGGAGTTCTCTTTCCTTCCTGAGCGACATACGCACGGTTGGGCCGGCATTCTTATCTCCGGTTGTCTAAGAAGCTGGGAGGCTGTTAGGAGCTGCCGCGCTAGAGGCCGCGCCTGTTCATTAGGTCGGATGGGGTGAAGGCTGCATTGTTGGTAGGACATTTGAACTGTCTGTAATTACATTTGTATCTGTAACGTTCCATAGAAAATATGTGAATTGGGAGATTGTGTTGGGGGTGGACTGAAGCTCCTTGGCGGAGGTATGAGCTCTCTGAGGGCTTTTCTAGTTCAGGTTGTTTCTCTGCTGGAAAGACGAGTCTGTCAGTTAAAGCAGAGTGTTAACGTTAATCTGACTTCAGGAAGATGCTACGAGGTCCAGATAGTGTTAGAGGCTGTAGCCGTAGCCGTAACCTAGCACCTCAGAAGATTGAACTATCGGGGTCTTTCTGTGTAACGCTAAGGATGCTTGTGGAAGATTGTTGTCTTTGTTAAACCTTGAGTAGTGTCTGCACGACATTTTGGGTCTCCACGCGACAGACAGCGACAGTGACGGAGTTCTCTTTCCTTCCTGAGCGACATACGCACGGTTGGGCCGGCATTCTTATCTCCGGTTGTCTAAGAAGCTGGGAGGCTGTTAGGAGCTGCCGCGCTAGAGGCCGCGCCTGTTCATTAGGTCAGATGGGGTGAAGGCTGCATTGTTGGTAGGACATTTGAACTGTATGTAATTACATTTGTATCTACACTCGGGAGGAATTAGAAATAGAAAAAGCCTCAGTGTCACCGTCATTAAATCTGAGAGACATTTAAATAACCTGACAAAAACAGACATTTTCACTTGCATTTAATCGAAAGCAGTCTGTTTTTTTCACTTTGCAGCTGCATATCTTCCAAATTTCATGCTGCAGAAATGAAACGCGACAAACGCTGCGCCGATTTTAATCCCAAACGCTCCGGACTTTGTGGGAGATGTTTGAAAAATTAGAGTTGTATGGCAGACGTAGCCTGGTGGAGACGCTGCACAGGGTTAAAGCTGCTTAATTTAACACTGTTTCTGCACAAAAACATAGAAATGATCAAACATCCAGCTGTAGGTGTTTGAGGAGAGACCTGACAGATCTGCTTCAATTATTGCTGCAACTTTATTTTGAGGTAAGTCAGTTTAAGGTTTCCAAGATTTCCAACTTAAACACCAAAAAACAGACATTTTAGCTCCAATCTAGTTAAAAATGTGACCTACAGAGTGAATAACAGCCTTGATTCTAACTATAAATGTTGTTATTTACAGTAGCACCAGATATTTTCTCCAGTAAATGCTTGGAAAAAGGGCATTTTTATAGCAGATGTAGCCTGTTAGAGAGGCTACACCTGCATAATTAAACACTGTATTTATGCACAAATGGTTCAAGAGCAGACAGACCTGCTTAAATCATGTGATTCTTCCTCACTGATCTCTGCTGCGACTTCATTTCAAGGGGAATCAACTTGGAATTCTCCAATATTTCCACCTTAAACACCCATTTTAGCTTCCAGTTAATCAAAAATGCGACCTACAGAGTGAATAACAGCCTTTACAGCTGCAGATCTACCAGATTTCCACTAAAAATGTGATTAATCACAGTAAAACCCGATGTTTTCTTCAGTAAATGTTTGAAAAAGAGCATTTTACAGCAGATATAGTCCATTAGAGAGGCTGCAAATGGTTAAACCTAAGGAAAGTCAATTTAAAGTCTTCATGTTTTCCAACTTAAACACCCCAAAACTGACATTTTAGCTCCAATCTAGTTAAAAATGAGACCTACAGACTGAATAACAGCCTTTTACAGCTGCAGCTATACTAGATTTGAACTGTAAACGTTGTTATTTACAGTAAAACCAGATGTTTTCTTCAGTAAATGTTTGGAAAATGCATTTCTATAAGACAGGAGAGGCTGCAAAAGGGTTAAAGCTGCTTAATTAAACCTATTTTCTGCACCAGAACCAGTAAAGAGCGACAAAACGTCCAGCTTCAGGTTCTTGCAGGTCTCTGGGGGGCTTCTCGGTTTGACACTCGGCGACTCGGCTTTTAATAAACTCTTGGAAGGAGGACGAGGTCGGGGAGGAAACACGAGCACATTCTGTTCTGTAGGTGGAGAGTTTCAGCCTATAGGATCCAGAAGGTGGAGAAGGAGCTGCTCTTAAACAGACACATGCAGCAGATAAATCACCAACGAAAGAGAAATGTTGGAAGAACTGCTGGCAGGTTAATTAAGTTCATCTAAATGAAGTTAAAAAGTAAATTAATGCATCTGCTTTCTCCTCCATTTATCGAGAGGCGCCTGGCTGCAGACACAAAACACATAAACAACTTAGAAAAAATGTTAATTGTACATTAAACTACCCAACTACAGCTGGAGCATTTACATTTTATATCCTATGTTATTACTATTTTTTTCCAAATTTATTCATTTAGATAAGCTTTTAAGTTGAAAATTGGTTCTACTTCCTATATAATGTTGCATAAACTTAATAATGTGTCTAATTGAAATGCAAATTTCTGCATTAGTTGATATAAAACTTAATTTAAGTGGATTTAACTAGATAAAATTAACTTAATTTTTCTTCATCTTGAGTTCAGGATTTAAGGTTTCTTCCTGTATTTTAACAAACTCAGACAGTTAAAATAAAAATACAATGGATTGTAGAGGAAAAAGATGATTTATATAACTCAGTGTAGTTTGTTGGTTGAATTTAATTCCATTAAAAATTGTTTTATATCTGAAAAATTATAAAATTTATCTCAGTTTTAATGAAAAAAAAATGCTGCTTTATTATTAACTTTTTGCAGTTTTAAACAAAGATTCTTTTTATTTCTTCTCAGCAGTAAAAACAAAAAAAATGGTGGTATAAATAAACAAATGTAAGTTTTGAGGGTCTTTGGCAGTGGTGCTCAAGTATTGTACTCATGTTTCATTTTTAATTAGCAAAATGTCCAATGTTGAACGTGACAGTGCTGGTTGAATTAGCAGTTAGCATTAGCCTTCAGTAGCTAGCTAAATGTAGCATTGGCACTGGTCACTACCTGGAGCATCTCCTAAACATGCCTGTGTCAGTTGAACGTGGCAGTTTTGGTTGAATTAGCAGTTAGCATTAGCATTTAGCAGCTAGCTAAATGGTAGCATCGGCACAGGTCACTACCTGTAGCATCTCCTAAATGAGCCTGGGTCAGTTGAACATGGCAGTGCTGGTTGAATTAGCAGTTAGCATTAGCAGTTAGCTAAATGGTAGCATCAGCACTGGTCACTACCTGTAGCATCTCCTAAACAGGTCTGGGTCAGTTGAACATGGCAGTGCTGGTTGAATTAGCAGTTAGCATGTAGCATTCAGTAGCTAGCTAAATGGTAGCATCAGCACTGGTCACTAGCTAAACAGGCCTGGGTCAGCTGAACGTGGCAGTGCTGGTTGGATTAGCAGTTAGCATTAGCATTTAGCAGCTAGCCTTATAGTAGCATCGGCACTGGTCACTACCTGGAGCATCTCCTAAATGAGTCTGGGTCAGTTAAAACGTGGCAGTGCTGGTTGAATTAGCAGTTAGCATTAGCATTTAGCAGCTAGCTAAACGGTAGCATCGTCACTGGTCACTACCTGGAGCATCTCCTGAACAGGCCTGGGTCAGTTGAACGTGGCAGTCCTGGTTGGATTGTGTAGCAGCAGTGTGAACTGGCACTAGGGGGGGCGACTCTGGGACGCCAGAGTTCACCTTTTTTCATTTTCAACATTTTCTTGATTTAGTTTTCTCATATTAATTGCAGTTGAACATGTAGTGGAGGAGAAACAAGGAAAAGTCAGTAAATGCACTTAGTCAAATAAAGTCCTGATCTTCTATAATCCCATAAATATAGTACATTTCTAGTGTAAGTCAAACACTAGTATTGATCTACATTCCAGCTCAGCCTGTTTTTGTAGCTGATAAACTTCTTTTTTGTGCTGACATGTCTTCGTACACTTAAATGACAGTAAAGGCTCTGAAAGCCTGTTTCGTGTCTCTTTAGTCGCTCTCTTACAGCTACGTTCTGTCACTCTGAAGTGTTGTGTTTGGTGTGATTAATTAAAGGGTAGATTTCAACCAAAAGCTGCTGACAGAGTGAGAAAGTGTCGCTGCAGACGAGGACCGTCCGGCTGAGAGGTTTATTTATCCTGTGAGCTCAGAGTTCTGCAGCTGCATGACATCCTTAAAAACAGCCCCGAGAGGCTGCACAAGTGTCTGTAGACGCATCGGCACAACAGCTAACTAATGCAAAAATGGATAAACGGCTGCAGCTGGTGCAGCTTCTTATGCAACAGTGATCTTATGAAAATGATTTCTTGCAGGTTATTTTTAGCGGCGAGAGGAGCTCACCTTTGAGCCTGATAGAAACTGCTGGGTCTAATCTATTAGATGAACATTTACTCAGAGCCAGCTTCAAACTAACTGATGCTGCATTCAGTTCAAAAAGACGGATATAACTTTGCAAAACAGTAGTTTGTGTATCACAGATTAACGACCGACAACTGTTTCCAGTCAGTTCTCATCACAACAGCTTCGAATTATTTAATGTGCTACAAATTCTAGCTTTATGTGTAGATTTTTCAGGCTAACAAGGCTAGCAATGCACAATTAGTTTAGATGATCTGCAGATTTTCTAAGATTTCTGTCCTGCAGGAGTTTCTTTGGTTGAATTAAATCCTATGAAGATGCAGCAGCCAAGTGTTTCCTACATGGAGCCACCACATGTTTCATCTGCTGCATGACAAGCAGATATAATGTGGTTCTGTCTTCATGTGTGATGCATTAGGGTCCATGTGTACGTTATGGATCGGTCAACGCAGCAGTAAATTCTGGGCTGCATGTAGGAAAAAAGTACCTTAGTTCTTCTGACAAGGTCTGTCAGAAAAATCACAAGTTAGTTCATTTAAACACCAGAGACTTGAGCTCAAAAAGAAAGTATCCATCCTCCATGAAGGACCTAGGATCCCTAATCTGTCTCTATTCCTACCAGTAGCAGTGATTCCTAACACGTCTCTGGGGGTCATCAGGTGGAAACCTCCCTTCAACGCTGGTTCTCCTACTTAGTCCCACGACACCTCCAGGAGGCTAGGAGGTGAACTCTGGCGTCCCAGAGTCACCCCCCCTAGTGCCAGTTCACACTGCTGCTACACAATCCAACCAGCACTGCTACGTTCAGCTGACCCAGGCCTGTTTAGGAGATGCTCGAAGGTCGTGACCAGTGTTGATGCTACCATTTAGCTAACTGCTTAATGCTAACTGCTAATCCAACCAGCACTGCCATGTTCAACTGACCCAGGCCCGTTTAGGAGATTCTCCAGGTAGTGACCAGTGTCGATGCTACCATTTAGCTAAATGCTAATGCTAACTGCTAATCCAACCAGCACTGCCACGTTCAACTGACCCAGGCCTGTTTAGAAGATGCTCGAAGGTCGTGACCAGTGTTGATGCTGCCATTTAGCTAACTGCTTAATGCTAACTGCTAATCCAACCAGCACTGCCATGTTCAACTGACCCAGGCCCGTTTAGGAGATGCTCCAGGTAGTGACCAGTGCCGATGCTACCATTTGGCTGTCTGCTAACTGCTAGCTGAGCGAGCTAGCAGGACAAACAACAAACAAACCTGCTAAAAACTCAGCGTAACACCTCCCCCATTCCCCCACATCACCAACAAATGCCTCACCTTTATCCTTTGACTGTTTTCGTTCTTCTTGTGTTTTTCTGTCCCACTAGCATCATTTCTGTTTGATGCCATTAATATCCTCGCTAACGGGAATGATGGGTAGTTATCAAACACGAGCCACAGCTCATCATTGCAGCTTCTTTTATTTATATCCTGCATTTATTTTTTTAAGCACATAAGGGATTTAATAACCACTTGAGAAGGCTGCAGATAAAGACACGTCATTTTAATTCCCATCAGCTTTGTGGCTCTATTCATGTCCATAGTCTGCTTGAAGTAAGAACCGTCTCTGGGTGTGTCACGAGGAATAAAGCTTAACAAAATCCGGGAGTTTTAGCAGCGTTCCCGAACAAACACGCCGTCACACACCATCGCAAACATACAGTAAATTCCTTCGTTCTCGCTGCACAGTGCAGTCCTGTTGGTGCTTAAATATACAGCAGTTTATGAACAAAATGCACGTTATTTACAGATATTAAACTGATGGATCAGAGTGTTTGAGCTGCTCATGTTGTGTTTTCTGTAGTTTAGAAGCATTAATGGACTCCTAATAACCCATCACCAGCTTCCTACTCAGCTCTGCTTGTTGTGGTTTATTGAGCAAAAAGACAGAAGGACTGTTTCCACTTCATTATTTGTAAGAAGAGTTCATTCATGAGGATGCAGTTAGATTCTAACATGCAGGTTAAGTACTGCTTGATAGACAGCAGAAACGCTTGTAAGGCTCTTCCGGCGTTCATCTTTTACCTCTGATTTATTGTCTGTAAAGTCTCTGGATCATCTGCAGCTTCATGTCAGAGAATTTAGTTAGTGAGACCCCAGACTGGACTCACGTCTGCAGTTTTACTTTTGTTTTGGAGAGCAGAAAAGGAAAAAGGGAAACAGTGAAGGCAATAATCGAACAGTGACCCCAACAAAAACAGGTTTAAAGCGTCATTTCCTGCAGAGAGCGTTGTGGAAGTTTAGCTAGCAACAGGAACCATGAGGAAGACTTCTGTGGTCGTTAATGACCTCCGGCTCGTGTTTACAATGCAAACCAACCTATTCAAGGCGATATAATTAAGGCATGTTTACCTCCATGGTGATATGGAACATTAATCCACATTAATGATCGATTATTACCTGATAACCCTGCCGACTATCAGTTAAGATAATCGTTTCAAATTTGCGTCCCTTGTATTGGCCGTTTGGACCAAATCAGAAAGAAAACATTTGTCTGCATCTTTGTTTTTTAAAAGCCTCAGTTTCCTGTTCGTCCAGACTAAAGCTGAAGTTTTCAAGCTCAAACAGGGTCAGCAGCGTTTAATGACGTCTGATACTGAATCTTTTCCAAATATAAAGTCCTGGAAAGTTCTGTGAACCAATAAAAGACCTCCAACGCTGTCACCTGGAACAATGCATGTGCAAAATCAATGGGCAGGTGAATTTGAATTTAATTTGTCTTGACACAAGCTAGCAAGCAAGCAATGGGCACCATGAGGAAGACTTCTGTGGTAGTTAATGACCTCTGGCTCGTGTTTTCAATGCAAACCAACCTGTTCAAGGCCGAAGTAATTAAGGCATGTTTACCCCCATGTAATATGGAAGATTGATCCACATTAATGATTGATTATTACCTGATAATGCAGCCGATTGTCATTAAGATAATTGTTTCACATTTGCGTGTCTTGTAGTGACAGTTTGGACCAAAGTCTCAATTTTCTGTTCATCCAGACTAAAAATGAAGTTTTCAAGCTAAAACAGGGTCAACAAATTTAACGTCTTGGAAAGTTCTATGACCAGAAAAGGCCCCAAAAGCTGTCACCTGGAACGATGCATGTGCAGAATCAATGAGCAGGTGAATTTGAATTTAATTTCTCTGGACACAAGCTAGCAAGCAAGCAGTGGGCACCATGACAAAGACTTCTGTGGTAGTTAATGACCTCTAATGACCTCAGTTTAAAAAATTGAATGGTCTGACTCTCTGACATCATGAAGTAATGCCTTTCACTGATTCCTGAGTGGTGATAATAGTCCAAACGGTTCGTTAATCAGAAGCTTAAGAGCAACATCTGACATTAGCTTAAGTCTTGTTCAAGGATGTTTGTCTCCTTGGCAACGACTGTTCCACACTGGACTGACATTGTTTTACAGAGTTTGTAGTTGTCCTGAGCAGCTTAAAGTTTCTGTTCCTGAGTAACAACAAAAAGCTTAAAACTTGTAGAGTCTCGCGAAGAACCAAAACATACCAACGTTCAATCAGATTGTTGATTAGGATCGGTAATCTAGATGTAATTTAACACTAGAATAATGAAGTCTGTGTACAACTTTGCATTGAATTAATCGGCTTAAGCTGCGAAGACATTCAGCCCAGTTGTCTGCAGGAACATCAGAGCTGAGTTTATGTTTCCGTGATGCCTTCAGGTGCAGCAGTCCGGCCTGCGAATGCATTTGCGTGCATTATTTGCCTTTACATGCAACATTAACTCTGGGTTGTATTTGAATTTATTTCCTCGTTCTGGGCAGCGTGTCCTCGATTTCAAGGAAACAGGAAGTCGTCTGAAACTGCCCATTAAGTGGATCCAGTCCTGTGAATAAGAGCCGCACCTTCTCAGAGGATTTACAGTCTGTGGCGACACATGAGGACGTCTTTGTAAACTCTTTGGCAGTAAAATGTGTGTTAATGCAGATTAAACCTGGAGGTGTTTTAAATGACGTTACTGTTGGATAAGAGACTCAGAGAGGACGATGCAGAGCTACACTGTAGAAAAAAGTACCTTTTAACTGTATTTTTTGAACAGTTTATTGTTTTTTAATAGATTTTCTATGTTAATCCACAGATAATAACTAGTGAAGTTAAAGAAAAAATAATAATTTACTTCTTGAGGCTTCTTTTAAAATGTTAGAACGTAAAATGACAGCGTTTTTACCGTATTTACATCTGAAAAAAAGCTTATTTTTTAAATATTTGCAATTATTTGAAAGAAAAATTATTTAAATATTTGTGACTCTTATTTTGAAGATTTTCAGTTTTTTAAAAATTACATATAATAATGGGTAAAATCACAGAAAAAAAATATTAATTTACATGTTGACTGTTCAAAAAAAAACAAAGCTGGCTACACTGTAAATAATGTCAACATGAAAATGTGTATTTTACAAATAATAGTCATGCTTTCACATTATTATGTGTGATGGTACAGTTAAACTAATTTTACTGTTTTTAAAATCAGAAAAAAGTCATTATTTTACAGATATTTATAGATTATGGGTCGGTTGACAAAAACAGCAGTATCAGCACAGGAGAAATGTCAACTGTGCTTAATTTGTGTTATTAAATAATCATATTCTGATTGGTAATTCTTCAGGTTATTGAGAAAATGATTCTAAATTTGCCACAAACTGTGCACTTCCTTTACAAAAACAGTACTCTCTACTCTCTCCACACTACATTTCCGACCTACCAGAGCTTTACAGCGAGGTTCATGACCAGCTACATAACATTCAGGACCAGTTTGTGGAGTGTTTAGCTAGCAACGGGCACCATGACATAGACTTATGTGGTGGTTAATGACCTCTGACCAGGGCCCAAGTGTTTAAAACAAGTTGGAATCAACGGAAGCAGCATTTTTAAATCCCAAATTGTGAATCGGTTGACAAAAACAGCAATATCAGAGAGCATTGTGGGGTTTTAGCTAGCAACAGGCACCATGACAAAGACTTCTGTGATGGTTAATGACCTCAAGAGCTCATGTGTTTAAGACAAAGTGGGAACTTGGTCTTTTGGAGCTTGTGGAGCCACAATAGGCTACTATCCTATCCTCTCCACACTACATTTCAGACCTACCAGAGCTTTACAGCAAGGTCACTGACCACCTGCGTAATATTAGGAGCAGCTTGTGGGAGTTTAGCCATCTGCGGGCACCATGACATAGACTTCTGTGGTGGTTAATGACCTCTGACCAGGACCCATGTGTTTAAAACAAGCTGGAATCAACTGAGGCAACATTTTAAATCCCAAATTGCGGGTCTGTTGGCAAAAACGGCAATATCATAGAGCATTGTGAGGTTTAGCTAGCAACGGGCACCATGACATAGACATGTGGTAGTTAATGACCTCTAACCAGGGCTCATGTGTTTGCGACAAGTCAGGATTAACTAAGGCGGCATTTCTTTATCCCAAATTATGGGTCTGTTGACAAAAACAGCAATATCAGACAGCATTGTGGGGTTTTAGCTAGCAACAGGCACCATGACAAAGACTTCTGTGATGGTTAATGACCTCAAAAGCTCATGTGTTTAAGACAAAGTGGGAACTTGGTCTTTTGGAGCTTGTGGAGCCACAATAGGCTGCCATCTTATCCTCTCCACACTACATTTCAGACCTACCGGAGCTTTACAACAAGGTTTCTGACCACCTACGTAATATTAGGAGCAGCTTGTGGGAGTTTAGCCATCAACGGGCACCATGACATAGATTTATGTGGTGGTTAATGACCTCTGACCAGGACCCATGTGTTTAAAACAAGTTGGAATCAACTGAGACAGCACTTCTGTATCCCAAATTGTGGGTCTGTTGATAAAAACAGCTATATCAGAGAGCGTTGTGGGGTTTTAGCTAGCAACAGGCACCATAACAACGACTTCTGTGATGGTTAATGACCTCAAGAGCCCATGTGTTTAAGACAAATTGGGAACTCCATCTTTTGGAGCTTGTGGAGCCACAGTAGGCTACCATCCTATCCTCTCCACACTACATTTCAGACCTACCGGAGCTTTACACCAAGGTTCCTGACCACCTATGTAACATTTGCAACAGCTTGTGGAGATTTAGATAGCAACGGGCACCATGACATAGATTTATGTGGTGGTTAATGACCTCTGACCAGGAATCATGTGTTCAAGACAAGTCAGGATCAACTAAGGTGGTATTTCTATATTCTTAATCATCACAGAAGTCTATGTCATGGTGCCCGTTGCTAGCTAAAACCCCACAATGCTCTCTGATATTGCGGTTTTTGCCAACAGATCAACAATTTGGGATTTAAAAACGCTGCCTCAGTTGATTCCAGTTTGTTTTTTAGCACATGAATCCTGGTCAGAGGTCATTAACCACCACAGAAGTCTATGTCATGGTGATCGTTGCAGGCTAAACCCCTACAAGCTGTTCCTAAGTAATATTAGGAGCAGTTTGTGGGGTTTTAGCTAGCAATGGGCACCATGACATAGACTTCTGTGGTGGTTAATGACCTCTGACCAGGTCTCAATATCCCATATTGTAGGTCTGTTGACAAAAACAGCAGATAAATATTCAGTATATGTTAATTAATCAGTTCTTGATTAATTATTCTACAAGATATTAAGAAGATAACCCAAAATCTACCCCAGATTTTGCCCTTCCTTTATGAAACCTTTGCCACAGTACTCTGACAGTACACCGGATTGATTATAGAAACCTAAAAGTACTTGAGTTGTGTATTATCTGGGATAATGGTGTCGGTTTAGGACTCGGTATCAGCAGACACTAAATATTAAATGACTCGGATCAGGATATCTCTAATCTGATGATTTATTTACGGCCAGAGGGGAAACACGTGAGGAACCCACCTTTGTTTGCCAACATATTTATTGGAAATAAGATGAGCTTTGTTGCTTTTGTTTGACGTCCCTTATTAGAAGGTTGTGTCCTTGATGGTGTGTAACAAAGGTGGATCACAAGACAGTGTTCGATCTGCCGTTTAACTGGTTTGGAGATTAGCAGACGGATGATAACCTTTATGACTAGTTTGCTCAGAGCAGTGGAGGGTTTTGGGTAAATAACTGGAGGGAAACTGGATAGTGTGAGATGTGAACAATGGCAGCTGTAGACTGGGAATGCGGGGAGGAAAGAAGGAGGAAGACGGATCCGTCACGAAGTCGGCTGTTTGCTTTCGTATCCCGAGGGTCTGGGGGTGAGCAGCTCGTGTCGGGGCTTGTTCAATAAGAGGCTCGCATGGTTCAGCAGTGATATGATCTCCAGCGACACTCCGTCTCTTTTATTTCCACCAGTTGGCTCCGACTGGATCAGCTCAGCACTTAGAACCGGCTTTCCCAGCAGATGTTTTGCCAGAAAAGATGTTCGTCTTCTCACCGAATCCTGAGAAGCATCAAGGCGTGGAGATTAGGTCACTCTGGACGGTGAATTTTCATGTTTCCTGCCTTTTTATGCGCAGCACATGTGGACGGCAGCTTTTGGATTCATGCTCTTCCAGCTCGTCCTCTTCACCTGCACATTTATGTGTTCAGCTTATAATCAAATGGTGTTTAAAACCACCTGAGTTGACCAAAGCGACAGGCAGCAGCAAAAATATGTGCAGAAAACAACACAAATGAAGACTGCTTTGCACCAAAAACTGCATTGAAGCAGATTTAATGCTGTTAAATCGAGAGAAGAGTTGGTTTCAAGCTGCCTAAATGCTCCTGCATCATCGTTTTATTTCTATTTATTCAAAACAAAAAAAGAAAAGCAACTGATGGTGCATTCAAAGCCACAGAGTTTTAATTTTACCCAATCAATTCAAGCTCTACGGTGTTATTTTACAGACATTTTAATGCTGTTCAACAACCAAAACGAATCCTACATTCCAAGCGATGCACAGTGATATGGTTGATTAAAAAATATCACTTTCAGATGCAGATTCTCTCTAGTCCAGTTGTCGATTTAACCTCTTAAAATGCATCAGAATTACACGTTTAGAAGTTTCCCATGAAAATAAAATGATCCTGAGGAAGTTGTAGCGCTTAACCGTGGTGTTGACTGATTATTTCCCTCATCTACTGTCTTCCAGTACATAAAAAAACACTTTTTTAGCACAAGTATCTTGTGTTTAAATTAACTTGGTAGCAAGGTGAAAACTTAGCTGTCGTTGGAAACCTTAAAATCCAGCAGGCTTGAAAGGCATGTTTTCTTTTTAAAATAGTCAAAATGACAACGTTTATCAGCCAGAAACTGTCAAAACTAGCGGTGGGAAAAGATATCGATAGAGATATATCGTCGTCCCTCCTCGTGCGATATAAGCATCGGTACACTGGCACCAAATATCCAGACTTTAATTAATATAATAAGGCGCTCTAAGATTTCCCTGCCAGCTGCCATTTCCCCAGCGTCACTACTTAATGACTCCACACGGTGGCGTTTATCACATGAATGACGGAGACTTTAGTGGAAATGAATCGGCCAAAGAAGAGTTAGTACAGGTATAATGGAGGACAGCAACGCTACCGTAAGAGACGCCCCATCCACGTTTTAGTCCAAAGAGTGGACCCATTTGGGCTTTGAGGGAACAAGCTGGACAAAGACTACGACATATGCAAGAAGTGCCTGGTAAAAGCAAAGCACACAGGAAACACCACCAACATGCAAACCCACCTGCAGCGCCTCCATCCTGAACTCCTGGCCCAGAAAGCGGCTGATGCAGCAACGTTTCAAGTCAGCTTGCAGCCGTTAGCACGACGTTTAAAGTAAAGATGGCCGCCAGCATTACAACGTCCATCGCTGGGTTCATTTGAAGGACCTCCACCCGTACAGTGTGGTGGAAAATGAAGGGTTTGGAAAAATGCTACACACTGGAACCAAGGTTTGAATATATCCAGGTTATAGATATGGTGATGTATCGTTATGTGGTTATCTGGCAATATATCGATTATCGCTGTATCGTGAGAGTATTGGTATCGTGAGCCATGTATTGCGTATCGTATCGTATCAAATCGTATCGTATCGTATCAAATCGTATCGTATCGTATCAAATTGTATCGTATCAAATCATATCGTATCGTATCAAATCGTATCGTATCAAATCGCATCGTATCGTATCGTATCAAATCGCATCGTATCGTATCAAATTGTATCGTATCAAATCGTATCGTATCAAATCGTATCGTATCAAATCGTATCGTATCAAATCGTATCGTATCAAATCGTATCGTATCGTATCAAATCGTATCAAATCGTATCGTATCAAATCGTATCGTATCAAATCGTATCGTATCATATCGTATCAAATCGTATCGTATCAAATCGTATCGTATCGTATCAAATCGTATCGTATCATATCGTATCAAATCGTATCGTATCATATCGTATCATATCGTATCAAATCGTATCGTATCGTATCAAATCGTATCGTATCGTATCAAATCGTATCGTATCAAATCGTATCATATCGTATCAAATCGTATCGTATCGTATCAAATCGTATCATATCGTATCAAATCGTATCGTATCATATCGTATCGTATCGTATCAAATCGCATCGTATCAAATCGTATCGTATCAAATCGTATCGTATCATATCGTATCAAATCGTATCGTATCAAATTGTATCGTATCGTATCAAATCGTATCGTATCATATCGTATCATATCGTATCAAATCGTATCGTATCAAATCGTATCGTATCAAATCGTATCGTATCAAATCGTATTGTATCGTATCAAATCGTATCGTATCATATCGTATCAAATCGTATCGTATCAAATCGTATCGTATCGTATCATATCGTATCAAATCGTATCGTATCATATCGTATCGTATCGTATCAAATCGCATCGTATCAAATCGTATCGTATCAAATCGTATCGTATCGTATCGTATCATATCGTATCAAATCGTATCGTATCGTATCATATCAAATCGTATCGTATCGTATCAAATCGTATCGTATCAAATCGTATCGTATCAAATCGCATCGTATCGTATCAAATCGTATCATATCAAATCGTGTCGTATCGTATCAAATCGTATCGTATCGTATCAAATCGTATCGTATCGTATCAAATTGTATCGTATCAAATCGTATCGTATCGTATCAAATCGTATCGTATCAAATCGTATCGTATCGTATCAAATCGTATCGTATCGTATCAAATTGTATCGTATCAAATCGTATCGTATCATATCAAATCGTATCGTATCAAATCGCATCGTATCGTATCAAATCGTATCGTATCAAATCGTATCGTATCAAATCGTATCGTATCAAATCGCATCGTATCGTATCAAATCGTATCATATCAAATCGTGTCGTATCGTATCAAATCGTGTCGAATCGCATCGTATCGTATCAAATCGTGTCGAATCGCATCGTATCGTATCAAATCGTATCGAATCGCATCGTATCGTATCAAATCGTATCGTATCAAATCGTATCGTATCAAATCGTATCGTATCAAATCGTATCGAATCGCATCGTATCGTATCAAATCGTATCGTATCAAATCGTATCGTATCAAATCGTATCATATCGTATCGTATCGTATCATATCGTATCGTATCGTATCAAATCGTATCGTATCAAATCGTATCGTATCAAATCGTATCGTATCAAATCATATCGTATCGAATTAAATCGTATCATATCGTATCGTATCGTGAGGTACCCTGTGATTCCCTCCCCTGGTCAAAACAGAAAGAATCGTCTGCTTTGAACATTTCTGACAGTCTTTGAACGTCTCGTGTGCCATTTGCAGCTCTGTCTGGAAAATTAACCAAATCGAATTAACCAAATTTGCCAAAAATACAACGTTTACACCAAATCCTGTAAAAGAAACTCTGATTTTTAACTTTCGGTTGGTGCTGCTACTAAAAACAAACGTGGTTCCGTCGGGAAAATTAACTAAATATAATCTTAGAATCGCTAAATCTCATCAAAATGTGTTGTGCTCTAAGTGTTTTATTGAAAAGCATTGTCCAAAATAAAGCCTTTACAGAGATCAGAACCTGTACAAAACTAAAAATTCTGGGCCATAAAATAAAGCAGCATGGTTGTTGTGTTTCCATAGAGATGTTATGTAGCAGTGAAAAACGAACCACAGTGAGGGAAAATGAGACAGGAGCCAAAAACTGCTCCAGGATCAGAGGGTTAAATGTAAATAAACACAAAGCTCCCTTAAATAACCCCAAAATGTTAAATCTGAACCTGTTTGTTTGACAGGAAGCCAGCAGTATCTGCCGCTTCCTCCCGGATTAGATCAGAGAGGAATGAATTGGCGCTGATGTCATGTCTGAGCGTTTGTTTCACGACCTGCAGAACAAAGACACACCTGCTGCTGCTGTTCCAACATCCACCGACGCTGACGTCCAACGACAGAAATGCAATAAAACTGGGATCGTAACGTGCAGGAAGCCTCGTCACGTCCGTCTTCGCCTTCCTTCCTTCTGTTATCTCAGCAGCTCTTCCTGCAAATCACCGTCTGGCTGATAATAATGTTTAAAGTGGGGTTTGACTGCACACTGTAAAAAATAATAAGGTGCTTCTAATAGTTTTAACATTTAATTTTTTGAACAATTTTGCCGTTATCTTTTAGATTTTCCCTGTTTTGTTAAATTCAAGATGATAACTAGTAAATATAAATTACATGTTAACCTCCGTTGCCATAAAATCACACTATTTCACTGTATTTAAATCTACTATACAGCTTTTTGCAGTTATTTGGAAGGAAAAAAAATTATGTGATAAATGATAAATAATTATTTAAGTGTTGTTTTACAGAAATTAGTAAAAAAGTATTATATATTATTATTTATGAGTATTTTAACCGTTTTTTTACTGTAATTGTTCTGATTATTTTACTGTTATTTATCTGATTTTTCCTGTTTTGTTACTTTAAAGATGATAATTAGTAAAATCACTGAAAGAGTGAATTAAATAGTAACTTTTGTGACCATAAAATCACACTATTGCACTTTATTTAAATATATTATATAGATATTTGCAGTAATTTGGAAGAAAAAAATATGTATGATGAAAATAGTAAATAATTTATTAACTGTTGTTTTACAGAATATTAAAAATAATATATGGATGTAAAAGTACATTGCTTTTTAAAAATTTTTACTGTATTTATTTATTTATTTTTGGTATTAAATATTATTATTTATGCACATTTGAACCAATTTAAATTGTAATGGTTATTTATCTGATTTCTCCTGTTTTGTTAAATTACAGATGATAACTAGTAAAATCACTGAAAAAGATAAATTATATGTTGACCTACGTGACCATAAAATTACTCTATTTCACTTTATTTAAATCAGAAAAAAATATGACTAGAGATATTTTGTTAATTATTTGAAAGAAATATATATATATTAAGGAATAAAATATTATAAATATTTTTTTTAGCAGTTTTACAGAAATTAAAAACAAATAATCTATGGCTATAAAAGAACATTGCTTTTTAATTTTTAATTTTTTTTAACTGTATTTATATATTTATTTTTGGTATTATATATTATTATTTATGAGTATTTGAACCATTTTTAACTGTAATTCTTTTAATATTTTGCTGCTATTTAACTTATTTTCCCTGTTTTGTTAAATTACACATAATATTTAGTAAAATCATTAAAAAAATATATAGAAATTTACATGTTAACCATAAAAAAACATACAAAAACTTTAAATAATATTCATATCAAAAATGTTTTATAGTAATTTTCTCTTTTACAGTTTGTGACTGTGACACAATTGTTTTACTGTTTTTAAATCAGGAAAAAAATCTAATAATTTTACAGATATTTGTCATTATTTTCACAGTTTTTACCTTTTTTGTTACACTGCACTGTAAAAATAAATATTATAGTTTAATAATAATATATTTTTAGGTATCATCAACAACCATCTGAACGTTGAAAACCCTGCAGTTCCTTCTGTGTTTACATTCGCTGGATGATAAATGGTGGAATTTTTGCAGTTTTTTAAAATAAACAAGCCCTGCAAAGTTACCTGCCAGGTCTGAGGTTTCTCCACGTTAAATTACAGTTTTATTATTATTATTATTGTTTGTTGTAATTTGTTCAAGAGCGCTGAGGAAGTTGAAAATTTGATGTTGTTTTCAGGTCTACTCTTCCTCACTCTGATGGATAATCTGATTTTGGTAATTTTTTTAAAAAACGATGACGTGATTTTCAAACCTGCTGGTGGATTTTGGGGTTAAACAGCTTCATCCACTTGAACTATCGACCAAATCAGCCACATGACCAAAAATATAAATACAAATCCATAATACCTGATACTTCTTTCCTCAGGAGTGCAGCTGTTTGATTCTCCAGTTCCTCTGTGTGTAGAAATGTAAAGCAGAGTGATAAACCCACCCTGACGTGTACATTTCTCTCTTTATCTGTGTTTTTCTGCAGCCGAGGCGACACTCAGCTCCAACGGACACCGTCAGCGACCAGCAGCCGCCATGATGCCGCGCTGCAGGGTGAACCTCAGCACCATGATCTTCCTGGTCATCCTGCAGGGGGCGGCGGTGGTGCTGTTCTGTGGCTGGTACGTCCAGCTCAGCCCCTGTGGCTCCGCCCCCTCCAACGGAAAGGTCCACGTCCTGCTGCTGTCGTCGTGGCGATCGGGCTCGTCCTTCCTGGGCCAGGTGTTCAGCCAGCACCCGTCCGTCTTCTACCTCATGGAGCCGGCGTGGCACGTCTGGACCCGGCTGCAGAAGCCCGGCGCCCGGTCGCTCCGCATGGCGGTGAGGGATCTGCTGCGGAGCGTCTTCCAGTGCGACCTCTCGGTGATGGAGGCCTACCTGCCGGAGCACTACAACGTCTCCTCCTTGTTCATGTGGAGCCACAGCCGGGCTCTTTGCTCGCCGCCGGCTTGTCCCCTGACGCCGCGAAACCAGTTCAGCAACCAGACGCTGTGCTTCCAGCACTGCGACGATCAGGGCCTGCAGCGGGCGGAGGCGGCCTGCAACACCTACAGCCACGTGGTGCTGAAAGAGGTGCGATTTTTCGAGCTGGAATCTCTTTACCCGCTTCTGCAGGACCCCAACCTGGATCTCCGCATCATCCACCTGGTCCGAGACCCGCGGGCGGTGGTCCGGTCCAGGGAGGAGTCGGCCAAAGCCTTCGTGAGCGACAACGCCGTGGTGTTGGAGCAGAGGAGCATCCCGGCCGCCGAGGTGCAGTACCAGGTCATGCAGGAGATCTGCCGCAGCCACGTGCGCATCAATGAGCGCGCCGTCCTGAAGCCGCCTCCGTTCCTGAAAGGCCGCTACAAGATGGTTCGCTACGAGGACATGGCGCGCAACCCCCTGGGGGAGATCACCGCCATGTACGACTTCGTGGGTCTGGAGATGACGGAGCAGCTGAAGGACTGGATCTACCGGGTGACGCACGGGAAAGGCAAGGGCTCCAGGAAGGAGGCCTTCAAGATCACATCGCGGAACGCCGCCGACGTGTCGCAGGCGTGGCGCACCCTGCTGCCGCACAGCAAGGTCAAGCGCATCCAGGAGGTGTGCAAGGGCGCCATGTCGCTGCTCGGCTACAGGACGGTCAACAGCGACAAAGAGCAGAAGAGACTCGACATCGATCTGCTGGTGCCTCGGGAGCCTTATCAGTTCAGCTGGTTACCGGCCAAAACACAGCAACCCGGCAAGAGATAAAACATTAAGACTGAACAGGACTGAAGGGTTTGTTTGGTAGCGACTCCTTTAACTGTACGAGGCTGGAAAGGCCGATTCATGCTTTCTGCATCCTGGTGACTGATTCTGTTTATAATATCAGTCCCTCCAGGATTTCGCGGGCTTTTTTTCCAGATTGTTGCTCCTAAATTGCCTGAATTCGCTAGTTAGTTAATGAATCTAACTGACCTTCATTGTTTCAGTGCTGCCACAGATCTGGATGCAACAGCTTCATCACGGTGGTTTGTCTGGTCTGTGGTCCGCTGGTTTCACCCATTCTCCTGATATGTTTACGGTAGAAAAGTGTTTGTCAGTGGATGGTTTTGGTTTGTGTTCCACCTCAATATTCCACGGGGTGAAAACAGTTTAGCTCCGCTTTGGTGAAGAACATCAGGGAATTGTTTTGCAGTAGTTTTTGTTGCATCTGTATCTTCAAACCATAAACAAGGAAGTGGATCCGGTGACGTACGTGCATTACTGGGGACTGCTGTGATTGGTGGAACTCACGGGAGGCGGGACAAAAATTGCGGAAAAGTCGCAGTGATTGGACGAAATTGCAAGGTGGCGCAGAATTCATGGAGATTGGTTGAATTTGCGTTAATTGTTGCAATCGCAGCATCATGAATTCCTGGAGGGACTGTAATACAGCAGATGTTTATCCGCCGGTTGCATTTCCTCTCATGCAGGACACAGAAAAACCCGTCTGAAAGGCCGCAACTTTGCATTTTACCAGGATGCAGCAGCTGCAGCTCCACGTCAGCGAACGCTCTTGACGTGTTTTTAGCAGCGGGCCGACGTAGCACGGGGTATCTGGAGAATTTAGAACTTTCCACTGCATCCGGTATCTTCCGTTCATGATGAATTATTCTGAGCTACGTTTGTTTTCCTGGTCACATATTTCACCCTTCTAGCGGGTGCAGAAAGCATGAATCGGCCCCGAGACTCTACTGGTACCACAGACTGATCCACCGTACGAACACAGGGAACGCTGGCATGATGCTCGCGGCAGTGACGTCTGCACTGGTTCTGAATAAACGCCGTCAGATGAGGAAACAGTACCTTTTGCATTAGCGTGACGCGGTAAATTAAGAGCAGACGAGCCGATGCAGGAGCTGCTTCCCATTCGGCTGGAAGTAAAATGTCCCCTGAGGCCTTTTTTTTATAAACAGATGAGCTCCGGATGTTCTGAGCTGCATGTCTGGTGTTAAATATGCGATCAGCTTTGCAGCAGTAGGCGGTTTTCCACTGCAGGGACTCGAAGCAGGTGGAGTTTTACGATTCAACAGTTTAAGCGTGCAACAAAACAAATAGTCGCTACTGGAACTGGAACTGCAGCACACAGAAAATAGAACAATTAAGTTGTGTGTTAGTTTAAGTTAATCTAAAATGGAGAATTTTACCCAATCAAGTGCCGACAATAGAGTAGGAACTTTTTGTGCCCTTAAAAATGTTCTACAGGGACGGTTCCTGTAGGTTGGGCTGCATTTAAAAAAAGTTCCTGCAGTGGGAAACAGGCGAATTTTGGGATAAGGGCCCCTATAATGGCTGTTTTTAGGCTTTTTTAAATGGTTGTTTTTTCTGGGTTTTAAAGTTTAAAAGCATACCTTTTTCAGAGTAGGTACTTTTTTGCCTCAGAAAGTTCAGTTCCTGCCCTGGAAAACTGTTTTAGTGAAAATACAGTAACTTTAAAGATGAGGCTTGAAGAGCTGAATGTTGTTAACTGGTATTTTGGTGTTTTGATACCAGCAGTGCAGCTCAGAAGTGTTTGCAATGGAGTAGGAACTTTTTGTGCCCTGAAAAATGTTCTACAGGGACAGTTCCTGCAGGTTGGGCTGCCTTAAAAAAAGTTCATGCAGTGAGAAACACACAAATTTTGGGATAAAGGCCCCTATAATGACTGTTTTTTCTTCTCTGAGTTCAGCAAACAAGCATACCTTTCTTGGAGTAGGTACTTTTTTTGCCTCAGAAAGTTCAGTTCCTGCCCTGGAAAACTGTTTTAGTGAAAATACAGTAACTTTAAAGATGAGGCTTGCAGAGCTGAATATTGTTAACAGGTGTTTTGTTACCAGCAGGGCAGCTCAGAAGTGTTTACAATGAAGTAGGAACTTTTTGTGCCCTGAAAAATGTTCTACAGGGATGATTCCTGCAGGTTGGGCTGCCTTAAAAAAAGTTCCTGCAGTGGGAAACAGGCAAATTTTGGGATAAGGGCCCCTATAATTGCTGTTCTTAGGCTTTTTTAATGGTTGTCTTCTCTGAGTTTCACCAAAAGCATACCTTTCTCTGAGTAGGTACTTTTTTTGCCTCCCTCTGGGTTTGTTTATTTATGTTTGTTTACGGGGTGTTTGTGTGTTTTTCTCTGCTGTAGTCCGACAGCGTCTAGCGGGTAGTTGAATCATGTTGATTTACGCCTTCAGAGCCAAATTAAAGCGTTATTAACTGCTGGTAGCTGTTTAGACTCTGTTTTATGCTGACATGTGGGTTAATCAAAGCATCCAGGTGCAGGAGTTTCATCTAAAGGTGGACTGGAGGGTTGATTTTTATATTTAACGTGAAACAAAACTGACTTCTAGGATGTTTTCTACCAGGTGTTATTGGTTTGAGGCTCTCTGTTGATTTGATTTGAAATTTAGACACTTAAAGCTGCACTAATCCATGTTTTTGTATTAACAGAGCATCAAATGACCAGGTGTGATGTGAAAAAAGGCTAAAATAAATTAATTACCAACTATTTGAATAACCGATTAATCCGAGTGGTTTTTTTTAAAAGGAAAACATCTAAATCCTCTAAATTCAGCTTCTTAAACGTGAATATTTCCTGATTTCTTTCCTCTTCTGTGACACTAAACTGAAAACAAGACACTTAAATCACCTCTAATGGACATTTTTCACCATTTTCTGATCAAACAAGTGAAAAGTTCATTGAACAGAATGATTGACAATGAAAATAACTGCTTATCCTGCAGTTTTTATTCAAGAAATTGATCAGTATTTGTGTCTAAATGTATTCTAGCAGTTAAATCATGTTCATTTAAATCTTCAGAGCCAAATTAAACAGGTGAATTAACCACAGTTTGTTGCTAGTGTTTAGATTCTAGGAGGGTCTGATGCTGAAATATGAATTAATTCATGTGTAGAAAGTGTTTTTTTGCATTGATCTGAGGTTTATTTATCCAGATTTAATAACTTAAAGCTGCACTAATCCATGTTTTTATACTAACAAAGCCTGATTTCTGTCCGACCCTTCAGCTCTGCTGTCGAACCGTTGAATTAATCTGCAGATACTTCGGTTTTTTTTAGCATCTTCCAGCTGCTCTGTTGAGTTTTTCGGCCTCCAGCGTCTCTGTTTGGGTTCAACGTGTCTCCAGCAGCAGGAGGCAGCAGCTGTCCTCCGACAAACTCTCTGAACTCTGACCGTCCGGCTGCAAGACGACGGGTTTGAAAAGATGGAAACGATCTGGTGGAGAGTTTAGAGGCTGAATGACGGGATGAGAGGTGGAGACCAAAGCAGAGCTGGAAGGGAAACACAGAAACAAGACAGAAAGACTGGAAATGACACAAAACAACAACAACCAGTGATGTTTTTTGGTCAAAGTGGCCTTAAAGAGACGCGAAACAACACAATCAGATGCAAAGTGACCATAAAGAGGCACAAAGTGACTTGAAAGAGACAGAAAATAACAACATAAACATGTAAAATGATCATAGAAAGACATAAAACAGCCACAAAGAGACACAAAATGACCATAAAGAGAAGAAAAATAACCACTAAGATCCACAAAACAACCAGAAAAACATGTAAAATGACCACAAGGACACACAAAATGACGACAAAGAAACACAAGTTGACGGTAAAAGATGAAATATGAGCATAAAGGGTGACAGAATGAGCACAAAGACACACAAAACACACAAAATAACCAATAAGATAAAGAAAACAACCAGAAAAAACATGTAAAATGGCCAAAAAGAGACATAAAAAGATGACAGATAATGTAGAATGATGACAAAGACGTGCAAAACACCAGAAAAGCATGTAAAATAATGATAAAGAGGCATAAAATGATGAAAAAAAGATGAAAAATGAGCATAAAGAGTGATAAAATCGTGACAAAGACGCACAAATTGACCACAAAGAACCACAAAAGGAGCAAAAAACAATGGAAAAATATCATGAGGAGACAAAAAATTACCACAAAAGATTAAAAAAAACACACAATGAGGCACAAAGTGACATGACACAAAAAATGACATAAACGTAAAACTATCACACAAAATGACCATAAAGAGATGAAAAATAACCACAAAAACATGTAAAATAACCAAAAAGACACAAAATGACAATAAAAACATAAAAAGTGAGTATAAAGAGGGACAAAATGACCACAAAGACACACATAACATGTAAAATTGTCATGAAGAGACACAAAAAGAACACAAAGAGTCACAAAAAGAGCAAAAACACTGGAAAATTATCATGAAGGGATAAAAAAAAATGACAACATAGCATCTAAAATTATTACAGAAAGACATAAAGCAGCCACAAAGAGACAAAAAACAACCAGAAAAACATGTAAAATGACCATAAGGAGACACAGTAGCTACAAAACGATGAAGAATGACCACACGGAGAACAAAAGGATGGCAAAAAAACACAAAATGATGATAAAAAGATGAAATGTGAGCATAAAGAGGGACAAAATTGTGATGAAGACACACAAAATGTCCATAAAAGAGAAGAAAAATAACCACTGAGAGCCACAAAACAACCAGAAAAACATGTAAAATGACCAAAAAGACACAAAATGTCGATAAAACCTGTAAAATGAGTACAAAGAAAGACAAAATCGTGACAAAGAGACATGAAATGACCACAGAGATACACAAAAGGAGCAAAAAACAATGGAAAATTATCAAGAAGAGATAAAAAAATGACAACATATAAAGTAAAATTATCACAGAAAGACACAAAGAGACACAAAATGACCATAAAGAGAAGAAAAAGAACACTAAGATCCACAAAACAACCAAAAAGAGACACAAAATGACTAAAAAGAGATGAAAAATAACCACAAAACAGCTCAAATTGAAGATAAAAACATGAAATATGAGTATAAAGAGTGAAAAAAGCATAAGAAAGAGACAAAAAATGATGAAAAATAACCACAGAGGGACACAAACTGACCACAAAGAGATGAAAAATGACCATAAGAGGATGGAAAGTAACCGCGAGGACACAGAAAACAACCAGAAAACATGTAAAATTATCATAAAGAGACACAAAATGATGATAAAATTATGTAAAGTGAGAGAAAAGAGCGACTAAATGATTCTGAAGAGACAAAAAAGGACAGAAAACAGTGTGAAGTTATGATGAAGACATTAAATGTGACCCAGAGAGACTCTAGTGACCATAAACTCAAGTATTTCACTTCCTCCTGTCGCTCTAAAACCTCTGATTCCTGAATGGACTTCTGAATGAGTGATTTCCCTCCAGGCAGCCGTTGCCTCTGAGGACATCGTGTTCTCTCAGTTTGTTTTCCAGCTGCAGGCTCAACGTCTCCAACATGAGCTGCTGGAAACTACAAGAAACGACCTGCAGAGCAAAACTGTGGAGTTAAACATGGTGATGATTCATAGAGACGTGAACATGAGCAAAACTCTCTACCTGAAAGCATAAATATTAGCAGCACTGACTTAATACCAGGCCTGCAATTAATCTCTAATAATTTACTGATTAATCAATTAGTTAATTTAAACGCCAGACACTTGTGCTCTAAAAGAAAGGATCCATCCTCCATGAAGGACCTAGGATCCCTAATCTGTCTCTATAGCTACCAGTGAGCAGTGATTCCTAACACGTCTCTGGGGGTCATCAGGTGGAAACCTCCCTTCAACGCTGGTTCTCCTACTTAGTCCCACGACACCTCCAGGAGGCTAGGAGGTGAACTCTGGAGTCCCAGAGTCGCCCCCCCTAGTGCCAGTTCACACTGCTGCTACACAATCCAACCAGCACTGCCACGTTCAACTGACCCAGGAACGTTTAGGAGATGCTCCAGGTAGTGACCAATGTCAATGCCACCATTTAGCTAATTGCTAAATGCTAATGCTAACTGCTAATTCAACCAGCACTGACCCAGGCCTGTTTAGGAGATGCTCCAGGTGATGACCAGTGCCGATGCTACTGTTTAGCTAGCTGCTAAATGCTAATACTAACTGCTAATTCAACCAGCACTGTCACATTCAACTGACCCAGGCCCGTTTAGGTGATGCTCCAGGTAGTGACCAATGCCGATGCTACTGTTTAGCTAAATGCTAATACTAACTGCTAATTCAACCAGCACTGCCACGTTCAACTGACCCAGGCCCGTTTAGGAGATGCTACAGGTAGTGACCAGTTCCGATGCTACCATTGAGTTAACTGCTAAATGCTAAGGCTAATTCAAACAGCACTGCCATGTTCAACTGACCCAGGCCAACTTAGGAGATGCTCCAGGTAGTGATCAGTGCTACAATTTAGCTAAATGCTAATGCTAACTGCTAATTCAACCAGCACTGCCACATTCAGCTGACCCAGCCCCATTTAGGAGATGCTCCAGGTAATGACCAGTTCCGATGCTACCACTTAGCTAGTGCAAATGCCACATGCTAATGCTAACCACTAACTGCTAAAATGCTTCAATATTACTCAGAAACTCACCACCCACAAGGAGACTATACAGCCGGATTCGCCTATAATGCTAGCGCTAACTGCTGGATGACAATGCTAACTGCTAAGATGCTACCATACTACTACAGCTTTAGCTATTGTTAAATGCTACAATGCTACCATAGGACCAGATGCCACACACAACTGCTAAGTGCTAGTTTTGTCTGTGAAATGTCAGAAAATGGTGAAAATATGAATCTCAAGCCCCAAAAAAGCTGAAATCACAGAGTTTTGACTTCCTTTTTTCTTAAAAATTGTCTCGATTATCATAATAGTTTGCAATTAATTCCGCATTTTATGGAAATTATCCTGTAATTTACAGCTGTATTGTAGGGAAGTATGAGGAAAGTTTCCAGGAAAATTAGCTGGGATATAAATAAACGTGTCGAACTTTCAAACCAGAGCTTTTTCTTTCAGCTTCAGGCAAAGAAAATAAAACATAAAAACATTCTGTGCACTATTATAAAGCATCTCTGCAGGCTGATTTCTGAGCTGCAAGTAATTATTTTCATAAATCTGTGAATCTGCTGATTATTTTCTCAATTAATTGTTTAGTTTTTAGCCGGTTTTGATCTAAAAATTAAAGTTAATTATCATACAAGTCAAAGAAAAGCAGTGATCTCCTTGAAAAGTAACTGAAACATCAGAATCACATAACTCTGATTGTTGTTCCTGACAAACCACAATCACAAAAACCTCACAGGAGTCGAAGGAAAGCAGCATTATTTACTTAAAAATAGCTGAAAGGATTATTTAATTATAAAAACATTGATTTCATTTTAAATTAACTGCTGCTCCTGATGAACCCTGATCAGAAAACGAGCCCAAAAAGAAGAAAAAAGACCAAAAAGAGGTAAAACCAGGGCTGAAAGTATTCATTATTTTTATTTATCAGTAAATCTGCTGATTATTTTTCACACAGCTGTTTAGTTTTTATCAGGTTGAGATTGAATAAAAATGCTTGATCGGTCCAATAATCAGTCCAAACCCTCAGGAATCTTCAGTTTGTCATTAAACCAGTTGAGGAGAAGCTTAGCTGACAAATATTTTAGGATCCAAATGTTAGTTTTCTCTTTATTAAACCGCTGCTCCTCACAAAACACAACCTCAGAATGCAATGAAGCTGAATAAAATGACAGCAATGTAAAGTCTGTGGTTTGTAGTGACCCAACGTAGGGTTTGTGGCCCTGCACAGGGTCCTGGTCTAAATCTTTGGGGGGTTTACATGTAACTTCTGCCTCATTTTATTCTAAACTTACATGGATTCAGAAACCAGTAGAAGATAATTTACATTTGGGCGCCATCTGCTGGATGAGACGGAGCATGAGTTAGTTTGAAATGGGACACTTCCACCAGCTGCCATAAAGTCACATAAAGAGACGCAAAGAGACACAAAGAGACACAAAATAATTAAAAAGAGACACAAAGAGGTGAAAAGTAACACAAAATAACCACACAGAGACACAAAGAGACACAAAGTTACTAGAAAAAGACACAAAGAGACACAAAGTTACTACAAAGAGACACAAAGTTACTACAAAGAGACATAAAGAGACACAAAGAGACACAAAGTTACCACAAAGAGACACAAAGTTACTACAAAGAGACACAAAGTTACTACAAAGAGACATAAAGAGACACAAAGAGACACAAAGTTACCACAAAGAGACACAAAGTTACTACAAAGAGACACAAAGTTACTACAAAGAGACACAAAGTTACTACAAAGAGACACAAAGAGACACAAAGTTACTACAAAGAGACACAAAGAGACACAAAGTTACTACAAAGAGACACAAAGTTACCACAAAGAGACACAAAGTTACTACAAAGAGACACAAAGAGACACAAAGAGACACAAAGAGACACAAAGTTACTACAAAGAGACACAAAGTTACTACAAAGAGACACAAAGAGACACAAAGTTACCACAAAGAGACACAAAGAGACACAAAGTTACTACAAAGAGACACAAAGAGACACAAAGAGACACA
Source organism: Dascyllus trimaculatus (assembly GCA_024666655.1). NCBI lineage: Eukaryota > Metazoa > Chordata > Actinopteri > Pomacentridae > Dascyllus > Dascyllus trimaculatus. The sequence goes on along the minus strand of CM045448.1, from coordinate 5,156,274 downwards.
AAGTTACTACAAAGAGACACAAAGAGACACAAAGTTACTACAAAGAGACACAAAGAGACACAAAGTTACTACAAAGAGACACAAAGAGACACAAAGTTACTACAAAGAGACACAAAGTTACTAATAAGAGACATAAAGTTACTAGAAAAAGACACAAAGACACACAAAGTTACTAGAAAAAGACACAAAGAGACACAAAGTTACTAGAAAAAGACACAAAGAGACACAAAGTTACTACAAAGAGACACAAAGAGACACAAAGTTACCACAAAGAGACACAAAGAGACACAAAGAGAACAAATTGACCACATAGAAACACACAATGACTGTGAAGACATGAGAAGCGTCCACCAAGAGATGAAACATTCCAGCAGTGATCTACAGCCACAGACAGACGGACGCGACTGAAACCACATGAGAAATAACAACAGACAATAATCAGAGACTCTAAACGTCCTGATGTCAGTTTGAACCCAGAAATCTGTTGTCTTATAGTCTGAATCCCTCACATCCCATAATGCTCCTCTAAACAGAGACAACAGGTCAGCTCAGACAGAAGCTCTTTGTTCAGTTCTTCCTCCACAGGTGATGATGTTGGAGTCAGCTTCATCTGCTGAAGTGGAGCTCAGAGTGGAAATACAGTGGAGACGACCACAAAAGAACCATAAGAGACACAGAATGAACGGAAAGACACACAAAATGACATCAAAGCAACAAAAATGACTATTCAGAGACACAGTATGACCAAAAAAACACACAAAATTATTCAAAAATACAGAGAAAATAACAACTAAGAGATTTAGAGCAGCCAAATAACTCGACAGAGACACAAAGTCACTGGAGAAACAGGCAAAATGGCCTCAAAGACACACAACATGAATACAAGGAGACACAAAATGACCCCAAAACATGAAAAATGTACACAAAAAGAATGAAAGAAAAACTGGTTTTTAAATACAGAGAAAATAACAAATAAGAGACTTTGAGAGACACTAAATGACCACAAAAAATGCACAAAATGACCAAACATGCAGGCAAAATAACAACTTTGAGAAGGAAAACAACCATGAATCAGAGTCTTAATAAAGCAACACTAAAGAAGATAGATAAAGCTTTTTAACGACCACACAGAGTTAAAAAAAAACACTTTAAAGATTCACAGAACGACACAAAACATAAACTTAAAGCACATCTGTGTTGTTTGAACTCTCTCCTGATCCCTGGGTCAAGTTAACGTTTCACACAGCTTTTATTTTGAAACGTCACTTGAACGTTGGTTTTATTTTTGAAAGCCGGAAGCGGGGGAGCAACGTGTTTCCTCCGCGGAAGCTTGACGCGCGGTGAAGACGCGCTGCAGCTGCGGCGGTAAAACAGACGTCAAGCGGCGAAGCGCGCAGCAGACCGGGCCGAGCGGCGGACAACACGGATGGCTCCGGTACGGACCGACTGAAGGATGGACTCCACGGCGACGCAGCCATGGCCAGATCCACCAACAGAAGCGCCGAGGACGGGGACCCACGGGTGACCGCCCCCACGGACCGGGGCGAGCCGCGGGACCTGGCCGAGCCCCGGGAACTGTCTCTGGAGGAGGTGCTGAAGTCGTACGAGCAGCCCATCAACGAGGAGCAGGCTTGGGCGGTGTGCTACCAGTGCTGCAGCGGGCTCCGGCTGCCCCGCCCGCCGGCCCCGAGGGTCCGCCGGGTGAAGGAGCCGTCCTCCATCCTCCTGCACCGGGACGGAACCGTGTCGCTGCGGCCGGAGCCCCAACACGACGGTAGGACAGCCGTTACCTCCAACTTCCTTCCAAACACAACTGCGAAAAAGTCGATTTTAACATCTTGTCGCTGCTGTGCAAAACAGGTTAGCCTTATTGTCTAACTTTTTATTTCATTACAAATATTAAAACCCATTTCTAAATTCGGCTTAGAGTAACAACCACAATTTCGCGGAGTTTTAATTAAATTACGACTTTTTGGAGCCGCACCGCACTGTTTTCTTCCCGGAAACAACTCCGCAGCAGGCGGCAGGGACCAGCGCGAACCAATGTTATTGTCGATAAGTACAACAATCCACACTCTGCTAGGCTAACCTTACCACCGCCGAATTAAAGAGAACCTGCAAACGTTTTGTAAAGTACCTTAAAACTCCTCTTATCTAACACGACCTTGAACTAAAAACAAATCAGCCTCAAATTATGCGAATTATTTACGAAGTCTGGCACACAGGAACACACTGTTCACGAGGGAAACGGTGCATCCCTGTCCCGTCCCAAACAACGAAAATTCCTTAACTGACCTTCAGCTGCATTATTTGATCATTTTGCAGAACACTGAGCTGCTCATAGGCAAACTTTATATTGCCTCATTATGTAATATTTTGTCGCACTGCCTGTGCCAACAACGATGACTTGTATTATGCCGGTAAATGATTAATTATTCATGGCTTCACCCGAGCATCCCCTTATGCAAAGACTGTTTTGGAGACTTCAAAGGATGGATGGAAGCCCAGAGGATTTTACGCAGTCTTCTGGTGCTTCCCTGCTGCTGGATCCAGCCTGTACCTGCATAATATGCTGCTGCATGTCAAGTATTTATGTCCTCACTGCGGCCCGTCAGACCTGCTCCACAGTCTGCTCACACACAACTTGAGGCCAAACTTGATTTAGGTCTCCCAGCCTGTGGTGAACTCACACCCAGAACCCAAATCTGATTCCCGCAGGCGAATCTCAGGCCCGTATTTCCAGAAACTGATGTTTTATTCAAGTGCTGCTTGTAGCCGCCTGAGCTCAAAGTCACAGCGAAGGTCTGAAGTCTTTACTTCATGTGGCCTAAAGCAACACAATGACACAGTGTTGTAATATCACAGTTTATGTGCTCCGTCTCCATCAGGAGGCCAGAAAAGGCCAAATGATGATGACATAGTGACACAAAACAACACAACAAGCACTGAATAAATATTAAAAACATAAATGAGATGAGAGAAAAACAAGAATGTGACTTATTGAATCTTAGGAAGGTGATTTAGACGGTTTGTTTACATGTGAAACAAGTTGGTTTTTAATCACAGCGAACATCTGTATCATAGAGATGCAGGTTTTAAAACTGTCAGCAGCTTAAAAACTACAAATATGTTAAATTAGAGGTTTAAATCTGCAACTGTTGCTTCATTATTATTAAAAATATCTTCCAAGAGACACAAAACAACCATAAAGACACACAAAACAACATAAAAAGCACCAATAAATAATAAAAAGACAAGTTAAATGGAGGCAAAACCAACAAAGTGATGTATTGGATGTGAGGATGATATTTCAGACAGTAATAATCAAACAGGAGAAGCTGTAGTTTGTGTTCAGGGGACGTCTGTCTTTTATTTTAGTGTTTATTTACATATGAAACAAGCTGCTAATTAACCAAAACCAACCTCTGCATTATACAGATGCAGGTTTTTAAAAGTATTAGCAGCTTATAAGCTACAAATTTGTGAAATTAGAGGTTTATATCTGCAACCTTTGCTTTATTATTATTAAAAATATCTTCCAAAGAGACATAAAATGACCACAAAGAGACAAAATGCCTTTAAAGAGACACAAAATGACTTTAAAAAGACAGAAAACAACCATAAAGAGACACAAAACAACACAATAAAAGCCTAGTAAATAATAAAAACATGAGTTAAATGGAGACAAAAGTTAGAAATTGACTTATTGGATGTGAGGATGATATTTCAGACAGTAATAATCAAACAGGAGAAGCTGCAGTTTGTGTTCAGGTGACGTCTGTCTGATGTTTTTGTGTTTATTTACATGTGAGACAAGTTGCTAATTAACCTAAACAAACATCTGTATCATACAAATGTTGGTTTTAAAGGTATTAACAGCTTCTAAGCTACAAATATGTTAGATTAGAGGTTTATATCTGCAACTGTTGCTTTATCGTCATTAAAAATATCTTCCTAAGAGACACAAAACAACACAAACGGGTGCAAAATGACCACAAAAAGACACAAAAGAACACTAAAAATGCCCAACAAATATTAAAAACATGAGTTAAATGGAGAGAAAAGCTAGAAAGTGACTTGTTGGATGTGAGGATGATATTTCAGACATTAATAATCAAACAGGAGAAGCTGCAGTTAGTGTTCAGGTGACGTCTGTCTTTTATTTTAGTGTTTGTTTACATGTGAAACAAGCTGCTGATGAGGCTGTTATCAGGTTTCAAAATTATCAGCAGCTTATAAGCTACAAATATGTGAAATTAGAAGTTTATATCTGCTCTGTAATTATTAAAAATACCTCCTAACTCCATTTTATTTTCACTTCATTGCAGCCGAGTGCAGAACTAAACCTCAGTCGGTCTGGAACATGTTTATTCACATTTCAGTGGCTTTGTGCAAACAGATGCTTCTTTTCAGAGACGACTGGATTCAGAGTCTTTATCTCCGTCTCTCCAGATGTAATGACACCAGCCAGAGCCTCGTTGTCTCTACAAAGCTCCGTATGAGGAGTTCAAACCCAGATCAAGGACAGACACTGAGGTGTTGCTCGTCTATCGAGCGGTAGATTCAGCCTGATAGGAGGTTTTCTCCTTTTAATGCTTTTGAACATCGAATCATGATCAGATTAATTTGGCAAGAATTAAAAAAAACTCTTCTCTTTATGTCAAAGTGAAAACAGATTTCTGTAAAATATTAACTGAAGCCTCCCAACATCACCATGCTTCACATCATGATGCTGCCACCACCGTGCTTCATGTCATGATGCTGCCACCACCATGCTTCACATCATGATGCTGCCACCACCATGCTTCACATCATGATGCTGCCACCACCGTGCTTCAGATCATGATGCTGCCACCACCATGCTTTCACATCATGATGCTGCCACCACCGTGCTTCATGTCATGATGCTGCCACCACCATGCTTCACATCATGATGCTGCCACCACCATGCTTCACCATGCTGCCACCACCGCTTCACATCATGATGCTGCCACCACCATGCTTCACATCATGATGCTGCCACCACCGTGCTTCACGTCATGATGCTGCCACCACCGTGCTTCATATCATGATGCTGCCACCACCATGCTTCATGTGATGATGCTGCCACCACCATGCTTCATATCATGATGCTGCCACCACCATGCTTCATGTGATGATGCTGCCACCACCGTGCTTCACATCATGATGCTGCCACCACCATGCTTCACATTATGATGCTGCCACCACCGTGCTTCACATTATGATGCTGCCACCACCATGCTTCAGGTCATGCTGCCACCACCGTGCTTCATATCATGATGCTGCCACCACCATGCTTCACATCATGATGCTGCCACCAGCATGCTTCACATCATGATGCTGCCACCACCATGCTTCATATCATGATGCTGCCACCACCATGCATCACGTCATGATGCTACCACCACCATGCTTCACATCATGATGCTGCCACCACCATGCTTCACATCATGATGCTGCCACCACCGTGCTTCAGATCATGATGCTGCCACCACCGTGCTTTACATCATGATGCTGCCACCACCATGCTTCACATCATGATGCTGCCACCACCGTGCTTTACATCATGATGCTGCCACCACCGTGCTTCACCTCATGATGCTGCCACCACCGTGCTTCACATCATGATGCTGCCACCACCATGCTTCACATCATGATGCTGCCACCACCGTGCTTTACATCATGATGCTGCCACCACCGTGCTTCACATCATGATGCTGCCACCACCATGCTTCATATCATGATGCTGCCACCATCGTGCTTCACCTCATGATGCTGCCACCACCGTGCTTCACATCATGATGCCGCCACCACCGTGCTTCATAGTAGGGATGTTGTATTTGTGATGATGTCCAGTATTTGGTGTCCATCATACAGCGTCTAGTCTGATGACCAAAAAGCTCCATCCTGGTCTCCTCAGACCAAAGAACCTTCTTCCAGGTGACTTCAGAGTCTCCTCATGTCTTCTGGTGACTCTAGTCCAGATTTAATCTGAGCTTTTTCCAACAGAGTCTTTCTCTTTGTCTCCATGAAGCTTTGACTGGTGAAGAACAGACAAAAGTCTCTCCCATCTCAGTGTTGAAGCTTGTAACTCCTTCAGAGGAGTCATAGGTGTCTTGGTGGCCTCCCTCTCTAGTCTCCTTCTTGCTCAGTCACTCAGTTTTTGAGGACGTCCTGCTCTAGTCAGATTGACTAATGGTCCATATCCTTCCACTTCTTCATGATGGATTTAACTGGAGATTTTCAGTAACTTGGATATTTTCTTGTTTCACCTCCTGACTGAAGCTTTTCAACAACCTTTCCACAGCTTCTTGGAGGGTTCTTTAGTCTTCTTGGTGTATTTATAGATATTTGAGCGTTGTTCAGACACAGAAACCCACATTTGATTGTGTTTATCTGGGCTTCATGGGTTCGTAGTAACAGTTTGTCAATATTTTCTGATATTTTATACATTAAAAATCAATCAGTTATTAAATCCTTAAATGTTTTTTCTTGCTTTCAGTGGTACTAAACTTAAAATGTGTGGACTTTTGACTGTTGCACCGACCGAAAATTCACACTTGAGTATGTTCTTCTGGGCTCCACGGGTCGATAACGACAATTTGAACATTTTTGTTGTGACTTTTCGTGGGTTGTTGTGAATTCTTCTTCCTTTTCCGTGTCGCCAAGCTTAAAATTTGACGATTGCTCGGACACGAAACAAACAAACAACAAAATAACACATCTGAATGTGTTCATCTGGGCTCAATGGATTCACGATATTCAATTTTCAACATATTCTAATATTATATACATTAAAAATCAATCAGTTATGAAGGAAACTAATGGTCAGCTGTATTAATAATGAATATAACTGCTGGTTGCTGCCTCATGGTGCTTCAGTGGTGGAATATTACTGACTTATCTGAGGTTTTCTGTGTGTTAATTACTGAAAACAGAGAGAAAATCAAAGTTATATGATAAAATTAAGTTAAAATAAAGACACTGAAAGAGATTTTTAACACAGAGAGCAACAAGATTAGAGAATAAAGGACCTGACAGAGTTAATATTCAACTTTAATGGTGCAAATTCCCAACTTATCAATAGATCCAAGTGACGTGGGGTAAAACTGGGGCAATAAAACAGCAATGAAAGTAATAAAATCCACCACGTGATCTAAAACAACCACAAGAAACACAACGGGATAAGGAACAGACATGTACAGGGAGTTTTAATGTGTATTTTAGTAAATACAGCATGCCTTTTATTGGTTATTGGCTTTTATTATCACTTTAACCCTCTGAACTCTGGTGTTTTTCATTCATTATTTCTATTTTTCCTCACTGTTTGCTCATTTTTCCTCTGCGTTATAAAACCCTGCGCCTCCATGGAAAGTCGAGGGAACTCATAAATGCGATGGAGGATCTCGGCGGGGTTCATGTCAGGACTTTATCTGGGTCACCTTAAAACCCAGAACTGTTGTTTATTCTGGGCCTTTCAGAGCCGGACCTCCTCTGCTCTGTAAGATCGCTGTCTCTCTGAGCAAAATCTGACAGCAAGGTGGCAGAAAAACATGAAAAACACTGGAATACTGTAAATGTCTGCTGTGACTGAGTTCATCTGAGCTCCATACCTGTAATAATCTACATTTTCTAGTATTTTGTGACATTCTTCACATGTTTTTTTCATGGTAATAAACTCAAAACTTGCAGGGTTTGGACTGTTTCTCAGACAAAAACCCGTATTTCAATATGTTGATTTGGACGATTCATAATGGCAGTTTTTCAGTATTTTTTTTGGTGTATTTTAGAATAGAATAGAATAAAATGCTGCATTGATCCCCAAGAGAAAATTCTGTTGCTGCAAAGAGTAAAGTGACCTCCAGCACAATAGAAAAATATACTAAGATGCAAATAAAATCAATCAATTATTACTTCCACCAAGGAGGTTATGTGATGGCCGGCATTTCTGTTTTGTTAATTTTCCTCCGTTTTGTTATTTTTTATTTTCCACTAAGATCTTAAAACATTATTAATTATTATTTCCCAGACACAGTTTCAGGGTGATCTGTGGCTGCCTCCTCACTTAGCCGCTAGCCGCTAGCGTAGCCTTAGCTAGTGCGGAAGCAGCTAATGTCCTGGTTTGTGGAGATGTTTCCGCTTCTTGTTCAGTTTTTTACCTCCGCCAAGGAGGTTATGTGATGGCCGGCGTTGGTTTGTTTGTTTGTTTGTTTGTTTGTTTGTTTGTTTGTGTGCAAAATAACTTGAAAACTCATGGATGGATTTGGATGAAATTTTCAGGAAATGTGTGAAATGGGACCAGGAACAAATGATGACATTTTGGGACTGATCTGGATCACCGTCTGGATCTAGGATGTTTTTTAATCTAAGTGTAACCAGGTGGATAATTAAATGCGGTTTACTCTAAAAGCCACCAGAGGGCACTCTTGTTTTTGGGGTAACCCCCTCTGACCACATGACATTTTGGGTCTCCACACGACAGACAGCGACAGTGACGGAGTTCTCTTTCCTTCCTGAGCGACATACGCACGGTTGGGCCGGCATTCTTATCTCCGGTTGTCTAAGAAGCTGGGAGGCTGTTAGGAGCTGCCGCGCTAGAGGCCGCGCCTGTTCATTAGGTCGGATGGGGTGAAGGCCGCATTGTCGGTAGGACATTTGAACTGTATGTAATTACATTTGTATCTGTAACGTTCCATAGAAAATATGTGAATTGGGAGATTGTGTTGGGGGTGGACTGAAGCTCCTTGGTGGAGGTATGAACTCTCTGAGGGATTTTCTAGTTCAGGTTGTTTCTCTGCTGGAAAGACGAGTCTGTCAGTTAAAACAGAGTGTTAACGTTAATCTGACTTCAGGAAGATGCTACGAGGTCCAGATAGTGTTAGAGGCACTAGCCGTAGCCGTAGCCGTAACCTAGCACCTCAGCAGATTGAACTATCGGGGTCTTTCTGTGTAACGCTGAGGATGCTCATGGAAGATTGTTGTCTTTGTTAAACCTTGAGTAGTGTCTGCACGACATGTTGGGTCTCCACTCGACAGACAGTGACAGTGACGGACTTCTCTTTCCTTCCTGAGCAAAATATGTGAACTGGGAGATTGTGTTGGGGGTGGACTGAAGCTCCTTGGTGGAGGTATGAGCTCTCTGAGGGCTTTTCTAGTTATAAATGTTCTGCTTATTGTGTAATAAACTCAAAATTTGTTTATTTTTGACTGTTGCTCAGACAGAAAGCTACATTTGGATGTGTTTATTTGGGCTTATTTAAGTATAAATTTTAGTTTTTCGATTCTTTCTGATATTTTGGGCCTTAAAGGAAGTAATCATATTAATGATGCAAAAGGGAGATTTGAATTTGTTCATTACAGCCTCATGGATTCTTAATTTTCTGACATTTTTTACCTGAAAAATCAATTCATTACTTATAATTTTAGCAGTCTTTCCTGCTTTTATGTGTTAATAAACTTGAAATTTATGGATTTCTGATCGTTGCTCAGACAATATGGCACATTTGAATATGTAAATCTGGGCTTCATGGATTCATAACAGCAAATCTCCAATGTTTTCTGACTCTTAAGCATTTAAAATTCACAAATTAATAATAAGCTTTTGCATTTTCCATGTTAGTGAGCTCAAAACTTGTGGAGTCATTTTTCTGTAATTATTTTAAAGGTTTATTCGTCCTTTACATCTGTCTGAGCTTTATTTTGAAACCACTCATCCATTTCATACGACTCGTCTCATCAGGCTCCTCAGATCTGTAGATTTCTGGCTGCCACATCTTTAATTCTCCGTCTCTTCTCTGATGAAACGTGACTTTATTTAAACCAGCAGCTTCCTGACGTAAGATTCTGAATCAAGAAGTAAAACTCATCATCGGAAATGTTGTTTTTCCTCCTCGTGATGACCGAATATGAACCAGCTGCCATCTGGAAACACAGTTGGATTTATTTCTGCAGCTTTGTGGAAAATCTCTGTTTGGCTAAAACGTGTTTGTGTTGGCAGATTTTCTAATTACATCCTGAAGAGTCTTTATGAAGCAGCAGGAGCAGCCGAGATAATGACTTAATAAAGACGATGGGGAAGAGACGTTTTAAAATTCAGCAGTGAAATGGTGTCAAATTTAAAACCACCTTATTTTACATATTTGCATTTATACATTCTAATGTTAACAAACTCAAATTTGAATTTCATCTAGTTTTATTTTATTTTTTAAAGACATTTGGGTTTGTATCCAAGTTCATTTGAGTGTCAGTGTTATTTTTGCTTTTTTAAAATTTAATTTTATACATTAAAATCTATACATTTCTAATATTTTTTAAAATGTTCCAGCTTTTCCCATTCATGAGCAAGAAATTAGTAAATTGTTGAGCATTGTTCAGACATAAAAACACTTTTTAATATGTTGGTTAGGGTTCCATAGATTCATAATCACAATTCTTCAGTAATTTCTGACGTTTTATTGATACACCAAATACATCATCCCCACTGTGCATGGTGGCAGCATCACAGTGTGAAGCACGGTGGTGGCAGCATCATAGTGTGAAGCACGGTGGTGGCAGCATCATAGTGTGAAGCACAGTGGTGGCAGCATCATGATGTCAAGCATGGTGGTGGCAGCATCATAGTGTCAAGCATGGTGGTGGCAGCATCATAGTGTCAAGCATGGTGGTGGCAGCATTGTGATGTGAAGCACGGTGGTGGCAGCGTCATCATGTGAAGCATGGTGGTGGCAGCATCATAGTGTCAAGCATGGTGGTGGCAGCATCATGGTGTGAAGCACGGTGGTGGCAGCATCATGATGTGAAGCATGGTGGTGGCAGCATCATGATTGAAGCATGGTGGCGGCAGCATCATGATGTGAAGCACGGTGGTGGCAGCGTCATCATGTGAAGCATGGTGGTGGCAGCATCATAGTGTCAAGCATGGTGGTGGCAGCATCATGATGTGAATCATGGTCGTGGCAGCATCATGATGTGAAGCACGGTGGTGGCAGCATCATGATGTGAAGCACGGTGGTGGCAGCATCATGATGTGAAGCATGGTGGCGGCAGCATCATGATTGAAGCATGGTGGCGGCAGCATCATGATGTGAAGCACGGTGGTGGCAGCGTCATCATGTGAAGCATGGTGGTGGCAGCATCATAGTGTCAAGCATGGTGGTGGCAGCATCATGATGTGAAGCATGGTCGTGGCAGCATCATGATGTGAAGCATGGTCGTGGCAGCATCATGATGTGAAGCACGGTGGTGGCAGCATCATGATTGAAGCATGGTGGCGGCAGCATCATGATGTGAAGCACGGTGGTGGCAGCGTCATCATGTGAAGCATGGTGGTGGCAGCATCATAGTGTCAAGCATGGTGGTGGCAGCATCATGATGTGAATCATGGTCGTGGCAGCATCATGATGTGAAGCACGGTGGTGGCAGCATCATGATGTGAAGCACGGTGGTGGCAGCATCATAATGTTAAGCACGGTGGTGGCAGCGTCATCATGTGAAGCATGGTGGTGGCAGCATCATAGTGTCAAGCATGGTGGTGGCAGCATCATGACGTGAAACATGGTGGTGGCAGCATCATGATGTGAAGCACGGTGGTGGCAGCATCATGATGTGAAGCATGGTGGTGGCAGCATCATAGTGTGAAGCATGGTTTCATGGATACATAATGGCATTTCATCTGTATTTCCTGACATTTATTGTTTTAAAATAAATCATTATTGTCACAATTATTTAATTATTCATGCTTTCCGTGTTCGTAAACTCAAAATGTGTGGATTTTTGATCGTTGCTCAAACAAATAAGACCTTTTGGAAGCATCAAATCTTTACATTTGAGACGCTTTTTGTTTAAAAACGTGACAAAAACGATGATTTTATTAACAAAATAGCTGCGACTTAATAACATTTAATCTGCTGCTCACTGAGGGTCTTTATCAACCAGCAGTGATTATTAAAGTGGAGTTTTAAAATTCATAAAGTTGATTTAAAACCAAAACTCCTCACAGATGAAGAGGAGCAGCGTCTCATTTAATGTTAATATAAAACTTATTGATCAGAGCAGCTTTAAGCAGAAGGAAGAACCAACAAATGAGACAGGAACATGATTTATTTAGGGATTCCCTCCAGCACTGTTAACAGATTTATATTTATAAAGACGCTGCTATGAATCTTAATCAGTGTCTGATGTGATTTTTACATTTTAATGTTTAATTTACTGGTTAGAAGTTCTTTAAATGACCACCTCAATCTATACAAATGTGAATATTTAACAGTTCAGTTTAGTTCATTATTGGCTGGTAGAATTAAGGATGGTGTGATTTAAAAAAATAAAAAAATAGTAAAAATAATACAATATTATGTAGCCAAATAAAGGAATTGAATAAGATGATAAAAAAATTAAATAAAAAAATTTCTTGATTTTGTTTGCATTTTTTTCTGTCCATTTTCTCAGCGACAAGTAGGTCGGGATTTTAATTTGAAATGTTTTAATTTTTCATAATTAACAAGTTTCATCGACGACTAAATGATTCTAATTTTATTGCTTTTTTAAGGAAATATTAACAATTAAAGAAAATGCCTAAAAGAGTTCCTAAAAAGGCTCATTAGTCGATTAATTTCCCAATTATTTGGTCGATAAAACGTCAGAAAACTGAACAAAACCCCCTTATCAGAACATTTGGGAGTTTTATTTTGAAAAACCAACTGCCCAAAACCTTGAAACATTAAATTAGCTGTAATTTAAAAGCAGGAAAAGCAACAAAATGTCAGCGAATGTTTGGTTTTTTTGCTCATTATTCAATAAAACCTTGCGAGTTATATTGTTTGTTTTTAAAGTGGTACGTTCCATCACCTGTGCAGGACCGCCGCTTGGTTCAGTCCAACCTTTACCTTCATTAATACATTCATGACTGCTTCTAATGGAAACCCCTCGTTAAACTGATTTTATTACTGGGCTCGGTTTGCTGGGAAGGCTGCTGGTTTATCGTCAGCTCCTCCGTCAGCGAGTCAAAGTCCGGGTCCGAAGCCGCTCCACCCAAAACGCCCGGCGGCCGCTATTTCACGGGCGAAGACAAAAGGCGGTTTTCATTTCGCAGAGAAACCGGAGACTCCTGGTTTCCCTCTGGAGAATAAACCCGACTGACGGAGCAACATTCAGCTGAAACTACCGACTGGTTATCAAACTGCTGCAGTAAATAGACGCATAAAGATTAGAGGCGTAGGTTGAAGTGGGCGGAGGTGAATCTGGGTTAAAGGTAACTGATTTATGAATTAAATCAACTGTAGAACGTTTTAAAACACGGTGCACGTGTCGGAAGGCAGGCGAGAAGGAAAATATGTCCAAAAAGCAGCACAGGAAACAGAAAAAAAGCATCAATTTGGACAAAAAAATAAAGATAAAACAACAGAAAAGGATAAAAGCAAGTCTACTTCAATAGAAACCTGAAATGTTCACTGTTGTTTCTCATCATGTCACTGATTCAGAATCTGAAATACCAATAAACATGTCTGGAGGAGAGACGGTGAGGCCTTTAACTCCAAGAACACCAAACCTACTGTCAAGCACGGAGGTGGCAGCATCATGCTCTGGGGCTCACATTGAAACATGAGGCTGTTTGAACGACGACATCTCAGGAACTATTAGAGATAAAAACCTGAAATCTTCACTGTTGTTTCTCATCATGTCATCGATTCTGGATCTGTAATATCGGACGAGTTGATCGAATAGTCTCTGATTACAGGGGAGTTGAAATATGACGAAAATATTGAAATCGTCATATTAAAAGTTCATATTAATGATAAAGCAGAAGTCGACTAGTGATGTTTTCTGACCCACATGTAGCTGCACACCACATTAATACAAAACTAAACATGTAGAATACTTTTAATGTGAAATATCTGATCTGGAAATATCTAAGTTATCTGTTCTTTATATATTATATTGATTTTGATTGGTTTTGTGTCTTGTTTTTGACATTTTCTATCTTATTTTTGTCGTTTTGAGCCCCCTTTTACCATTTAGTGTCTTGTTTCTGTCATTTTGTCTCATTTTGTGCTTCATTTTTGTCCTTTTCTGTGTTTTGTGTCTTTTTTTTCACTATTTCCATGTTTACAGCCTCTAAAACCTTTTTTCACTCTGCTCTGCTCCTCTGTATACCGTTTTTAAGCCATGACGCATTTATATTATCCTGGTAATTTTACTTTTTTTTTCTTTTTTGTGGTCATTTTGTTTCTTGTTTTTAACTATCTCCATGTTTCCAGCCTCTCCAGACTTCTCCTCTCTACTCTGCTCATCATCTCTATAAAGATGTTCCTCCATGCTGGATGTATCTCCAACTACTGTCTCCTCTGTTCGCTGTTTCTGAGTCATGCTGTATTTAGTTTAAAGTGGTATTTTTGAAATTTTTTTGCTGTTTTTTGTCTCTTTTTTGGTCATTTTGTGTCTCATTTTTGACATTTTCTATCTTATTTTTGTCGTCTTGGGTGTTATTTTTGTTGCTTTGAGGGCCTTTTTATCATCTTGTGTCTTGTTTCTGTCATTTTGTCTCATTTTATGCTCTGTTTTTGTCCTTTTCTGTGTTGTTTTGTGTCTTTTTTTCACTATTTCCATGTTCACAGCCTCTAAAACCTTTTCCACTCTGCTCTGCTCCTCTGTATACATTTCTGAGCCATGCCACATTTATTTTATCCTGGTAATTTTGCATTTTTATGTATCTTTGTGGTCGTTTTGTCTCCACATACTACAGATATTTATCCATCTCCATGTTTCCAGCCTCTCCAGTCTTCTCCTCTCTACTCTGATCATCATCTCTATAAAGATGTTCCTCCATGCTGGATGTATCTCCAACTACTGTCTCCTCTGTTCACTGTTTCTGAGCCATGACACATTTATTTATTGATCCAGTAGGTTTCAGTCGCTCTGTGGAAACACTGCCTGCAGTTCATCCTGAAAACTCTCTGAATTTTTCTCAGGCGACTGTTGCTCAAATCTGAATCTATCATGGAGTCTCAGTTGCATCGAGGAGCACAGAATTTTTCATTTTTTACAGAGTCTGGTTACAGTGAACAGTTAATTTTTGGTGAATTTTTGAATCAGACATTCACAGTAAAGTGATTTTGATGAAATATCCCAATATTAAGTTTAGATTTGGTTCATTTCTTCCAGACGAAACACACGATGCGTTCACAGACCGTTGGAAAGTTGGAAATCTGACAGTTTCTTTCAGTTTTTGCAGTTTCTGACTGGTAGATGGGGTCATTTAGGAGATTTCTGGACATCTTTCAGACTCACTGGAAGGTTTTGGGACTCGGATGGTTAAAATGTGTTGTTTCGGTCGTATAATCTGGTGTTTAGAAGGCTTTGATTCAGAAAAAGCAGCTCAGAGGAGACAAACTTTAACGTCTCACTGGTTAAATTTTCAGCTGTGAGTAAATTTTTCTGCTCCTTAAAATCAGTTCTTAACCCAGTTCGTCTCCGTCGTCACTGTCTCAGACCTTATTACCATGGCAACAGATGGACGTCCATCCTGGGAGAGGCAGTGTGTGTCATAGTGTGTGTCATAGTGTGTGTGTTTTAGTGTGTGTTTTAGTGTGTGTTTTAGTGTGTGAGGACGAACTATTCTCCATCATTATCCAGAGTAAACTGAGTGTGACTTGAAGTTAATGAGGAGGAACCTGCAGGATCCAGACTCGGCACAAAGTCTCTCAGACCTGATCAATACCTCGATCTGGTATCTGATAGTCTCTGTTTTCAGTTTTGTCAGCGGCGTCATTAAGCAACGCCGGCTTCGAGGTTAAATCTTTGTTAGAACCTAATTAAATTCCCTTCAGGCTCAGCTGCACTTTGTGGCTGACATCTTTTCTCGACATAATAAAAGCTCGTTAATGTCTCTTTAACGAGCTCTGAATTAAGACTTCATAGATCCTCGTCATCTCTGAGAAGCGCACATAGTTTTTATAAGGGTTCGACTGATATGTTGATGTCTTTATCGATTATTGGTAATCAAGACAGGCCGATAACTGATATACAATAAAAGTTATTTATTACCAGCATGTGACCGGAGGAAACCTATCATTTAATACTGGACTACTTCATTAATAAAGACTAATATAACTGAATATGTACAATAAAATAGGAGTGATGGCATTTGAGCATCACGGGACACTATGAAGTTTTACTGATCGATTGATTGAGATCAATAACAGTTCTATCTGCTGTTCTTCTGTTTTGTTAATTTTTACTCTCCACTAAGATCTTAACTCATTATTAATTATTATTTCCCAGACTCAGTTTCAGGGTGATCTGTGGCTGCCTCCTCACTTAGCCGCTAGCCGTTAGCGTAGCCTTAGCTAGTGCGGAAGCAGCTAATGTCCTGGTTTGTGGAGATGTTTCCGCTTCTTGTTCAGTTTTTTTACCTCCGCCAAGGAGGTTATGTGATGGCCGGCGTTGGTTTGTTTGTTTGTCTGTGTGCAAAATAACTTGAAAACTCATGGACGGATTTGGATGAAATGTTCAGGAAATGTGTGAAATGGGACAAGGAACAGATGATGACATGTTGGGACTGATCCGGATCACCGTCTGGATCCAGGATGTTTTTAATGTAAGTGTAACCAGGTGGACAGTTAAATGCGGTTTACTCTAAAAGCCACCAGAGGGCACTCTTGTTTTTGATGTAACCCCCTCTGACCACATGACATTTTGGGTCTCCACGCAACAGACAGCGACAGTGACGGAGTTCTCTTTCCTTCCTGAGCGACATACGCACGGTTGGGCCGGCATTCTTATCTCCGGTTGTCTAAGAAGCTGGGAGGCTGTTAGGAGCTGCCGCGCTAGAGGCCGCGCCTGTTCATTAGGTCAGATGGGATGAAGGCCACATTGTTGGTAGGACATTTGAACTGTATGTAATTACATTTGTATCTGTAACGTTCCATACAAAATATGTGAATTGTGAGATTGTGTTGGGGGTGGACTGAAGCTCCTTGGTGGAGGTCTGAGCTCTCTGAGGGCTTTTCTAGTTCAGGTTGTTTCTCTGCTGGAATGACGAGTCTGTCTGAGTGTTAATGTTAATCTGACTTCAGGAAGATGCTACGAGGTCCAGATAGTGTTAGAGGCACTAGCTGTAGCCGTAGCCGTAGCCTAGCACCTTAGCAGATTAAACTATCGGGGTCTTTCTGTGTAACGCTAAGGATGCTCGTGGAAGATTGTTGTCTTTATTAAACCTTCATTAGCATCTGCTACCTGCTGCTGCTACAGTCTGCAAATGTGTTCATCTGTCTCTCTGCGTAAACAATGGCTTTCAGTACGGTGGCCCAGAAGGGTCAACGCCACTGCAAAAGCCACAACGGAAGTCAACCCACTGCTGAAATGCGCAGCGGTCGGAAGAACAGGCTTTGTTTCTGGGGGACAGTATTTTCTGACGGACTATTTTCATTATGGGAGACGTAAGTAATGCGCTGCTGCTCGATGATCATGATTGATGTCGTCGTGGGTTAATTTTTGTTGTGGCTTTTGCTATTGCGTTGGCCCTCCTGGGCCACCGTATTTCAGCGATTGGCTCTTACTTCTGGAGTGTAGCAGCCAATCAGATGGACCTGTGGGCGGGACATTGTTTGAAATAGAGTTTTAAGATTGGATAAAACTTTATTGATCAGATACTGCTGAAGAAAATGACACGACATAAGAAATACAGTGAATAAATAATAATAATAATAGCGGACATTATAGTGAAATAATGCTCGTGACATTTTTAGTTTGGATTCTGTTAATTTTCCTGCAGGTCACAGTTAAAAATCCAACAATTCCTTCTGTTTTTTGCTGTTTTATTGCTGATTATTTGAGTCATTCTGGAGATTTTTCAAACCTGCTGGCAGACTTTCAGGTTCAGAGGGTTAAAATGTGTTGCTTTTAGTGTGAAATCTGTTTTATGAGTGCTTCAGCTGAGAGCAGCAGCTGATAAAGAGACAGTCTCTGAACCAAACATATGGTGAACTGGGTTATTGTGTTTCCAGACTGCGAGCTGGAGGCGGTTGGAGGGTTTCCAGTGTTTCCAGTGTCCTCCTTTGTGTTTGCTGGGCTGTAACTGTGGGAAACTGGTGCAGGTATCACTGGTGACACTGCGAGCTTTATGGGAACCAGTCGGACGGGTTAGCGGGCCCCTGTTAGCGCCGCCGCTCGGCCTCTTTGTTGCAGACGGAGGCGGTTTCTGTCTGTCGGCTCTTTGTTGCTGTCAGCAGATGATGCTGCTGCAGGATGACCTCCCTCCTCTACCTCCACCCCGACACTGTAAAACCTCCACAGCAGAACAAAACCTTAGAAAACAAGGAGAATGCACAATTATACTGAGGATATCTGCTCAAATCTTCAAATAAAACCACACAGAAGGCTCTTAAAACCTAGAAATAAGAAGAAAACAAGACCAAATCTGCAAAATAGGTCATAAATAAATGTGCTGAATTCAAATCAGTTTACAAATTACCTCCTTCTGATACCTGAAAACCTTAAAATACAACTTTAATTCCTAAAAAGTTCCATTTCACACCAGCTGCTTCCTCTTAAAATGTCACACCGACACCAGAAAGAGCAAAAAATATCATGTCGGCCTGTGAAATTAGCACTTTTCAAACCATCAGGTGAAGCTAACCGACACAGGATCACCTGATTATTTAATTAATGTGTCATTTAGATAAAAATGTAATCATCAAACAGCAGTATTTTAGTGTTATTAAAGCCGGTACCTGTTAAAACACCAGAAACAGCACAGGATTTTATGTTAACCAGTAAAAATTAGCAAATTTAAAACAAATCAGTGAAGCAAAACTGGCTGGAAATACCTTAAAATTCAATATTATTCAATTAAAGTCTAATTAAGATAGAGAACAAATGGTCATATTTATAATTATTTTAGTTTTATAAGTGCTCTTGCCTGTTGAAACGCCAGAAATAACATTAAATATTATGTTAACTTGCAAAATTTGCTTTTTTACTACTAATAAGTGAAGCAAAAACAACAAAAACTGCTTTAAAATGGCCTGAATAATCATTTTATTTTAGTTTTATCCTGTTAAAACACCAGAAACAACTAAAAATAACATTTTAACCTGTAAAATCACCAGAAAACAACATTAAATATTGTGTTAAATTGCAAATTAAAGGCAACACGTGAAGCAAATGGGCCTAAAATTGCCTCTATTTATTTAATTAATGTGTGATTAACATAGGAATTAAATATTAAAATAACATTATATCAGTTTTACAGTACATAGTATCTGTTAAAACACCAGAAACAACATCAAATATCTTGCTAACCTGTGAAATTTGATCATCTCAAAGCAAAAAGTGAGCCAAAAAAACCCAGAAATATGATAAAAGTCATCGGATTATTTAATTATTGACTAATTATGATAGAAATTAAATATCATATTTATAGTTATTGTAGTTATATAAGTGCCCTTACCTGTTAAAACGCCAGAAATAACATTAAACATCATGTTAACTTGCAAAATTAGCTTTTTTCCTACTAATAAGTGAAGCAAAAACAACCAGAACTGCAATAAAATGACCTGAATAATCAGATTATTTCAGTTTAATTAAAACCTGAGGCTGTTAAAACACCAGAAACAACTAAAAATACCATTTACACCTGTAAATCACCAGAAAACAACATTAAATATCATGTTAAATTGCAAAATTTGCTTTTTTCCTACTAAAAAGTGAAGCAAAAACAACTAGAACTGCTATAAAATAACCTGAATAATCATTTTATTTCAGTTTTATTCTGTTAAAACACCAGAAATAACTAAAAATACCATTTTAACATGTAAAATTTAACAATTCCAAACCAGCAAGTGAAGCAAAAATCTGTTGAACTACCATAAAAGCCTAAATTTAAATCCCGTGCAGCTTCTCGAGTGATGAAATTTAAATTAAAGATGTTATTTATTCAACTGGACGCCTGTAAAAATATGCTGTTTTCTCTTTATTCACCTCAAAATCTTAAAATAAAGATGTGGAAATAATGAATTTTTAAACATTTGAGCTACTTATTTTGCGTTTTGTAGTTTATTTTTGCAGGAATAAGCAGACAAACAACAACAACAGCAATAAAAAGCAATAAAATCACAATAAAACACACGTAAAAGAGGAATTAAAATGAAAGACGGGTGATTTATAAAGCGTAGAATGAAACAGAGGGTCTTAAAACGTATTTTACAGTGGCTAAATCTTATTTTTCCCTCATTAAACATCATTAATGTGGTCGAGCATCAAATTCACTCTTTAGCCGGACTCATTTTAAGGTGATATTTGCTTATTTGTACGAGCAGAAGTCATAAAACGTGCAGCAGTTGAAGCTTTTATGCTCAGAACTTGTATTTAAATGGTCTTTTTATGCAGTTTAATGACGCTGCTGTTGTATTTAGTGTATTTATAATGTTGATCTGATAAAGTTTCACCTCCAGACGGTCGATAAACGTCTATTTATCTGTCTTTATCTTGTTCTTTGAGCTGGAAAACAGATCAAACGTCCAGAACCTGCCGTCGGTTTGATCTGTGCTGATAAAACGTGTGGTTTCAGTTTTTTTACAGTGCATTTGTGTTGTTTTTTTCTGCTGAACCCGTCTTTGTCCGTCCACTCTCCGGTTTCCCTGCAGTCTGAGCTGCTGACGGAGGAGTTTCTGCCTCTCGGGCGTCGTCGCCGACATCTGATCTGGATGGAAGGAGGTTTTAACTGAACACACGACAACAACACGACGGTTTAAAGTCGAACACGACCAGCCGGCTTTTATTATCACTATAATCAGAATTAATGGGAAAAACGGCTGGAGGATTAGTGGTCCAGTTCAGCTCGGAGGCCTCCAGAGTTTGGTTTTCATTTACTTCATATGTACATTTTAATTAATACATGGTTGTAAATTCATTTCCAGCCTGCAGCGCCCCCTGCTGGCTGGATGTCTGCTTTTTGTTTACATGCCAAACAACAACAAATGGAGCCCTTGAAGTTATAAAGCAGTGATAATAAATCTCATCTGGCCTGGGAGCAGCTTTAGATACCCTAGAAGGAGCTGGAAACTGTTCCTGAGTGAGGAAGATGCAACCTGCTGCCTCCGAGATCGACTCTGAAGATGATGAAAACTGAAATTTGTCTCAGGTCCTGACTGGTTTCTTCTTCTTCGTCTCTCCAGATGAAGCAGACGGACCTCCTCTTCCAGCTGCTGCAGAGCGACAGGTGAGAACAAAGCTGGAGACGAACTTCTTTAACGCTGCGTCTGGGTTTCTGCTTCGGACAAGCAGGACGACGCTGCCCCCGTCAGGTCAAACTGCGTATTACAACGCTGCCCTCTGTAGCGTTTATCCAGCAGACTTTTGATTAACTCGATAAAAACATTAAAAAACAGTGAGTTCTGATTAAAAAACATTAAGAACAATAGACAGTAGACAGTCAGTAATGTCTACATCTAAAAATCTGTGTTGGTATTTTTGGTAGTTCATTCTTTTACATTATTTGAACATAAAATTCTCTAATTTTTCGCTATATTTATATCATCAAAAAGCATCGTAATTTAATAAATGTTTGCCATTGTTTGAAAAAAAAATACATATTAAGGATTAAAAAAATATTTTAAAAATAACTAAAAGATTTTTAAAGTGTTATTTTTACTGAATTTTAGTTTTTTATTAAATTACAGGAAATATGTTTTAAAATTACAGAAAGAAATCATTAATTTACATGTTAACTGTAAAAAACAAACAAACAAACAAACCCTACAGCGGCAGGACCAAACTGTAAATATCATCAATATCCAAATGTGTATTTTTATGAATGTTATTTTGGTCTTTTTCAACAATCGACTGTGAAATTACACTATTTTTTTTACTGTTTTTAAATCAGCAGTAAATCACTTTATTATTATTATTGTTATTACAAATATTTGCTGCTATTTGAAAATAAAATTATATAATTGTAACGGTTATTTTACAGATTTTCCACTCTTATTATATTGCAGATAATATTTAGTAAAATCACATAAAACAATAATGTATAATTGTAATGTAATATTAATTATTATTATTAATAATAATAATGCTAATGCTAATAATAATGCTAAGAATAATAATAATGATAATGATAATAATAATAATGTTAATGCTAATAATAATGATAATAATAATGATAATGATAATAATAATAATGGTACTACTACAAATAATAATAAGGCCAACAGTAATAATAATAATAATATTTTCATAATTATTATTTATTACTATTAATGTACTAATAATACATATTTAATACTAATATTAATGTATGTTTTCTGTAAAAAAAAAAAGCTGATAGAAAACAGGACAATGCTGTATATAATTTATTTTAATTTTAATACATTTTATTTTCACTAATTGTTATTTGTTCTTAAAATTTCAGTTTTTTGTTCGTTTTTCAGTTTTTACAGTTTTTAAAAGCTACAATATGTCATCATTTTTTAACCTACTTGCTTTTGCACCCTTGCCACTAGATTTCCATTCTTTTTTTCTTTTTATGATTTTTTAAGATAGTAATTTGTACACTTGGAATGAACCCTGTCCCTGTCCTGTCCCTGACCGCCCCTGGTTTCGTCCCTCCAGCTGGTGCAGTCTCTGGGCGTGGCCATCTACAGGGCTCTGGACTGGGGTCTGGACGACAGCGAGGAGAGGGAACTCGGCCCTCAGCTGGAGAGGCTCATCGAACGGATGGCCGGAGGCGACCAGAGCGACAACAGCGCCACCAACGGGACGACCGACGAAGGCTACAGCGGCCAGGAGGAGGAGGAGGACGAGGAGGAGGAGCAGGAAGCGGTGGTCCGGCCGGTGTGTTCGTTCCGCCAGGTGATGGCGCTGTGCTCGTCCAGACTGGCCAACCCCAGCCTGGCTCCGGATCACTACCAGGCCGTCTGCAGGGCTCTTTATGTGGAGACTCTGGAGCTGCAGACCTTCCTGACCAAGATCAGAGACGCCAAAGAGGTACGACCCCGAAGTCAGTTAGTACAGCTCTGATTTACCGGGAGATTATTCAGCATAAAATACAGATATTTACAGAGTTATATGGGAAATTATAGCTTCATATATCAAATACTTTAGGAAATCGTTTCACTTTCAACAGGTGTTTTCTCACATTTTAAATTTGAGGCTGTTTGTGAGACTTTTAACCCCAAAAACGCCAAACCTACTGTCAAGCACGGAGGTGGCAGCATCATGCTCCGGGACTCACATTTAACTTGAGGCTGTTTGAACGACGACATCTCAGGAACTGTTGAAGATAGAAACCTGAAATTTTCACAGTTATTTCTCATCATGTCACCGATTCAGAATCTGTAATTTTAGACAAGTAGATCAAATATTTTCTGATTATGGGTGAGATGGAATGTGAAAAGTTCCATCTTTGAGCTCAAATTAACAAAAATCTGATCATCCAGAAGTCGACTAGGGATGGATTCTGAACCACATTTAGCTGCATGTCACAATAATACCAAACTAAACACATAGAATGCTTTTAATTTGAAGTTTTATGACATCAAAATGAAGAGAAAGTTATTTTTATTAAAATTTTATAACTGATTGAGCAACTATGACAAGCTGTAGCACGAAAACTAAAATATGAGTAGATAATCTGATATTCTAAGGATTTATAAACCCTCCCCACACTCTTATAAACCTTCCCCACACTCTTATAAACCCTTCCTACAATCCTAAACCTTCCATCTAGAGGAGCTTCTACAGCCGTGTCCGATAACGGAACTAGCGACGCAGCGATCCACTTGGTGAAAAACTCTGCCGTATCTTAAACACACCGACACCGAGGACGTCCGGCTGCCTACCTACCTGGAAACTGATGATGGTGTTACGGTAATCCTACAGACTGTCACCGGTTCTCTGACGGTCATTTCCAGTAAACTCTCACCGTGTGGGACCAAAGGTTCTGGCTGGCTTCCATCACCGCCCATCAATCAGAGACCGACTAGATCAAGAGGAAGTAGCTGAGTTTTCCATACGTGTGTCGACTCATCTGATGTACGCTACGGATTTATATACAATTTAAAAATCCACGATACAGTGAGACCATGAAGAGTGAACTATGATATGGTGAGGGACAACTGTTTATAGCTTCTTTTTTTTTAATGGGCATATTTTTCAACTTTGGACCCCAGTTTGAAGGGCAGTTTTTGTCTTGGAAAGCAGTTGATATAAAATTAGTCATTCAGTCGTTATAAATCATTTCTCAGAGCAGACTGTCAGAAAATTAACCTAATCTGAGTTTCAGATTGTGATATTTCAATAAAATCAATTTATTCTACATTTAAACATTCTCTAAAAATAAACAGTTTGCATTAAAAACAATTCTGCGCTTCTAAATTTGACGTAGTTTGTCATGTTTTGTCACGTGATAGTTTTTTGTTTTTGTTTTTGACTCACCAACTTCCACAGCTTATCAGAGCCATACAATAAAAGTATTATACAAAATATTATTATGATGTAAAAATAGTTGATGCTCCTTAAACTACTTGTAGATGTCGTCTGGAAAACTGACAAAATCTGATGTTGACATTGAGACAGTTCGTCAAATGTCCATACCCCCTTGTGGATGCCCGATCCCGTCAGATCTGGGAAGCTAAGCAGGGTTGGTCCTGGTCAGGATCTGGATGGGAGACCGTGAGGGAACATGAGGGTGGATGCAGTGTGAGAGTGAGTGGTTGGTGGTGGTTGGAGGGGCTGATGGAGCAGACTGGTAGCCTGGCCTCCGTCAGTCTACCCCAGGGCAGCTGTGGCTACATACGTAGCTTAGCACCATGGAATATGGAGTGAATGAATAATGCAATGTAAAACGTCTTTGAGTGTCTGGAAAAGTGCCATATAAAACCAATGCATTGTTATTCATTTTTATAGAAAATAAAGGCGTTTTAAAAAATATTATTATTATGTAAAAACAGTCAATGCTCATTAAACTACTTTAAGGAAAATCAACAAAATCTGAACTTAAACTTAAACTAATTCATCAAATCCCTTTATTCAACACGTCTCATTTAAAAATTCACTTAAAATAAAGCATTTGTACTATGCAGATTCTGTAAAAAACAAAAAATTCTGCTTTTTTTGACACAAACGTGAAGCTATTATTGACTCACCTGTGACTGACGGTGATGTCGCAAAAATTCAGGAACTTCTCGGCTGAACTGCAGGCAGTGTTTCCACAGAGCAGAGAGGAGACGAGTATAAAAGCTAATTAAAGATGTAAATAGTTAAATACATGGAGGATGCTGACGTGCCATTTTTTTCCAGTCTTGGTAACATGCTTGGAAAAATGTTGCAGGAGTGCTTTTTGAATTTCTGTAAAATAAATAATCACGGAAATGCAACTATTTCTTTTTTTTCAGTATAATTTTAAGGAATTCAGACGATGTACTACGTTTCTTCAGTCTCTCTCCTTCTTCATGGTTGTTGTGTTTCCATCGAGCTGCAGGACTTTATTCATACTGCAGCGAGAAATGATTCTACGGTAAACATTCAGAGGGTTGAATCATCCTGTAGCAGCAGATAAACCAGCCTCGCTCTGTAGTTCCACCTGCAGACATGAAAGAAGCCGAGAGCATTCGGGGAACAGACTGAGGAAATAAGAATCGTGACCTGCTGTTGGTTCACCTCGCCTTGCCTCGCTCTGAATGTGAAGCAGCATTAACATTCCTGTTTACCGATGAGCCGCCGAAGACGCCTCCGCAGCTTCCTGTTGAGTCGCCGCAGCTCTTTACGCTCATTGATCCGATCGGCACCTGCAGATGACGAGTGTGTCGCTGCAGCAGATGGACGTCCAGATGTCCTGGAAAGATCAGTTTAATGCTTCACGGCTTCTCACGCAAACATCACAGAACCACAGTGACGATAAATTCACCTGGATTTTCTGTTATTTTTCATCATGAATCTGTAATATTAAAGAACCGAGCTGTTCAACCATCCGAAATCACCAAACCTACTGTCAGGCATGGAGGTGGCAGTATCATGCTCTGGGGCTCACATTGAAATCTGAGGCTGTTTGAACGACAATATCTCAGAAACTATTAGAGATAAACGCCTGGAATTTTTATGTCTCAACGTTCATGGTTAGGAGAAGGGTCATGGTTAGGAGAAGGGTTAGGGTCAGGAAAAGGGTCATGGTTAGGAGAAGGGTTAAGGTCAGGAGAAGGGTCATGGTTAGGAGAAGGGTTAAGGTTAGGAGAAGGGTTAAGGTCAGGAGAAGGCTCATGGTTAGGACAAGAGTTAAGGTCAGGAGAAGGGTTATGGTTAGAAGACGGGTCATGGTTAGATGAAGAGTTAAGGTCAGGAGAAGGGTCATGGTTAGGAGAAGGGTTAAGGTCAGGAGAAGGGTCATGGTTAGGAGAAGGGTTAGGGTCAGGAGAAGGGTGATGGTTAGGAGAAGGGTCATGGTTAGGAGAATGGTTAGGGTCAGGAGAAGGGTGATGGTTAGGAGAAGGGTCATGGTTAGGAGAATGGTTAGGGTCAGGAGAAGGGTCATGGTCAGGAGAAGGGTCATGGTTAGGAGAAGGCTCATGGTTAGGACAAGAGTTAAGGTCAGGAGAAGGGTCATGGTTAGGAGAAGGGTCATGGTCAGGAGAAGGTTTAGGGTTAGGAGAAGGGTGATGGTTAGGAGAAGGGTCATGGTTAGGAGAAGGGTTAGGGTTAGGAGAAGGGTGATGGTTAGGAGAAGGGTCATGGTTAGGAGAAGGGTTAAGGTCAGAAGAAGGGTGATGGTTAGGAGAAGGGTTAAGGTCAGGAGAAGGGTGATGGTTAGGAGAAGGGTCATGGTTAGGAGAAGGGTTAAGGTCAGAAGAAGGGTGATGGTTAGGAGAAGGGTCATGGTTAGGAGAAGGGTTAAGGTCAGGAGAAGGGTCATGGTTAGGAGAAGGGTTAAGGTCAGGAGAAGGGTCATGGTTAGGAGAAGGGTTAAGGTCAGGAGAAGGGTCATGGTTAGGAGAAGGGTTAAGGTCAGGAGAAGGGTCATGGTTAGGAGAAAGGTCATAGTTAGGAGAAGGGTCATGGTTAGGAGAAGGGTTAGGGTTAGGAGAAAGGTCATGGTTAGGAGAAGGGTTATGGTTAGGGTTAGGAGAAGATTAAGGGTCATGGTTAGGAGAAGGGTCATGGTGAGGAGAAGGGTTAGGGTCAGGGTGAGGGTTAGATTGCCACCAAACTTTTGCAAAATGAAGTAAAGTTGCATGTAATAAGACTGAACGCGATAGGTTTATGGAATGTTGAGGTGGGTGGAGTCAAACGTTGAGCTCCGCCCCAAACGTTGAGCTCCGCCCCGAACTGCACACTGCGGTCAGAGGCTTCTCGTTTCCACAGTTAAAACTCACAGATTTGTTGTTTTTTTGTGGCCTTTTGTTGTCCAGATGCTGAAGAAGATCTCGTCCGAGGAGAATCTGGAGGACAGATCTACGGCCGAACTGGACGCTCTGAAACACAGAGACTGGGTGAGACCAGATAGCAGAGCTCAGCAACCAAAATAAGAGGCGGTGTGTTGTTCTGACTCATGCAGTTGTTGTTGTCGTCGTTTAGGCCCGACTGTGGGTGCAGCTGATGAAGGAGCTCCGTCAGGGCGTCAAGCTGAAGAAGGTCCAGGAGCAGAACTTCAACCCACTGCCCACCGAGTTCAGCCTGACGCCCTTCGAGATGCTGATGCAGGACATTAGAGCTCGGAAGTACCAGCTGCGCAAAGTCATGGTGAGAATCCGGAGATACGAAGACATGAAGGGAGCAGAGATGCCAACTGAAGTGACGTTTAATCAGCTCTGAAAGCAGTTGAACTCCCACCGGAGGAATAAAGGCTGAAACAAGTTTAACTGTTTGGAGAAAAACAGATGAAAGCAGGTTGGAAATCGAGTGAAAACGAAGCGATGAAGGCGGTAAAAGATGAAAGCGGCTCAAATGTCGGCTCTCGTAGGTGCAATTAAAGGAATTAAAGCGTCAGCTGGAGATGAAATAATGCAGAAAGTGGAAGTGAGCAGTTTGGATTTAAGCTCTAACAACAGCTGAAGAGGCAGTTAAACAGTCAGTTAAAGAGTAAAAGCAGTTAAAGTGGCATTTGACCTGAACATTGTCAAAATATAGACTATATATTGACGATGTTATGCTAACATACATCCATCACCTATACAGGTACTAGGGTCGTGGGGGCGCTGGAGTCTAGTTTGCTGTTCCTGTTAACAAATTAAGGTTTATTTTGGTGGAGTCTGAATGCATTTTGATACAATTTAGGAAAAATTTGGCTTATTTTTTGCTCATTTTGGTTTATTTGGATGCTTTCGCCAAGTTTTTGGGCATATTTTGTCCCATTTTGACAGATTCTGAGCACATTTTGGTTCATTTTTGACACGTATTAGCTTAAATTTCTACAATAAGCTGACAGAGACAAATCTAGAGGTTAATAATGGGCAACTACTGGTGTCACCACAACTAAATATCCTGCTACTGAAAGCAAACTGTGTCATACGAAACGCGTCCTTCAAAATAAAATACTTCATACCACTACTTTTATTTTTTGGGCATGCTTCTGCGACCCTCTAAAAATGCCTTCGAGACCCACCAGTTGAGAACCACTGTGTTAGAATATACTAGCATCCACAGGTGTTACCAATTCTGGAAAAAATGGAGACTCTTCGTACCATAGATATTTTACTATTTATATTTTTAACTTGCTTCCATGCGCTAGCTGTGTCCCAATTCAGAGGCTGCATCCTTTGAAGGACGTAAAGGCTGAGCGCTGGTTAAATGAGACGGTCTAGCCTACGATGGACTTCCTGATTGCGTCGAGACGTCCCGTAGCGCCATTCCTGTCGTCTAGCAACCTGGACTACTGAATTTTTGAAGTTCAGACGACATTAATATGATTATATACTCTCATTTAAAACTGCTTAAATCCTCCATCCATCTTTTAAAACTCCAGCTGTTGGTCGAACTGTCATCGGCGCGCAATAAACTTTGGGATATGCTGGGCTGCGAAGGATCCACCTGATGCATCCTTCGTCAGCCGCATTTGAAGGAGTCTAAATGAAATGGGACGGCCTTCGTCGCACCGCTGTGACGCATTCGGCCTTCAGATGCAGCCTCTGAATTGGGAAACGGCCACTGCCTGCAGTTCAGCCGAAAAATTACAGAATTTTTGCCAGGTGACTGCTGGTCACAGCTGACTCACTCTTGGCTTCCCAGTTGCGCCAAAGAGCCTAGAATTTTTTGTTTTTTACAGAATGTCGTTCGAACAAATAGTTTATTTTTGGCGGATTTTTAAGTTAGATGTGTGGAATGAAGCGATTTTGATGGATTATCACAATTTTAAGCTCAGGTTATCTGACAGATAATTAAAATATGTTTGTTTTTACAGTTTCTGGCTGATAACCGGTGTCACTCTGATGATTTCTTATAAAGATAAAATGCTTTTCAAACCTGCCGCTGAGTTTTGAGGACCAGAGGGTTTAAACTGAAACCTGAAGCGTCCTATAAATGGTAAATCTTCAGGCCTCAGCTGCAGAGTTGAAGCTCAGAGCGTGGTTTAAATGTCCGCTCTGAAGCGATGCTAAAGACCGGGAAGCTTCACTTTCTTCCAGACTCTCCTCTGGGCCACACCGAGGGAAGGCTGCGCTGCAGGAAGTGTAATCAGGCGAACGGAGTCACCTTGGGTCGGATGCATAATTCAGCCTCACAACACAAATATTAATGAAGCTCCTCTCAGCATCGTTGTTCAGCAGCAGCTCTTCATTTCCAGGAACCAGGACCAGACAGAGACTTGACTACTATAAATACTGTTGTTCATATGTTATGTTGTGGGTGGAGTCGTACTGTCAGGGGTTTATTCCTGATGTTGTGTTTGTTGTGTCGTCAGGTTGATGGAGATATTCCAACCAGAGTGAAGAGAAACGCCCATGAGCTGATTCTGGACTTCATCAGATCGAGGCCTCCTCTGAAACCGGTGAGTGGGTTTGGATGTAACTTAAATGTTGGTGTTGCTTTAAGTAGCAGAGTTTAACACATTTTTCAGTAGACTGGTGGTAAAAAGGCTGTTATGAAGCTCTCGTACTGATCAGGTCCTGCGGTGGGTCGTTTCCACACCGGCTACATTTTCCAGAGCGTTTTCTTAAAATATAAAAAGCAGCTTGAGGTTGTTTCCATTCACTGGTCTGGAGTTAATAAACAAGAATAGAATAGAATAGAATAGAACAGAACAGAATAGAATAGAATAGAATAGAACAGAACAGAACAGAACAGAATAGAATAGAAGTTTCTCTGTATATCAACCGAAAAGACGTTTCTCTCTCACCTTCATATTAGTGTCATAGATTTAAAATAAATAAATGAATTTCAAAAATAATCAAAATACCGTATAAATACAATAAAGTAAAATAAAATAAAATATATAAAAATCATTTTTAAAAAGGTGCTATATAAATATTTTTTTTTTACTATGATTACTATTATTATTGTTATTATTACTATTATTATTACTATTATTATTATTATTATTGCTATTATTGTTATTATTATTGTCATTATTACTATTATAATTATTATTACTATTATTATTACTGTTATTATTGTTATTATTATTATTACAATTATTATTATTATTTTACTATTATTATTACTACTATTATTATTATTATTACTACTATTATTATTATTGTTGTTGTTGTTGTCATTATTACTATTATTATTGTTATTATTACTATTATTATTATTATTATTACTATCATTATTATTACTATTATTATTGTTATTATTATTATTTTGCTATTATTGTTATTATTATTATATTATTACTATTATTATTGTTGTTGTTGTTATTATTATTACAATTATTATTATTATTATTGTTATTATTATTATTACTATTATTATCATTATTATTATTATTACTATTATTACAACTACTAGTAAGTAAGTAAGTAAGTTTTATTTGTATAGCGCCTTTCGCAGACCAGGGTCACAAGGCGCTTTACAGTTACAATAATACTACTATTCTTGTTATTATTATTATTATTATTATTATTAATTATTATTACAATTTACTGCTATTTTACTTTTTCTGTTGGTAAATTACATTTTTTAACCAGTAAATTTGCTGTAAATTAATCTGTATTTTTACAAATATTAATTTTGTTGTTTCTTTCTAAATTATATAAATGGTCATTAAGTCTTTTGCATTGTTTGACTGTAAATTCACAATTTTTATACTGCACTTAAATAAAAAAAAAATTACCATTATTTGAAAAAAAAGAAAAAAGTGTATTTATATTAAGGACTGAAAAATTGAATTGTTTTTTCACCAATAAATTTATTACATTAATTTTTAATAAGAAGAAAAATGCTAATAAATAAAAATTGAACTGCTCCATGTTCTTCACCTCACCGATGTCTCTCCTCTGCAGGTCTCAGAGCGAAGCCTTCCTCCTCCTCCTCCTCAGCATCAGTCGCTCCACGAACGAGTTCTGGCCGAGATCAAGCAGGAGAGGAAGCTCCGGCCGGTGGACCCGCCCAGCGCCAGACGTAAGAACCACCAGCGCCTCCAGAACCAGTAGAAGGAGAACCAGAGGGTTTCAGACAGAGTGAGGTCATCCTAGAATCAATACAGGAAGTGATGCGGAGACGTGTTTTATTACGACACCGCTCTGAGCCTCACGTTTAGATCATCTTCAGGATGTTTACTCTCATTTAAAGCCTCTATTAGTCCCTGTGCAGCTTCTTCAGCAGCCTTTAGAGCCTCCAGAGTTAAATAAAGCTGATTCAGATCAGACCCAGACCTCCTCCAGAGCTCAAACTCTGCAGCCGGAGTTCAGCTCAGACGGTTTCTCCTTTCAGAGTCATCGACCGGCTATTTAAGGACGGTGGTCGAGTGGTGAAGCTGATGAAGCAGCTTCGCCCTGCAGAGGCTGAACAACAGCGTCTGTCTGTCCTTGTGGTTGTTTGTCTGTTGGTTTTGCATCCGTTTGGCTTCGTTTTGTGTCTCTTTGAGTCAGTTTTATTCTCTTTCTGGTGATTTTATGTGTCTTTACGATCATTTTGCATTGATTCTGGTTCATTTCCATCCATGTTTTGATCAGTTTGCGTCTCTTTTCTCCTTGTTTTGTGTCTCTTTGCAGCCATTTTGCATTGATTTGTGTTAATTTTGCTGCTTCATTTTGCCTCCACTTGTCCTTTTGTGTGTCTAACAGATGGTTTTTTTTATCTCTGTTTGGATTAAATCAGCATCTGTTTGTGTTCATTTTGCATCTTTTTATGTTTGGTTCTGTCTCTATACCCTCATTTTATGTCTCTTTTAGTCAGTTTTATCCTTTTTCTGGTCACTTTCTGTGTCTTTTTGTTCATTTTTGTCTCTTTTTGATTGTTTTTTGTTGCTTTGTGGTTGTTTTATGTCTTTTTGCTGCCTCATTTTGCATCTAGCGGTACTTTTGTGTCTCTAACAGTTGATTGTGTCTTCGTTTGCATTGAATCAGCATCTACTTGTGTGTCTTTGCAGTTCTTTTTATTCTCTTTGCATTAGTTTTGCATGTGTTTGACTTCATTTTACATCTCTTTTAGTCACTTTTAGCCTCTTTCTGGTCATTTATTGTGTCTTTGCAGTCATTTTGCCTTTATTTGTGTTAATTTTCATCACTTTGTGGTTGTTTTACGTCTTTTTGCTGCCTCATTTTGCATCTAGCGGTACTTTTGTGTCTCTAACGGTTGGTTGTATCTTTGTTTGCATTGAATCAGAATCTGTTTGCGTGTCTTTGCTGTTGTTTTTACTCTCTTTGCATTAGTTTTGCATGTGTTTGGCTTCATTTTGCGTCTCTTTTAGTCAATTTTAGCCTCTTTCTGGTCACTTTGTGTGTCTTTTTGTTCATTTTTATCTCTTTTTGATTGTTTTTTGTCGCCTTGTGGTTGTTTTACGTCTTTTTGCTGCCTCATTTTGCATCTAGCGGTACTTTTGTGTCTCTAACAGTTGGTTGTGTCTTCGTTTGCATTAAATCAGCATCTCTTTGTGTTCATTTTTCATCTCTTTCTACTCGGTTCTGTCTGTCTGGGGTTACGTTGTGCCTCTTTCTGGTCATTTTACATTGATTTGTGTTTATTTTGCTGCTTCATTTTTCCTCTACTCGTCCTTTTGTGTGTCTAACAGGTGGTTTTTATCTCTGTTTGGATTAAATCAGCATCTGTTTGTGTTCATTTTGATCTTTTTATGTTTGTTTCTGTCTCTATACCCTCATTTTGTGTCTCTCACTGGTCCGTTTGTGTGTCTTTGCAGTTCTTTTTATTCTCTTTGCATTAGTTTTGCATGTGTTTGGCTTCATTCTGTGTCTCTTTTAGTCAGTTTTAGCCTCTTTATGGTCACTTTGTGTGTCTTTTTGTTCATTTTTATCTCCCTTTGATTGTTTTTTGTTGCCTTGCGGTTGTTTTACATCTTTTTGCTGCCTCATTTTGCATCTAGCGGTACTTTTGTGTCTCTAACAGTTGGTTGTATCTTCGTTTGCATTGAATCAGCATCTGTTTGTGTTCATTTTTCATCTTTTTCTACTTGGTTCTGTCTCTCTGGGGTTGATTTGTGCCTCTTTCTGGTCTCTTCGTGTGTTTTTGCTGTAGTTTTGTGTCTGTTTGTGTTGGTTTTACATCTGTTTGCTGTCATTTTTACATTGATTTGTGTTCATTTTGCTGCTTCATTTTGACTCTACTCGTCCTTTTTTGTGTCTAACAGATGTTTTTTTTATCTCTGTTTGCATTAAATCAGCATCTGTTTGTGTTCATTTTGCATCTTTTTATGTTTGGTTCTGTCTCTATACAGTCATTTTGTGTCTTTCACTGGTCTGTTTGTGTGTCTTTGCATGTGTTTTTGTTCATTTTGCATCTCTTTTAGTCAGTTTTAGCCTCTTTCTGGTCATTTATTGTGTCTCCGCGGTCATTTTTATCTGTCACTGATTGTCTTTTGTCGCTTTGCAGTTGTTTTACGACTCTTTGCTGCTTCATTTTGCATCTAGCGGTACTTTTGTGTCTCTAACAGTTGGTTGTGTCTTCGTTTGCATTAAATCAGCATCTCTTTGTGTTCATTTTGCATCTCTTTCTACTTGGTTTCTGGGGTTGATTTGTGCCTCTTTCTGGTCTTTTCATGTGTTTTTGCTGTTGTTTTGTGTCTATTTGCAGTCATTTTGCATTTATTTGTGTTCATTTTTGTCTTTTTTTGATTGTTTTATGTCTCTTTGCTGCCACATTCTGCATCCAGTAGTCCTTTTGTGTGGCGGATGATTTTATCTCTGTCTGGATTAAATCAGCATCTGTTTGTGTTCATTTTGCATCTTTTTATATTTGGTTCTGTCTCTTTACAGTCCTTTTCTGTGTCTTAATTGTCTGTTTGTGTGTCTTTGCTGTTGTCGGGCTTCATTTTGTGTGTGTTTGCAGTCATTTTGCATTCTTTTGTGTTCATTTTCATGTCTTTTTGAAGTGTTTGCTGCTTCCTTTTGTGTGTCTAACAGGTGGTTTTATCTCTGTTTTTGTTGCATCAGCATCTGTTTTTGTTCATTTTCGTCTCTTTAACTCAGTTTTAATCCCTCTGGTCATTTTGTGTGTCTTTGGTGTTGTTTGGTCTCTGTTCTGCATCAGTTTTTTGTTCATGTTACGTCTGTTTTTATAAGTTTTAACCTCTCTCTGATAACTTTGTGGCTCCATTCTGCATATAATCGTCCATTTGTCCGTCTGACGGCTTGTTTTGTCTCAGTTTGCATTGAATCAGCATCTGTTTGTGTCCATTTGGTTTGGTTCTGTGTCTCTGTGGTCGATTTGCTTTTCTTTCTGGTTACTTTACGAGTCTCTGCTGTTGTTTGGTCTCTGATTGCATCGGCTCTGCATCTGTTTGTGGTTCATTTTGCGTCTTTTTCTAGTCAGTTACTGAGACTTTTTGAGCGACATGCAGCCAAACTGACGACGTCTCTGATGTCAGTTTGGTTGGACTCGACTGATTCTGTCTCTTTCTGGACTTTTTATCTGTCTTTGTCGCTGTTCTGTGAGTAGTTTTGTGTGTCTTTGCAGTTCTTTTGGGTTGATTTTGCGTCGGTTTTGATCTCTTTCCGGTCGTTTTCTGTGCCTTTCCTGTCATTTAGCATCTGTTTGTGGTTATTGTGTCCTTTTGCTGCCCTATTCTGCATCTAGAGGTGCTTTTGTGTGTCCAGCAGCTGCTTTTTATCTCTGTTTGCATTGAATCTTTGTGTCTTTGCAGTAGTTTTGTCTCTCTGTGCAGGTTTTGCGTCTGTTTTTGTTCATTGTGCGTCTCTTTTAATCTCTTTCTGGTCATTTATTGTGTCTTTGCTGCATCAATTTTGCGTCCTTTTGTGCTGCAATCAAGTTGGGAACAGAAACACTCATTAAACACAAGGATTGACTACAGTTTTAAAGCCTCGACAGCGACACTGTTGGTTCTCTACGTCTGAATGCGACTCTGTAAGTGAACCACCTGGTTAATTATCTGATCCGTTGTCGTGTTTCTGCCTCTCAGCGTTCGGCTCGATGCCCTGCCTCGCTCAGACGTGTCCCTGCAACGTCAAATCCACGTCCTGCATCGACCTGTCGGTGTCGGATCCCCGGCCGCCGACTCGACCCCGGATCCTGCTCAAGGCCCCGACGCTGGCCGAGATGGAGGAGATGAACATATCGGAGGTAGGAGGGTCTTTTACTGCCTCAGTCGGTCAGAATATGTGGGTTAAAATTCAAACAAGGAAACAAGGGTTCTGTAGAAAGACTCAGCAGCTTGGGGAGTCGTCTTTTTCTCCGCCTTCTGTTGTTGCTTTGCATCAAAACTCCCTTTTTAGGCTTCAGCATTTTGAAAAACCTCAGAGGGGAAGCGAGCTGCAGGTCAGAACTAACTTCTGCCTCATGCACGTTGTCAATAAAGTGTCTTTTGTCGTCTTCTTACTTCCACGTTTGCATTAATACGGGCTGCAGAATGTGGGTCAGAACAGGGGCCGTCTATGGGGGTCGTTCTCCCTGAAAATGTTTTATTAAAACTCTCCCGGGAGCTCGTCTCCTCCTCTGTGGTCACCAGCAGCCTCTCAGCTTCCAATAATTTGCTGCAGACATACTGTAAAGCCCATCTGCCGCCAAGCAATTTAGAGCAGATTAGACTTTAAGTTGGGCAAACGTCGCCTTGGAGGAGGAGATTTATCCGTGCTGGTTGCTTTCAGTCGACCAGGAAAGTGAATCAAGTCAGATTGTAAACGAAAATATCAGGATTCAGCCTTTAAAAGACGCTCGGAAGGCAGATAAATGTGAATAATTTTGCTGAGGAATGACGCTTCCTGTTGGAGACGTCACCAACAGGAGCTAAAGAGTTAAATCTGCTTCCTGTAATGGAACCAAATTGGTGAAATCCAGACAACAAGCTCTCCTGACAGCTTTAATTTGATTTAATCATCGTGTCGGTTCCCAAACTGAAGCATACGTTGGTGTCAGGTTTCCATCCGTGTGGCAAATCCTCCGTTTTTACACTGAGCTGATCGACTGTAGGAGCAGGAGCCTCCAAACGAGATTAAAACCACTGATCAGTTGGCGGCACTGACTCCCCGCCCGCTCACGCTCTCTGGGCCTGCGTCTGGGCCCGGCCTTGGTTTCCTCTGACTGGCTCCCAGTGGCGGCCTGCTTGTGGGGGGCTGGCGGCCTTCCCTGCAGTGGGGCGCCCGGCCCCTGTGTCTGACCTCCCGGGCTGTGGGGGGCCTCCCGCCTCCTCGGGGGTGGGCGGGGGGTGGCGGGTTGGCCCTCGTGCCCTGTGCCCTCTGGGCTTGTCCTTGGCACCCTGGGGATGTTGGTCGCTGCCTCCTCTTGGTCTCTGGGTCCGCGTGCTTGTCTGTGGCCCGGGTGGTCTTCTGGGTGGAGCCTCCTGGATGCTCCCCTGGCCTGGGGTGTGGGGGCACTTGGCCGGCCTGGCCCTGCTGACTCGTGGTAGTCACTCTGGGCTTCGACACACATGCATGTTTGTTCAGGGCTCACCAACTCCTGCCGAGTCCCCTTGCTGAGAGCTGATGGGACCCGCCAGATAGCACTGCCTGTATGTACCCTCCCTGTTCGTATTGTCTCGCCATATCCTCTATCAGTTATTGGTCTGTCTTGATTACCAATAATCAATCAGCCATGAACAAAAACAGAAAACTATTGTCGATATCTAACTGAGACCATTAACTCATCAGGAAAACATTTACCGAGGTAGTAAATGAAGTGGGAATTCCACTCATTTCCTCTTTGATTTCTACATTATCAGACTTCCTTTTGCCACCAGAGGAGTCGCCCCCTGCTGGCTGTTAGCAGGACTGCAGGTTTAAAGCTTCACTTGATAGACTCAGAGGCTTCATCCTGCTTTAATGCACAGTCTGTGGGCCTGACACTCAGTGTGAACAGCTAGCAGGAAAGCCTCAAAATATGAGCAGCACGGCGACTCAGGCTGTAAATTTAGCTTATTTAAGAGGCGTTTAAATAAATCAGACTCATCATGGAGACGTTCAGACATCCAGGCTTTCTCTTAATTGCATCACGATAACCTCTGCAGTGTGGTTCCCTTCCAAGGCCGGCGCTTTCTTCTGCAGTTTTTAAAGAAAGTGATTCACACCAAGATGTAATGATTCGTCTCGCTCCATCTCTCCACTAAGGTTCATGTAGTTTGGTAGCTTTTGCATGATCCTGCTGACAGTCAGTGGTGACAACACGCCTTAGCAGGTTAATAAACGGCTTTAACTCCTAGTTGTAGCTTCATTTATGCTTCTAAACTTTGCAGTATTTCCATGACGTAGAGGTTGAGATCTTCCCGGCTGCCTCCCACTGGGGTTTTATGGGAACGTCTCATATTCAAATGCAGCAGAAACACCAGTATCGCTGTCCTGTTGAGATGCTTTTGGAGAATATTGGGTTTAACCTGCCCTGAGAACTCGTCAGGATTCAACAGGATGAGTAGTAAAACCCTGCAGTCGGTGAAACTGAGCTGCCACCACATGGAAACATCTGAAAATGTACAGATTGAAGGAACTGAAGCAGCAAAACCAGCTGATAAAGAACCTAATCGTGTAGGAAATGCTAATTATTTAATCTAACTGCAGTGGATGATGATCTTCTCCACCTTCAGGAGGAGGAGTCTCCGGATAACGGCGAGCTGAGGAGGGCTGAAAGCTCCCCGACTCCCCTGAAGAGGGATCGGTCGTTCTCCGAACACGACCTGGCGATCCTCCGCGGAGAGATGCTGCCTTCACTGTCCGAGTCGACCCAGCTGGGAGGGACGGTCCGCATGAGGGGCGAGAGGCCGAGATCCAGAACGCTGACCGGCGCCGGGCCACTTCCTTATTACAGAGGTCAGACTGAGTTAATCGATGCCAGAGCGCCTCATTTTGTTGTTTTGAAAGTGTTTTTGGTCATTCTAGGTGGAGACTGGAGACTTCTCTGTACATGTGAGGCATTTAGGGAACACTGGAAAATAGCAGCGTCCACTGATGAACATGAGGTATTTAGGGAACACTGGAAAACTGTAGCATCAAAGAATAAATGTGACGTTTTAGGGGCCGTTAGTAAATTATAATGTGAGGCATTTAGGAAATATTGGAAATATTTCACCATCTCATTAAGGCTGTGAGGTGTTTAGGGAACATTGAAGGCTGTAACATGTATTAATGGATGTGAGGCGTTTAGGAAACATTGGAACTATTCTAACATCTCCTTAAGGCTGTGAGATGTTTAGGGAACATTGAGAATTGTAGCATCCAATGACTGATGTGAAGCCTGAAGGGAACATCAGTAAATTGTAGTAATTACCAATGGATGTGAGGCGTTTAGGGAACATCACTAAATTATAGTATTTGCCAATGGATGTGAGGCATTTAGGGACCATTGGAACTATTCTATCATCTCCTTAAGGCTGTGAGATGTTTAGGGAACAATGGGAATTGTAGCATCCAATGATGGATGTGAAGCATTCAGGGAACATCTGTAAACTGTAGTATTTTCCAATGGATGTGAGGCGTTTAGGGAACATCAGTAAATTGTAGTATTTTCCAATGGATGTGAGGCGTTTAGGGAACATCAGTAAATTGTAATATTTACCAATGGATGTGAGGCATTTAGGGACCATTGGAACTATTCTATCATCTCCTTAAGGCTGTGAGATGTTTAGGGAACAATGGGAATTGTAGCATCCAATGATGGATGTGAAGCATTTAGGGAACATCAGTAAATTGTAGTATTTTCCAATGGATGTGAGGCGTTTAGGGAACATCAGTAAATTGTAGTATTTGCCAATGGATGTGAGGCGTTTAGGGAACATCTGTAAATTGTAGTATTTGCCAATGGATGTGAGGCGTTTAGGGAACATCTGTAAATTGTAGTATTTACCAATGGATGTGAGGCGTTTAGGGAACATTGGTGAATTGTAGCATCTAACAATCGGACGTGAGGGGTTTAGGAAGCGTCGGTAACTCGTTCAATCTACCAATTAATGTGAGATGTTTAGGGAACGTCAGCAAATTGTAGCGTCTACCAATGGATGTGAGGCGTTTACGGGACTTTGGAGAATTGTAGCGTCTGCAAATAGAGCGAGGTGTTTAGGGAACATCTGTAAAATGCAGCGTCGACAGATACGTGTGAGGTGTTTGAGGAACACTGGAATACTGTAGAGTCTTACTGTTTGATACGAGGCATTTAGGGAACATCTGTAGTGTTTACCGATGAATGTGATGCGTTTAGGGGGCATCAGTAAATTGTAGTTTCGGCAGAACGATGTGCAAACTGGTGGAGTCAGTGTTGAAACATAGTCTGGAGCCTTGATTTGACCACATTCAGCTGATTTCTATGAGGTAATCGTCTAATTTCAGACCTGTAGAGTCATTTTTAAGACTCTTGGGGACTAAAAATAATCTGCAATCAGAACCGCGGCGAGTGTTTTATTCAGTCAGACACTTGAACGTCTCGATCAGTGGCACCCAGCGGCCGATTAAACCAAACAGACGCCGCTGTGGATCCTCTCAGAGGCCTGATCTTCACATTCAGCTGAAAGGCAGATGATTAAACAGCTGTGGAGGATGAGTCGCTCTAACCGGCTGCAGTTTCAACCCCCGTCCTCTAGAGGGAGACACAGTGTTGATCTGGGTTTTTACTGCTCAGGATGAACCTCTGTAGAGCGATACAGGAGACAGTGAGTCTACCTGACAAAAATCTGCATTTTCCAGTTATTTCTGATCATTTTATGAACAACGGTGAATATTATGATGGAGAAAATGAACCAAACCGACCCATTTTCTGAGTAGTTTTAGACACTTTTTAGTCATTTTCAACTGTTTCTGAGTAACATGGGACGGGTGGTTGGTCATTTTTACCTGAAAACTAACTTCTAAGTCAGTTTGGACTCAATCTGTAGTCATTTTTGTCAAATATTGAGTGATCTTGGACAAGTTTTGGGTAATTTTCAACACATTTAAGTAATTTTGGGTCATTTTTAGGTAAATTTAGACAACGTTCGTGTCATTTTTAACCATATTTTCAGTGTTTTTGGACTTTTAAAAATTTATTTTTAACTATTTCCGAGTAACATGTTGGTAGGAGGTTGGTCAGAACCAGTTGGAGACAATGGAAGGAGCATTTTACCTAAAAACTAATCAGGTCATTTTGGACTAGTTGAGTCATTTTAGTCACATTTTGAGTCATCTTGAACATGTTTATAGTAACTTTGGCTAACTTGTCTGTATTTTTTTTGGAATTTTTGAGTATTTTTGGAGACTTTTTAGTCATTTTCAATCATTTCCAGGTGACAGCTGGTCGTTCAGAACCAGTTATAACAAATGAAAGGTCCCATTTTGACCTAGAAACTCATTTTTGAGTCACTTTGGACCAAGTTTAAGTCCTTTCTGTCCAATTTTGAGCACTTTTTAGGTAAGTTTTGAGTAATTTTGGACAACTTTCACGTCATTTTGAACTATTTTTGTGTATGAAGGTAAAACTCTGATCAGTAAATAAAGATAATGTAGAGTAAAGATCAGCTGATCTTGGGGAGGTTCAGTGGGAATTTTCTTTGCAGATTTGGTTGATTTTATGTGGAATTACAGTGTTAAAGTGTGAATAAAAGGACTGTGGTTCTCTTGCTGCAGTTATCCTCATTTAAATCCTAACATTCAGCCCTAAACTGACGTCGAACAGTTAAACCGGCTTCACTCAGCTCATCGATTCAGCAGAACAGGCCTTTTAGTGCTTCCACCTCCTGAGAGACGTCGATCGCTGCAGCAGCCATGAAAACCAGCGACACAGAAACAGAACAGCTCTGGATCCGAGATTCAGTGATCAGTGGAGCCTCTGTGTCGCCGCTCAGGCCTCGTCGAACCACTGCTGAAACCAGAGCTGCTGACGGAGGGTTCAGGTCGAAGCTGCTGCTGCTGATGGGCTCTAATCAGATCTGAAGATGAGCTGATAGAGGAGGAGCTCTGAGGGAGGAGTCGTCATTAGCAGCTGCTCCGTCCACATCCAGAGATAAGAGTGAAAAACGATCCTCTGGGCTGCGTTGGTTCAACATGTCGGCTCGGCCAGCAGGGGGCGCCCCGGCCTCCACTGAGCCTCCAGATGATGCTTACTGAGCTGTTTACTCCCCGTTAGAGCCTCACCGACACCTCCCAAAGCAAACATCCAAACAAAACAGACTTCCAGCTGAGTCTGTGTCGTCTCATCGACCTGGAATCTGCACTGGCCGCTTATTTCTGCCATTTAACAGAACAAAAATCGACTAAATGAAGCCGGAGCTCAAAAAAACTGAGCAAAAAATTCCTCTAAGCAGGAAAAACCTTGAAAGGATTCTTGGAGGAGCAGATGTTTTGCAGGTCTGACACCTTTTGAGTCTAAAGAGGCAAATGAAATAAAGTTTTCAGCTCCGTTCGGATGAGATTATCATCACAGAAGGTGCTGAACAGGATTTCAAACTTGAAAAAAATGACCTGATGTGGTTTGGAGCAGACAGAAAGCAAAAATCTTTATTGTATTCCATCAAAATCACTTTAATCTACACGTCTCATTTAAAAATCTGCCAAAAATAAACCATTTATCCTGTTTAAGGTGCTTTTAGCATCAACGGCTAATTAACATTACTGTTGTTTGGTTGTCAATGGCTGTTATTAGCAGCTAAAAGTGTCACAAAAGTTAATTCAAACACCAGACACTTGAGCTGACCCAAGCCCGTTTAGGAGATTCTCCAGGTAGTGACCAGTGTCGATGCTACCATTTAGCTAACTGCTAATGCTAAC
Source organism: Dascyllus trimaculatus (assembly GCA_024666655.1). Taxonomy (NCBI): domain Eukaryota; kingdom Metazoa; phylum Chordata; class Actinopteri; family Pomacentridae; genus Dascyllus; species Dascyllus trimaculatus. The sequence goes on along the minus strand of CM045448.1, from coordinate 5,113,981 downwards.
TGCTAATTCAAACAGCACCGCCACGTTCAGCTGACCCAAGCCTGTTTAGGAGATGCTCCAGGTAGTGGCCAGTGCTGATGCCAACATTTAGCTAACTGCTATATGCTAATGCTAACTGCTAATTCAAACAGCACTGCCACGTTTAACTGACCCAGGTCCGTTTAGTAGATGCTCTAGGTAGTGACCAGTGCCATTTAGCTACCATTTAGCTAAATGCTATGCTAACTGCTAATTCAACCAGCGCTACCATGTTCCACTGACCCAGGCCCATTTAGGAGATGCTCCAGGTAGTGACCAGTGCCGATGCCACCATTTAGCTAACTGCTAAATGGTAATGCTAACTGCTAATTCAAACAGTATTGCCATGTTCAACTGACCCAGGCCTATTTACGAGATGCTTCAGATAGTGACCAGTGTCAATGCTACATTTAGCTAAATGCTAATGCTAACTACTAATTGTCCCATCACTGTCATGTTCAACTGACCCAGGCCCATTAAGGAGATGCTCCAGGTAGTGACCAGTGCTGATGCTACCATTTACCTAGCCGCTAAATGCTAATGCTAACTGCTAATTCAACCAGCGCTACCATGTTCTACTGACCCAGGCCTGTTTAGGAGATGCTCCAGGTAGTGACCAGTGCCGATGCTACTATTTAGCAAGTGCAAATGCTACATGCTACATGCTAACCACTAACTGCTGTTTCCAGTGAGACAAATTTCGACTCTATTCTCAAAATCAGCATCAGGCAGAGAAGGATTAATGTAATAACATTCAGAAGATGATTCTTTTAAACAAGTTGATGGATGAAACAAACTGATTCTTCAACCTCCTTCTTAAAAATCTCCATTATATTTATATTTCAGTTAATTCTGTTTAGTTTCTTCGATGTTTTATGTGTTATGATTCTCAATTTCTTTCATAAAATCCATCCAAGGTTCCTGTTTATGTTTGAAAACCTCTCAGATCGTTTGTTTTAACTATTAAAAATATTTAGTGAAGTAGAATTATTTTTAAAAAGGTCCATTTATTCTCACTGGACTCAAAACCTTTTAGGAATAAATAAAAAAAGTTTATGATCCAGTGGAAATTAATTTACTTTTCGCTTTCAGTGTCTGGAATATTTAAATTAAATACCTCCTGATGCTATAAATGTGAGCTTTAGCGGTTTAAATTGCAGTAATTTGAAGTTTATTTATTTTTTTGCAAAGAAAGTCAAGTTTATTTACATTAAAAAGTCCAAAAAACAAAACAAACAGTATAAAACATTTTAAAATTTGCATTAAAAGCATAAAAAAGAAAAGATGACAGCAGAATAAATAGAACAGCGACACATTAGTTAACAGATCATTGATTGTTTTGCTCGTTAGCCTTAATTAAAAACAACATCTGAGACATAAACGATCTGCTCTGATGGTGTTTATCAGCCTGTTTGCTCTCATTAGAGCCGCATTGATCGCTTCTATCTGCAGACCTCTGGCTGAGTTCAGGCCCACAGACCGATCAGATTCATAAAACATGAGCAGACACATGAAAGAGGCTGATGTGTAATTCATGGAGCTGCTTTCCTCCGTCTCCCCCTCAGCCTCCTTCCCCGTCCACGGCTGGGTTCCTCCCTCTCCGGCTCGACTCTCCCTGAGCTCCGTGGACGAAACCACCGAGGGACCGGAGGCGACGCCGAGATCCAGGACCGGAGACGAGCATCAGTGGATGGTGAGAGAAAGTCACGACTTAACCATCCTGCAGAGCCCAGTTCATCTCATTAGGGCCTTAAAGTCGACGCTTCCTGATTGTCATCGTAAAAATAAATCAGACGATGAAAGATTGAAGCAATAAAATACAGAAACTGATTCCTTGACCCTCCTCTGAACTCTAAAACCTGCCAGCAAGTTCAAAAGACATGTTCCTTTCAAATAAATGCACAAATTTCACAATTTATTAGCAAGAAACTGTAAAAAATAGAATCGCAAAGACGCTTTCTATCAGTCCTTGAACTAATCACCAACAACTCTAAGCTTGAAATTGGACGTTTCGCTAAAATCCCTTCACTCTATGTGTCTTAAACAACAACAACACTCCCTGTGAAGCCACGACTGAAAGCTTTCACTGTTTAAAGTGACGTTAGCATCAGTGGCTAACCCAAAGGTAATTAAGGTTAGCGTTGGCTTGCTGGCTTATGCCTTTACTTGTCTCTGAGCTGGTCGAGGAAACTACAGAGAAATCAGAGGAATCAAAATATTCATCCTGCAGAGCCTCCGTCATCTCACAACGAGGCCTTAAAGTCTGAGTTTCCTCATTAATTGCTTCCAGTGAAAACAAATTTCAAACATGTTCTTAGTCAGCATCAGATGAAGAAAGGTTGATGGTATAAAATGCAGAAAGTTATTCCTTGAAACGCGTCGATGGTTGAAACAAACATGTTCAACCTGAACCCAGAACCCACAAGCAAGTTTGAAAGACATGTTTCCTTTATAGAAACTGCACTATTACGTTATTTATTAGACAAAAGTAGTAAAAACTGGAAGAATCGTCGGGTATTCAGCTTTCCAACGGTCCTTGAACTCATCCCCGGTAAGGGGCGGTGCCATTACAAAACTAGAAAAGCCCTCAGAGAGTTCATACCTCCGCCAAGCAGCTTCAGTCCACCCCCAACACAATCTACCAATGACAAAGTGTCCTTAAATTAACAAAAAGTTCCTGGATCCAGACGGTGATCCGGATCAGTCCCAACATTTCATCATTTGTTCCTTTTTCCATTTTACACATTTCCTGAACATTTCATCCAAATCCGTCCATAGCTTTTCGAGTTATATTCTACACAAAGAAACAAACAAACCAACCAAAAACATGACCTCCTTGGTGGAGGTAATGAACAAAATCTAAACTAAAAGTCAAATTTCATCAGATTTACTTTATTCTATGTGTCTCATTTAAAAACTGGCCAAAAGTTAACTAAATGCTGCACTCCTTACCACAACTGAGGAGACATGACTAACTAGAAAAGCCCTCAGAGAGCTCATACCTCCACCAGGGAGCTTCAGTCCACCCCCAACACAATCTCCCAATTTACATATTTTCTCTAGAACGTTACAGATACAAATGTAATTACAGACAGTTCAAATGTCCTACCAACAATGCAGCCTTCACCCCATCCGACCTAATGAACAGGCGCGGCCTCTAGCGCGGCAGCTCCTAACAGCCTCCCAGCTTCTTAGACAACCGGAGATAAGAATGCCGGCCCAACCGTGCGTATGTCGCTCAGGAAGGAAAGAGAACTCTGTCACTGTCGCTGTCTGTCACGTGGAGACCCAAAATGTCATGTGGTCAGAGGGGGTTACCCCAAAAACAAGAGTGCCCTCTGGTGGCTTTTAGAGTAAACCACATTTAATTGTCCACCTGGTTACACTTACATTACAACAAAATCCTGGATCCACACGGTGATCCGGATCAGTCCCAAAATTTCATCATTTCTTCCTTGTCCCATTTCACACATTTCCTGAACATTTCATCCAAATCCATCCATGAGTTTTAGAGTTATTTTGAACACAAACAAACAAACCAACCAATGCTGGCCATCACATAACCTCCCTGGTGGAGGTAATAACAATCAGTGGTTAACCCAGACCTCGATAACATGAGTATTCACTTGTTGTCATTCTCTGTTAATAGCAGGTAAATTATTTGTGTCAGAGCTCCGTCAACAAGCCTCCTTCATCTCACACCGAGGCCTTGAAGTCTGGGTTTTTAAATTTTAAATATGTCCTAATGAATCAGACGAAGACAGGCTGATGCAATAAAACGCAGAAATAATATTCCTTGAAACACGTCGGTGGTTGAAGTGAAGCTGAAACTAAAACCCGAAACCCACCGCTGAGTTTAAAAGACACGGTTTCTTTTAAAAGAACATTTATCGGCCACAAACTTTCCAGCAGTCCTTGAACGCTCCATGTGCGAGGAGCCGCTCCTTCAGATTTCAATTCACCAAATCTCTTTTTCACCTTCTTCTTCTTCTCCCCTGTCCAGGAGGAGTTCAGTCATCCTGTGGAGAGTCTGGCCCTGACGGTCGATGAGGTCATCAACGTGCGACGGGTTCTGGTCAAAGCGGAGATGGAGAAGTTCCTCCAGAGCAAAGAGCTTTACAACAACCTGAAGAAAGGAAAGGTACCAGGAGAACATCAGGAGAACATCAGGAGAACCTCAGCGCTGGTTCTGGTTCTGGTTCTGGTTCTGGTTCTGGTTCTCAGTAACTTTAAATGTGTTTCCTTCAGGTTTGCTGCTGCTGTAAAGTCAAGTTTCCTCTCTTTTCGTGGCCGTCCACCTGCTTACTGTGCAAAAGGTACCAAACAAAACATTTATCTCACTTTCTAATCATAACAAGAACTCTTAGGTTACGTTAGCTAATGTTGTGGGAACGTTTCCTGCTTGCCGGGATGTTAGGAACTTCCTGCTTCATCCTCCTCCTGCCAGATTTACCTTCAAATGTTACCTGATGAATATTAATGGTGCTACTGAAGGTTCGACCCTCCACCAGTCATATTTTTATATTTTAGTTATTCAAGTAGTGTCTGTAAATTTCTAGCTTGACTGCCTCTGTCTCTCCTCTGTCCTGTTAGCTGCTAGCTGCTAGCTGTTAGCTGTTAGCGTAGGGGGAACATGTCAGTCACATCTGCGTGTGAATGTAAACAAAGATGGCGACCACAAGCTAACTGGTTGTTTGTTAGAAATGAAAGCAGCTCCAGAGCACAAAGAGTCAACTGTGAAAGAATGAATTTATCAAACATGTTGACACGAGTAAATCTGGGTCAGTTACGAAGTCATGATATCGACTGATAAAACAGTATTTACCAAAGATTTATTGTGAAAAGCTTCTTTTCAGGGCTAACATCAGGTTAGCTAGCCAACAGCATTTATTATGTAAGGTAAATACAGTTTTAATTGACACAGTTTGACCCTTTATTCTTTGTGAAAATCTTCTCTTGTCTGTTTACTGTTTCATCAGACTAAGTTATATGTCAGAAACAATGATGTGGCTGCTAAAACAACAAGCTAATGGCTGGGCTAAAGTGAACTTGTTGTTGTTTTGTCAGACTAAGTTATTTGACAGAAAAAATGACGTAGCTGCTAATACAACAAGCTAACAGCTGGGCTAATATTAGCTTGTTGTTGTTTTCTCAAACTAAGCTATTTGACAGAAACAATGACATGGCTACTAATACAACAAGCTAAAGGCTGTGGTAATGTTAGCTTGTTGTTGTTTCGTCATACTAGACTATTTGACAGGAACAATGACGTAGCTGCTAATACAACAAGCTAACAGCTGGGCTAATGTTAGCTTGTTGTTGTTGTTTTGTCAGACTAAATTATTTGACAGGAACAGTGACGTAGCTGCTAATACAACAAGCTAACGGCTGTGCTAATATTAGCTTGTCGTTGTTTTCTCAAACTAAGCTATTTGACAGGAACAATGGCATAGCTGCTAATACAATAAGCTAACGGCTGGGCTAATGTTAGCTTGTTGTTGTTGTTTTGTCAGACTAAGTTATTTGACAGAAATAATGACATAGCTACTAATACAACAAGCTAACGACTGGGATAATGTTAGCTTGTTGTTGTTTTCTCAGACTAAGTTATTTAACAGGAACAATGATGTAGCTGCTAATACAACAAGCTAACGGCTGGGCTAATGTTAGCTTGTTGTTTTGTCAGACTAAGCTATTTGACAGAAACAATGACATAGCTGCTGATACAACAAGCTAACAGCTGGGCTAATGTTAGCTTAACTGTTGGTTTAGTTGTTAATGCGAAGCAGCGAAGTTCTAAAGTACTCAGTGATTTACTGACATATTAAAGTCAAACTGTTTTCCTGCTGTTAGCTGCACAGTTAGCAACGATGCTACGGAATTGGCTCTGAGCACTCCACTGTTACCGTGGTTACCACAGAGCTGGAAGGAACCAAACAGTCTGAACAGAGAGGGGGGTTCTGAGTGGATCAGTCAGATTTAAATATGAATATATACACACAGGAAAGTTATCTGGGTTTTAAATTTGAATACTAGGGTTCATAAAAACATGCATTATAAAAATAGAACGTAACCATTTCTGTATCAATACAATATGAAATATTTTAAGAGGACACGTTCCCCCATAAGTTTAATAGGAAATTGTGCATTTAACATGAAGCTTCTCAGGTGTGTTGATCAGGTTTTGTTCTTCTTACAGATCAGTTTGTGGATCCTGCAGCGCAAAGGTAACTTTAAATCTGTGCACATGTTTAATTATGTAATTTCAGATGCTCTTTGCTTTATTCTTGAGTTGCAGTTTTGTGGTTATGTACTTAATTCTCACCTTTTTTTTTTTAGCTTGACATTATTTTATACAGTTTTCATGCTGTTATTTAGATTGCATCATCTTTTATTTGTTTATGTAGGGCTATATTTCAATTTTTTAAAATGATTACTACAGAATAAATCATTAATTTCTGTTTTAAATGTCATGTATTAAAAAATCTGAATTGCTCTCATCTGAAGGTGCTTTAGAAATGAAGTTTATTCAATCAAATCCCTTCGTTTAGCTTCCAGTCATGTTGCTCATCAACCAAAACTAAAGTCTGTATTGTATAAATCCAGCTTTAAAAAAATATTACCAACTAATATGCTGCAAATATGTGAAATCAGAAAGGGATCTTGTCATTTTGTAATTAATAAAAGTGCTTTTTAAGGCGTTTAAAACTGTTTAAACATTTTTATTTCACCTCCGAACAAATAATGAAACAAGAGAGGCAGTTTTCACCCAATAAATGCTTCATTTTATATATTTTACATCCTTTACTGACACAGAAATCTATGAATTCAGCAAATTAAACCAAGGACAAGTTATTTAAAATTATTTGCTGCTTTCTTTGTGAGGTTTGCATGAAATTAGACGTTTCTGGTGTTTATTTGTAATCAACAAAAATATTTTCCAGTGTAATTTGTGTTTGATTACAGCCGAGTGAAGCGTGTTTACATGAAAATTAGACTTGAAAGTTTGATAAGAAGTGTGCGAACCAGGAAACATATAATTTAGAGTTTTATTATTCATGTTTTTAGTACAAAATTACATCTAAACTATGTGTTTTTGCAGAAATGGTGGATTTAATGATCTATATTATAATGGAATACATGAACTATGTGATTATTGCATCTAAATATGTTAAATTTAAGTTATTAACTGTGTTTCTGTGGAGATAAGATGAAGTTAATTAACTAGAAAAGTGTAATAAGCTGCTGTAGAAAGGGGTTAAACAGGATAATGTAGTTCTTATGAAATCTTTATTGTTTTTTTTCTGTTGACGTTGATTCTTGTGTTTCTGTCGCTGGTTTCGTTTGTTGCTTCAGTTCCGGCCTGTTGGATGTTTGGTTCTGTAGGTTTGGACTCTGTTTTGGTTTTTGTGCGGTGACTCGTTGCTGTGGTCGTTTTTTACCGTTGTGTGCTTTTAGTTTACGTTGTTTTGTGTCTGTGTGGTTCGTGGAGGTCATATAAACACCTGAGAACGTAGTTTGGTTCTTCTCTTTCTCTGTTTCTGACTGCTTCCTTCTCGTCTTCTCGGCCTCCTGCTGGGCTCCAGATGAAGATCCCCTCTAAGAAGATGGCCCATATTCCCGTCTACACTGTGGGCTTCCACAGCACCCCAAAGAGCCATGGACACAAAAGCCAAGTTTATAAGTGAGTCTGAGTTTGTCTAAAGAGACTCGTTATACAAAAAAAAAGCCCTTTTCAGACGCAGGATGTGCGACATCGCTGCTCCATCAGGCTGTTAGACTGATGATGTCCTGTCATTGAGACTCTACAAGACATAAAACAACAAACACTAGAAACAAATAAGACATACAACAAGACAAACAAGACAGAAAACAACTAAAACAAAATACAAAATGACAAAAACAAGACACAAGATGACAAAAATAAGACAACAACACAAGACAGAAAACGACAACAATGAGACAGAAAGTGACACAAGATGAGAAAAAGTGAAACAACATGACACGAGCAGGTTAAAAGAGAAAAATGAGACACGAAAATTATAAAAAATTTGACAAAATGACACAAAAGAGACATAATTACACAAACTGAGGCATAATATGACAAAAACTAGAAAAACTCAACACAAACAGGACAAAAAAACAACAAAAACTAAAGACACAAAACAACAAATACAAAATGACAAAAGCAAAACATGAAGTTACACAAATTGGACACAAAATGACCGACACTAGAAACAAAGCAAGGGATACAAGCAAGATGCAAAAGAAGAATGACACCCAAGCTGAGACAAATGAGACTCACAACAATGAGACACAAAGTGACACAAGTTGAGACAAAACGACACAAGCAAGGTAAAAGAGAAAAACGAGACACACAACGATGAAAAATTTGACAATATGACACAAAATGAGACACAATATGACAAAAACTACAAAAACACAACACAAAAAAGACGCAAAATGATGAACACTGGACACAAAACTATAAAAACAAGACAAAACGACGGACAATAGAAACAAAAATAAACAAAACAACAAAAATAAGATGCAGAATTGCACAAATTGGACACAAAATGACAAACACTAGAAACAGAACATGATAAACAGTACGCAAAACGAACAAAACAAAATACAAGACGACAAAAACAAGACACAAAATGACAAAAACAAGACAGGAAATGACAAAAACAAGACACAAAACGACAAAAAAAACACAAAACCCCAAAAACAAAACACAAAACAACTAAAACAAGACAGACAATGACAAAAACAAGACACAAAACGACAAAAACAAGACACAAAATGACAAAAACAAACAGAAAATGACAAAAATAAAACAAAACGACAAAAACAAAACGACAAAAACAAAACACGAAACAACAAAAACAAAACACAAAAAGACTAAAACACAAACTCCAGACTACACTTTCAGTTAACGCAATAATAAATCCTGTATATCATTGGAAACTCTAGCTCCAGTGCTAAACATTAGCCTCATATTCTACTACAGGGGCTGTAATCAGTTCCACAGTGATTCCTTTAAAGCAGCTTATTATGAACTTCCGTTGCTACGAGGCTGAAAACAGCTGCACAGGCTTTTATTTTCTAGAGTTCAGTCGAGGCGACGTCCAGCAGCTTCCTGCTGGTCAGTCCTCTGGTTGGCGCGGCGGCAGATGGAGACAGGGTTAAGAACGCAGGTTAAGTCTATTTAAGTCTGTGGCTGCAGCGCTGACTGATAACCTCCTCCAGCCTCTCCCCAAACCCACCAATCACAGGTCGCCTTGCTCAATCCAATCACCCGCCGCCGCCGCCCTGCTCCTGAGTTACATAACCAGGCCTCTTCCAGCCGCTAAGCAGCCATTATGTAATAATTAGCCAGCTGTCATTAATAGCTGTGGACAGAATAAACCCAGCGAGTCCTGATCTGCTGTCCGACACCTGTCCCCTCCACAAACACTGGCTCCACAGCAGCATTTTAATCAGAGGGTCTGACCTTAATCTGCCCGGCGATGGTCCTGATGCTGCTGCTGCACGCGCTCAGTTGGAGTTTCCAGCTCTTCAGATGAGCTCAGAAAGATCCGGAGTGGCTGCGGTTCTCCAGATGTTGGGCTGATTTAATGAATCAACCACTTCTGTTTCCACAACAAACGCATCAGGAGAAGGAAACGACGGAGCTGCTGGTGTTTTTAGGAAGAGCTGCAACCATCAGCAGGTCAACTATTGCATTAATCAGCAACTATCTAATCAAATTTATTCATTAAAACAACCAGAGTCAGTCAGAAAGAATCAAGATAAGGGCAAAAAGCATCAGAATAAATTAGTATAAAATATTAAAACAAGGCAAAACAGGACAACGAGTTATAAGATCAAAGCTTCAGATAAAATAAATATAAAATACTAAAATATATGTGTATTTTTTCGCATTTCTAGTCACATATCAAACCCTATTTACTCCAAAATGTCATAAAATGGTGAAAAGTGTCCATCAGTGTTTCCCAAAGCCAAACAAAACGTCTCCTTTTGTCCACAACCCAAAGATATTCAGTTTACTGTCATGAAGATGGAAAAAAAACAGAATATATTCACATTTTTAAGCTGGAATCACTCGATCAATAGTCCACCAATAGACTTCTATGCTGTAAAAAGCTTTGAAAATCTGATAATGATAAATTTACTTCCTGTTTACATCTTCATTTTACTTGTATAATGGCAAAAGTGTTGGTATAATGGCTCCATGCTGTCAATCACAGACAGAGAGAGTCTTCTTCCTGAAGGGGGCGGGGCCAGCAGCAGCTCAGCTCAAGGTTGAGGCGACTAAATTTGGGAGAAAATGGTTTTGGATACCGGGACTTGCTGACGAAACAATGAACGTCTTGTTTATTTTGTAGGTAGTAGGTTAGCTTTAGCACTAAATGTAGCGTCATATTCTCCTCTGGGTCAGTGGTTCTCAACTGGTCCAGCCTCAGGACCCACTATGTCTCTATTAATAACGATCACGACCCAACTTTTGAAGTTTGCTGTTCCTGTTAACAAATTAAGGTTTATTTGGGTGGCGTCTCAATGCATTTTGATACAATTTAGGAAAATTCTGGCTTATTTTTTGCTCATTTTGGTATATTTGGATGTTTTTGCCAAGTTTTGGGCATATTTTGGCCCATTTTGACAGATTCTGGACACATTTTGGTTCATTTTTGGCTCGTTTTAGCATAAATTTCTCCAATAATCTGGCAGAACCAAATCTACAGGTTAATCGTGGGAAACTACTGGTGTCACCACCACTAAATATCCTGCTACTGAAAGCAAACTGAGTCATAACAGACACATCCTTCAAAATAAAAGACTTTATGCCACTACTTTTTTTGGCGGTGCATGCTTCTGTGACCCTCTAAGGCCTCGTCCACACGAAGCCTTATAGTCTCAAAAACGTTCTTCATAAAGACGGAGCTGTTTCAGTAAATGTGTCCGTCCACATTAATTCACTTGATACGCCTGAAAACGATGTAAAACACATGCCAGGCTTGTTGGTGGCGCTATGATGCCGTAACAGAAACAAGTGGAAACTGGCGGCAGAGAAATCTGTATAGGATGAAAACACAGAACATGGCGGCGGCAAATATGAGTGGACGAGCTGGTAGGACTCTAGTCTGGACGGACGATGAGGTGGAACTATCAGCAGGACATACGCAGCTCTATACGGAGACATTGTTGTCGTCGTTTTCTGAGTTTGGCGTATTTATAGAGAGGTGGAGCTATGAGGCAAGCAGACAGGGTGTAACAACGGTGACACGTATACGCCGTTTTCAGATCTTTGCACTCTGGGTTAGGTTCAGAAAGGATCGTTTTCAGACACCCAAAACACCGCCTTGGTGTGGACGATACACGGGTTGGATGGACTTATTAGTGTGTTTAGGCCTGGGCTCGTCTTCCTGTGGACGGGGCCTAAAAATGGCTTCGCAACCCACCAGTTGAGAACCAATGCTCTAGGTCAGAGGTTCTCAACTGGTGGGTCGGGACCCAAAAGTGGGTTGCAAAGCCATTTTTAGAAGGTCGCAGAAGCATGCCCCCCCAAAGAAGTAGTGGTATAAAGTCTTTTATTTTGAAGGACGTGTTTCTTATGACACAGTTTGCTTTCAGTAGCAGGATATTTAGTGGTGGTGACACCAGTAGTTGCCCACTATTAACCTGTAGATTTGGCCCTGCCAGCTTCCGTCATAGCTCCACCTCTCCATAGATGCTCCAAACTCAGAAAACGACGACAACAGTGTCTCCGTATAGTGCTGCCTATGTCCTGCTGATAGTTCCACCTCATCGTCCGTCCAGACTAGAGTCCTACCAGCTCGTCCACTCATATTTGCCGCCGCCATGTTCTATGTTTACATCCTATACAGATTTCTCTGCTGCCAGTTTCCGCTTGTTTCTGTTACGGCGTCATAGCGCCACCAACAGGCCTGGCATGTGTTTTACATCGTTTTCAGGCGTATCAAGTGAATTCATGTGGACGGACACGTTTACTGGAACAGCGCCGTCTTTATGAAGAACGTTTTTGAAGCTGTAAGCATTTTGGTTTCATGTGGACGGGGCCTTAGAGGGTCACAGAAGCATGCACTGCCAAAAAAAGTAGTGGCATAAAGTCTTTTATTTTGAAGGACGTGTCTCTTATGACACAGTTTGCTTTTCAATAGCAGGATATTTAATGGAGATGACACCAGTAGTTGCCCACTATTAACCTCTAGATTTGGTTCTGTAAGCTTATTGGAGAAATTTATGCTAAAATGAGCCAAAAATGAACCAAAATGTGCTCAGAATCTGTCAAAATGGGACAAAATATGCCCAAAACTTGGCAAAAGTTTCCAAATTTACCAAAATGAGCAAAAAATAAGCCAAAATTTTCCTAAATTGTATCAAAATGCGTTGAGACTCCACCCAAATACACCTTAATTTGTTAACAGGAACAGCAAACTTCAACAATTTGGGTCGTAACTGTTATTAATAGAGATATAGTGGGTCCTGAGGCTGGACCAGTTGAGAACCACTGATCTAGGTGACGTCTTTGCTGCAGTTCTGTCTCCATGTCAGATCTGAATCCTCTGTGACCCCCCTTGTCTTCTCTGCAGGTCTCTTCGCAGTTTGTCTCGCCGCTCGGTGGAGGAGGAGTTTCCCCACCTGTACGCTCACGGCTGCACACTGCGGGACATCTGCGCCGAGTGCACCAAGTTCGTGGCCGACGTCATTTCGTCGAGCCGCCGCAGCCTGGACATCCTGAACAACACGCCCAAGAGGGAGGCCAGACCCACTGCTGCTGCTAGTTCTGGTTCTGGTTCTGGTTCTGGTTCTGCTGCTCCTCCGAGGCCTCAGCTGCAGCGTCAGGCCAACCTCGAGGCCTTCTCTCCACGGCTTCCCGCCTCGCCGACTCCTTCGCCGCCGCCGACGATCAGCAACCAGTGACACTTTATCTGACACACTGTGCACACTTTCACAGGAGCAGTAGGGTTCTTTAAAGGTTCCCCAAAGGTTCTTTGAAGGGTTCTCGCACAGCAGAGCGACTCCAGGTAGATAAATCCAGTGAGGGTGCTTCTCCGAACACCGCTGGGTCGGAGCGTCGATGCATCGTTTAAAGGTTATGCTATGATATATGAACTGTTTTCTGAACCCTTTCTAGTGAGAGTCTTAGCACCTCCTCCTCCTCCTCCTCCTCCTCTTCCTCACCCGTCGTTATCTCCCACATCTCACCCGCCACAGATGCACAAATGCTCACTTCAGGAGGTTCACCTGCAGCATGACTCCACCCTCAGATCGGCCGGAGAGCGAAGGTGGAGGTAGCATAGAGCCGACATTAGCATTTTAGCATTTTAGCTCCCTGTGGTTGCCTTGTTTTTGTCATGAATGTAACTTAGAGAATTGTAAAAGCTTGTACACAGCGTTTATTTTCAATCATCCAAAAAAAAAAAAAAGGGGGGATTTGTTGCTGGAATCTCCTTCGCTAATCTGCGCTTGCTGGACGAGGTCTGACGGCGGCGACACTGTGAATGTAAACGGGCGAAGCTGCACCTCAGCGGACGAAACCCCCGCCTCCGTCACTCCCCACGGACGCTTCTGCAATCTGCTCTGGTTTTTTGTAAACACGACGCAAACCTCAGCTGCAATAAAGTCTAACGACAGACACGACCACGACCAGCGTCTGAGAGTTTCACTGGCGGCTGTGTGGAACGTAGACGACGTGTTCTCTGAGGATTGTAGTGGAATTAAAACCTGTGGAACAGCGGAGGAAGAAGCAGGGAGGCTGTCTTTAATTTGACGTCTGAACCAAAAACCTGCAGGGAGGCTTGAAAGGCGTGTTGTCGTTTAAAGCTACCCCAGAAAAAACATAAAGAATCGTCTTATTTTCGACTATTTCTGGGGCGTTCTGACTGAATAAATAACCAAATCCAAGCTTAAGATGTAAATATCTTTTCAAAAACACAGAAAAAATCCAATCTGCATTGAAAAGACTGTAAAAAACGAACAAAATCCACCATCAGTTTCTGAAAAATGAGCTTAAATTATGACATTTAATCAAAACAGAACGTCATAAAAAACTAAAAAAATCTGCTGAGTTATTCCTTTAAATCCCAAAACCAGGCAGAAGCTTTGAAAAGTGCGTTGCCTTTTTAAAAAATAAAGGACAGTTGAGCAAATCTAAGGTTAAAATGGTCATATTTCATCAAAAACACACAAAAAAACACACCAAAAATCAAACATCTGTATGAGGCGGATTCTGTGAGAAGCTAAAAACTCTGCCTAGTTCTGTGTCTGAACTCTAAAACCTGCCGGGAGGTTTAAAAAACATGGCGTCTTTTAAATTCGCCCCATTTATCGGAGACAAGCCGTGTCTCCGATGCGTCACAGCGGTGCGACGAAGGCCGTCCCATTGCATGGAGACTCCTTCAAATGCGGCCGACGAATGCGTCCTTCTCCAAGGCTGCAAAGGATGCATCAGGAGCTGTGTCTCAATTCAGGGGCTGCATCCTTCTAGGCTGCATACGTCACAGTGGTGCGACTAAGGCTGTCCCATTTCATTAAAACTTCAAGACTCCTTCAAATGCGGCCGACGAATGCCTCCTTCTTTTCCATGAATTTCAAGGATGCATCGGTGGATCCTTCGTAGCCCCAAATATCCCAAGATGCATTGCACCACTGACAGTTGGATCAACAGCTGGAGTTTTAACTGCTGACGGCTGACAGAGAAGATGGATGGAGGATTCTAGTTTTAAATATTAATATTATGTTACAGTTCACTCCAATAGTACAAATGTTGAACACATTAAAACTTGTTTAAAAAGAACGATTAAGTTACGTTATTGATGAGCCGCTGCAGTTTAAAGCGTTTACTTTCCAGTTGTTCAGCTTCAGGTTTAAGCTTTATTTTACCGAGACTGTGGCGATTTTTTTTCTGACTGTGGCCATCAAATAAACGACTTATTCATTCATAAATATTCACATATTGATTCCTTATTTAAATTACTATATGAAGAAGAAGTAAAATGGTTACTAAATCCTACTGGAGCTTCTATTGGTGGTGATTCTCTGTAGACCAGTGAAAACATGAGTCTCCTCACTGTTCTTAGTTTAGCTCCACCAAGTTATCTGATCACATGTTTAACATACATTATATCTGGTTTCTGTTCAGACAGCAGGTATTTAGTGATCCTCATCAGAAACTCTCAGCCCAGAGACTGTGGAGATTTATAATATCTGAAGTTCATATCAGTGGATGTCAACAGATTTAAACCAGCTGTGGACGCTTCTTGTTTGGTCCTGAACCACCGGACAGAACAAGACTCTCAAGTCTTCAAGGATATAAAACATATTGAAAACAAAAATTACAATTTCAGGATCAAATTCAGTCAAAAAATGAGGTAAAATGACAACATAGTCGTCTCATCCTGATCCTCGGGATATGAATCTGGCAGTCAGGGTTGCTAGGCAACAGGAGCGGCGCTACGAGACGTGACGACGCAAACAGGAAGTCCGTCGTGGGCTGGACCGTCTCGTTTATGCAGCCTCTGAATTGGGACACGGCTGCAATAAAAACAGAGTCATCAGATTTTCAACAGCCCTCATGTTTCTTATCAGTTAGTTTACCAAACCTCAGCTTAAGATTGTGGGATTTAATCAAAAACACACAAAAATACACCAAAAATACAACATCTGCATTAATTAGATTCTGTAAAAAACTAAAAATTCTGCTCAATTTGACCTGTAAACCTAAAAATCACACAAAAGGATTCGATATTCGTGATGTCTTTAAAAAATAATGGACAGTTAAGCAAATCTAAGTTTAAAATTGTGATATTTTATCAAAACACACACAAAAAATGACAATAATATAACTTCTGTATGAACTAGATTCAGTAAAACCCAAAATATTCGGCTCAGTTTATCCTTTTAAACCTCGAAACCTGCCTGGAGGACCAAAAGTCATCCTGTCTTCAAATAAATCAACAAAAAATACACTATTGATTGGAGAAACAACCTGAAAAAACAGGACGAATCATCAGATTTTTAATAGTTCTTGAGTTTCTGTCTGGGCAGTTAATCAAATCCAAGATATTTCAGCAAAAACACACAAAAATATACCAAAAATACAACATCTGCAGAGAACTGGAGGGGAGGATCCAGCCGATAGTCGAACCTCAGATCCAGGAGGAACAATGCGACCAGTGGACCAGCTCTACACTCTCCATCGGGGGCTCGAGGGTTCATGGGAGTTCACCCAACCAGTCCACATGTGCTTTGTGGATTTGGAGAAGGCGTGTCCCTCGTGGCGTCCTGTGGGGGGGGGCTCCGGGAGTATGGGGTCCGGGGCCCTTTGCTAAGGGCAGTCTGGTCCCTGTACGGCTGGAGCAGGAGCCTGGTTCTCATTGCAAGTCAGACCTGTTCCTGGTGCACGTTGGACTCCTGCCCTTTGTCACCGGTTCTGTTCATAACTTTTATGGACAGAATTTCTAGGTGCAGCCAGGAGGGGGTCCAGTTTGGGGACCACAGGATCGAGTCTCTGCTTTTTGCAGATGATGTGGTTCTGTTGGCCTCCTCGAACCTGGACCTCCAGCGTGCACTGGGGCGGTTTGCAGCTGAGTGTGAAGAGACTGGGATGAGGATCAGCACCTTCAAATCCGAGGACATGGTTCTCGACCGGAAAAAGGTGGCTTGTCCTCTCCGGGTCGGTGGAGAGTCCCTACCCCAAGTGGAGGAGTTTAAGTATCTCGGGGTCTTGTTCCAGAGTGAGGGGAGGGTGGAGCGTGAGGTTGACAGGAGGATCGGTGCAGCGTCTGCAGTCATGTGGTCGCTGTATCGGTCCGTCATGGTGAAGAAGGAGCTAAGCTGAAAGGTGAGACTCTGTATTTACCGGTCAATCTACGTTCCTACTCTCACCTATGGTCATGAACTTTGGGTCATGACCGAAAGAACAAGATCCCAGATACAAGCGGCTGAAATGAGTAGAGCCGCTACTTGTCCACATTCAGAGGGGTCAGTTGAGGTGGTTGGGACATCTGTTCTGGATGCCTCCTGGACGCCTTCCTTGGGAGGTGTTCCTGGCATGTCCCACCAGGAGGAGGCCTCGGGGTAGACCTAGGACACCCTGGAGGGACTATGTCTCTGGACTGGCCTGGGAACACCTCGGGGTCCCACTGGAAGAGCTGGAGGAGGAGTCTGGGGGGAGGGAAGTCTGGACCTCTCTGCTTAGACTGCTGCCTCCAAGACCAGGATGGATGGATGGATGGATGGATGGATAATGGATGGATGGATGGATGGATGGATGGATGGATGGATGATGATGGATGGATGGATGATGGATGGATGGATAATGGATGGATGGAAGGATGGATGATGGATGGATGGATGGATGATGGATGGATGATGGATGATGGATGGATGATGGATGGATGGATGATGGATGATGGATGGATGATGGATGGATGGATGGATGGATGGATGGATGATGGATGATGGATGGATGATGGATGGATGGATGATGGATGGATGGATGGATGATGGATGGATGGATAATGGATGGATGGAAGGATGGATGATGGATGGATGGATAATGGATGGATGGAAGGATGGATGATGGATGGATGGATGGATGATGGATGGATGATGGATGGATGATGGATAGATGATGGATAGATGATGGATGGATGGATGGATGGATGGATGGATGGATGGATGGATGGATGGATGGATGATGGATGGATGATGGATAGATGATGGATGGATGGATGATGGATGATGGATGGATGGATGATGATGGATAGATGATGGATGGATGGATGATGGATGATGGATGATGGATGGATAGATGATGGATAGATGATGGATAGATGATGGATGGATGATGGATGGATGGATAGATGGATGATGGATGGATGGATGATGATGGATGGATGATGGATGGATGATGGATGGATGGATGGATGGATGGATGGATGATGGATGGATGATGGATAGATGATGGATGGATGATGGATGGATGATGGATGGATGGATGGATGGATGGATGGATGGATGGATGGATGATGGATGGATGATGGATAGATGATGGATGGATGATGGATAGATGATGGATGGATGATGGATGGATGATGGATAGATGATGGATGGATGATAGATAGATGATGGATGGATGATGGATGGATGATGGATGGATGATGGATGGATGATGGATAGATGATGGATGGATGATGGATGGATGATGGATGATGGATGGATGGACAACATCTGCATCATTCAGATTCGGTAAAAAAACCCAAAATATTCTACTTATTTTGACCTCCAAACCCCAAAACTGGTCGTCTTTAATAATCGACCAACAATTTATGAAAAATGACCTTAAAACTGAGATATTTCATCAGTTTATTGCTCACATGAAGCTGAACGTTTGATTAGTTTTATAGATTTTATCGATCAAATTCCTCTAATTAAGGAGAACATTGTGTGTTTCCAGGCTACTGGTCTAAACTCATGCATCAGTCCTGCTATAAACCCTGAAGCTGAAACTCTGTTGGACGTGTTCTAAAGTCTGGACTTGATGCAACCGTGACTTCATGTCCAGTGATTGCAGCATTCAGGCTGCTGCAGCTTTTCATAGAAGATTAATGGAGGCAACCTGACCTCTTGATGCAACTGCTGGCAGCAAAGAGCAACGAGGATGGAAGGTTCAGGTAGGTCGAGACTCTGCTGGAGGTCAGAGGAGTGGATGTGAGTCGGCATTAAACATTCCTCACCTTCAGTCCATGAAACAGGGTTTTTATTTACTCACCGCTGCTGGTCATCCACGTTGGGTTGCATCAGAAACATCACAGAGAAATTACTAGTGCTTCCAAAAAGGTTAGAACATCATGAAAAAGTTTGATATCTTCCATCAATTATTTAAAACTAGAAAAGCCCTCATAGAGCGCAGACCTCCACCAAGCAGCTTCAGTCCACCCCAACACAATCTATCAATGACAGAGTATCATTATGTAGTCTGGTGAATCAACACTGGACACAGAAACATATGTTGGTTCTTTATTGTGAACAGATTAACTGGAGGATGATCAATGGATAAAATAAGTAGGATAAAACCAGAAATGTTCCTCTGGAGAATCTGGTTTGGTTTTGCTAAATAGGACTTCTGTTGAGGACAAACAGCTCTATGTGAAAAACAACTACTTAGTTTGAACAAGACGTCCCAATTTACAGCTTTGAGACAAGAAATAAGCAGCAGGAGGTTTGAGCAAGATGAACTAAGGCTAACCTTAAGGCCAAGTACGGTGTAGTTCCAAGTAGCCTAGAGTGGCTAAGTTAGCTAACCAACAGTATGCTAGCTTAGCTGCTTTACAAACCTAATATCAGGGCTGGTCTCCAATATAGGAATATCTGAATATTGGTTGGTTGGTAACTTTAAGTCACATAATAAAGGGTTTAGTTAAAAATAAACATATCAAATTAGCTTATCCACATATGATTGTTGTATTGGAAATGTAGTCAGAAGTGGTGATAATGATAATAATCAAGCTAACTATCCTAGCCTTGCACAGTAGCTGCAAGTGTAGCTTAGGACTCTGGTTAAATTAATGATTTATTTTATCTGTTTTATTGTGCCGACATATTTCTGTTTTTATGTCACATACATAGTGAGGCACTTAAATCTAATTATTAGCACTGCTAATTGCTAATTAGCCTAGATTAGCAAATTAGCTGTAATCTTTGGCTTGTTTGATTAAGTTAACTTTAAGTCACATATTAAATGTTTTAGTTAAAAATAAACACATCAAATTAGCTTATCCACACATGATTGTTGTATTGGCAATGTTTTCAGAACTAGTGATAATGATAATAATTAGCCTTAAGCTAACTCTGAACTGAAACAAGCTAAGTGTAGCTTAGGACTCTGGTTAAATTAATGATTTATTTTATCCATTTTATTGTGCCAACATATTTCAGTTTTTATGTCACACACACAGTAAAGGATTTGAAATTGATCATAGTATAGAAAAAACTAATAAATTAGCAGTGCTAAAAGCTAACTAGCTTACATTAGCAGAATAGCTGAATAGCTGTAACCTTCACCTTTAACCTCAGAGACATTCACACAATGTTTTATGTGATTCAATTATTTTTAAATGCTATATTTGAAATGATTTAATTAAATAAACCATAATGATTCATTTTATTTAAAAAAATAGCTTGTATTGAGGTTTAATAAACATATATTTGGCCTTTAAACTTTGCATTATCCCCCCTGCTTGTGTGTGTTTGTGTTGCAGTGTCCAGATCCATTAATAGAGCGTCCAGCGTGGTGGACTTAATAAGGCTTTGTCCCAGTCATGGATCCATAAAGCCTGTGTGGGCCTCTGCCTGCTCATCATGAATAAATAATCTACACGTCGATTGGCTGCTGCTGCTGTTATCCAGCTTCACTCAGACCCTCAACAAGCTGCTTTACCCATCTGAGTCAGGAAGGACCAGGATTAAACATTCACAGTAAGAGTGTAGAAACCCTACAGACGAGCTTTAAGGCGTTTTATGGTCCAACACACATCTTTAATCTCCTTTCTAACTTCAGTCATTCTTATTCATGTAATTAATGTAAAAAGGTCTTTATATTTCATTCTATGTGATTTAATTTTGACATATTAAATCAAAAGTTTGACTCTGCATCTTCATACCTGAATATTAGGACTAATAATCTGAATATCTTAACATTTATTTTGTACTTTTCTTTACCTTTTGTCTCTAATTTCCCAGCCTTTTGTAAATTTTTGACCTACTTGGTTAAAATTCTGAGTTTTTGCTTCATAATTTGGACTTTGGAAGTCAATTTTTTGACTTTTCCCCCCGAATGTGTTACTTGTTTTTTTTAATTACTTTTTTACTTAGTAAGGAGACAATGCTGTGTTTTGCCTCATAATTTTAAGTAAATGAGTAAAACTTTTGACTCTTCTGTTAATTTTAGACTTGATAAATCAAATTTAAACTTCATACATCTTTATTTACTTAAATGTTTTTACTTTGGCTTAATTTTGAGCTTTTTTCTCATAATTTTGACTCAATAAATCATTAAAAAAAAACCTTTATACTCAGATTTGTCACTTCTTTCTGACATTTTGACTTCTAAATTTCTAAAATTCTTAGTCACCTTTTAGACTTTTCATTCAAATATCCTACGTTGTGACTTAATGTGTGGAAATCAATCAAACTTTTTACTCAGATTTGTTTCTTTTTTCTTACTTTCCGACTTTGTGAGTGAAAATACTGAGTTTTAATCTCACATTTTGATTTAATCATTTGACCTTTTACTCAAATTTCTTACTATTCGACCTAATCAGTGAAAATTCTGACCTTTTCTCATCATTTTGACTTAGTAAGTCAATTTTTAGATTAAATTATTTTCATTTTGTAAGTCACTTTTTGTGCAATAATCTTACTTTTTTCACACTTTTTTGATTTAATCAATTCAAATTCTGAATTTTTGTGTCATGATTTTTGACTTGGCACCTTTTTAGACTTATTTTTTTAACTTTAATAAGTCTGTTTTCTTTTTTACTTTTCACTCTAATTATTCAGCTTCACTCTGATAAATTTTCCCTTATAATTTTGACATTTTTTTTTTACTTTTTACTCAAATACATAACTTTTTCTTAGCTTTATGTCTCAGAATTTTAAGTAAATAAGCTTTAGACTTTTTATGCATGTTTGTGATTTGTATGTCACTTTTTTAAATTTATAAGTGAAATTTTGGGGGTTTTCTTTCATAATGTTGATTTAAAAGATCAGTTTTGTAAGTTTTCACTCAAATTTTTAACTTTTTTTTCTGACTTTAAGTGAAAATTCTGAACTTTTATCTCATAATGAATGAAACTTTTGACTTGTGAATAATTTTTAAAAAACTTTTTAATGTAACTTAAGTCAGTGTGAATGAGTTTTTGAGAATACTTTCGCCGTAATAAACTATAATATGACCATAACATTTATCTTCCACATGTTGTTTTTATTATATCTATTATTTTGAAAGGACGTTCCGGTTGTTGCGTCGTGTGATTGTTGGGAGCTTTGCGGTGGAAGTTGTGCAGCTTTAGAGCCTTAAACTCGACAACAACCGTGCGGGGCGGCCCATCGCCGCCAGTTGTTCCGTTCCGGTGCCCTCCCTGCTCCCCGGGGCTCCTCGGTCCTCTCCCCCCCTCTCCCCGCAGTCACGGCGGCGGTGGGTGTGTCGATGCGGGCCGGAGCTGCCTCCAGTCGCTGCTTGTGCGCTTCTGAAAAGAGGAAAAAGTTGGTGATGAGTTCAGAGTAGCGGCGCCGCGGAGCAGGCTAACCGTCCGGGATGGCAGTCTGGACCCGAGCCGACAAAAACGGTCAACTGGACCTTCTGCTCCGCGACCGCTGGATCCGAGTCTCCGCCGAACTCACCCGGGAAACGCTCACTTTGACGGCCGAAGCGGAGGCGGCCGCTCCGGGGGCCAATCACTGGGACTACAGCAACTCCTCGGCGGGCCTCAGAAATGGCATCTCGAACGGAAACGACCCGGGAGCGAGTCCGGGGAACCGCGGTCCTCCCTCCGGGCAGGACCAGAACCAGAACCAGAACCACGGGGGTCGGGGGCGCAGCGGCAGCCCGGGGCGAGGGGGTGTCAGCCGGGGTCAGTACGACGGCGGCTACGCTCTGAACAGCCCCGGAAAGTACCCGAATAACGGCACCAACTCTGACTTCGGAAGCCCCGGATCCAGCTACGGCAGCCCGGGCTCCAGCTTCGGGTCGCGGCAGGGGGAGGACGGCTCCTCGGAGGCGGTGCGGAAGGTCCGGGTGGTGAAGCAGGAGTCTGGCGGGCTGGGGATCAGTATCAAGGGGGGCCGAGAGAACCGGATGCCCATCCTCATCTCCAAGATCTTCCCGGGGCTCGCCGCCGACCAGAGCCGGGCGCTGCGGGTGGGCGACGCGATCCTGTCGGTGAACGGCAACGACCTCCGGGAGGCGACCCACGACCTGGCGGTGCAGGCGCTCAAGAAGGCAGGAAAAGAAGTGACCCTGGAGGGTAAGTTGGCGACGCGAGGGCGGGGATTGGACAAGGCCGAGATTAGACTCCTCTGGTCAGGCTGCTCACCTCCACACTCCCGCACACTTCCAGACACTTTCCCCTCATTTTTAGAACTTTTTATCCCCACATGTGAGCATCTTTTCCACGCAGAGTCTAAAACCCGGACTAGTTTGGACCCTCATGTGGAAATATGTCACATGTTGGAGCTTGTATGGAGGAGCAGACCTGAACATGCAGCTAATAGAAAAAAAAAAGAGCTTCTGCATCTCATGACCCATTTTAATTCATTTCACCATGGAGCTCATTAGCTTCCTGGAGCCTGCTCATGTTCTGCTGGTTCTGCTGGTTCTGGTGGTTCTGGTCTCCCCACTGGAGGTTCTAATGATCAGATGAGAACCAACACAGCAGAGAGGCTTTGATCAGAGCCAGCAGGAATGTGAACCCAGAGACGGGACGCCCAGTGTGGGAATGATCTCTGGAGATAAGAGGTCACAGCAGAAATCTGATTATCACCACCGAAATCTCCCAGAGCTCGAAGCGTTTTCATCTCACTTCGATCGATTGATTGATTGATCACTTATAGCCGTTTACCAAGTGGTTTGATGACCGATCGATCAGTCTGAGTGTAAATTCTTTGGCTGCAGCTTCTCAAATGTGAATATTTTCCTCCTCTATGACGGTAAAACGAATATCCTTGGATAAAACGAGGCATTTGTCACCTCTGGGAAACACTGATGGACATTTCTATAAACCAAACAACCGATCAGTTAATTGACGAAACAATCAACCGATTATTGGTGACAGCTGATTGGTAGCTGGTAATAGTGGTCATTTTAATTTATTTTACTTACATTCTGATCTTATATCTTGTCATCCTTTCCTGCTGTGCTTTAATATTTTCGACTAATTTATTCTATTTAATTTTATTATTTATTTTTGACAGTAAACTGAATATCGAGACATTTCTATGGAGCAAACAACCGATCAGTTAATTGACGAAACAATCAACTGATTAATCAATAATGATAGTAATAGTTGGTAGCTGTTGATAGTGGTAATTTTTATTTATTTTTAATTATTTTAAAATTAAACTCTGATCTTATAATTGTTATCCTGTGTTTTAATATTTTATACTAATTAATTTAATTTAATTTAATTATTAATTTATGACCTTAAATTAAATTATCTTTGGACAAAACGAGGCATTTCTCATTTTTGGGAAACACTGATCGACATTTTTTACATTTCTATGGACCAAACAACTGATCAGGTAATTGAGGAAATAATTAGCAGATTAATCAACTTAGGAAACAGTTGATTGGCAGCTTTAAATAGGGATAATTTTTATTGATTAATTAGTTTATTTTACTTAAACTTTGATCTTGTATCTTGTCATCCTGTTTTGCCGTGTTTAAATATTTTACACAGATTTATTTTATTATTAATTTTATGACAAAACAAGACATTTCTCATCTTTGGGAAACACTGATGGACTATTTTTTATAATTTACTAATATTTTATAAACCAAAAATCTGATTGATTAATTAAGAAAATAATGGAAAATGAAAATAAGCTTCAACTGCAGTCCAGCGTTTCCTGCTTCTGGGACACAAGTGCTCCAGATTTCAGTATATTTGATGTTTTACTTCTATTTTGCTCACAGTGAATTCATTTTTCACTGCGTTATAAAGTCCTGCACCTCTGTGGAAACAGAACAACCATAAACCAACAGTGGAAAAACCCGACGGCGGCTCCACACGCTGTAAATATTTACATTTGTAGTTCGTTTACTTACTCGTCTGCGTGCACACTGCCTGCAGTTCAGCCGAAAACTCCCTGAATTTTTGTGATTTAACTGTCGGTCACAGCGGAGTCACTGATCTCTTCCCGGTTCCACCAAAGAGCCCAGAATATTTTGTTTTTTACACCATCTGGGTGATGCAAACGGTTTATTTTTGGCAGATTTTTAAATGAGAAACGTTGATTTAAGTGACGAATAAAATATCGTTCAGTTTTCAGACAGAGGAGCAACAGTTCCAGTGTTTTTACAGTCTCTGGCTCTGATAAATTGCATATTTTCTGCATTAATTTAAAAAAGATAACATGCGTTTTATACCTGTGGGCAGATTCTGGGGTTCAGGAGGTTGACGGATCGGCGGTATAGGATTTTTTTCCTACTTTTTAGCACCAATATTTTCCCGTAAACATCACAGAGAGCAAAACTGTGATTGTCAAAACCACAAAACACTTGGCAGCAAGTAGAAATCCATTTTACTGCACTATAAGTAGTTGTAGTTCGGTTAATTATCACTACATGGACAGAACTGTGAGTCTGTGAACAAACGTAGAGCTGATGGGAAAGTGTAAAGCAGAAGTTTAACAAACCACCACGGCACAAAACGTCAGCAGATAAACTCACGTTGCATGAATTTGGGAAGAAAAACACCATATAAGAAGTGAAATGTGTGACGCTATGGACACGTTTATTCATGTTTCTAATATTTAAAGCCAAGAGATGGAAGATAGTAATAACTAGAAAAGCCCTCATAGAGTGCAGACCTCTGCCAAGCAGCTTCAGTCCAAACCAACACAATCTACCAACGACAGAGTATCATTGTTTATCTGGTGAAATCAACACTGGACACAGAAATATATGTTGGTTCTTTATTCTGAACAGATTAACTGGAGGAAGCTCAATGGATAAAATAAAGTAGGATAAAACCAGAAATGTTCCTCTGGAGAATCTGGTTTGGTTTTGCTAAACAGGACTTCTGTTGCAGCTGCGTTTGAGGACAAACAGCTCGATGTGAAAAACAACTACTTAGTTTGAACAAGACGTCCCAATTTACAGCTTTGTGACGATAAATAAGCAGCAGGAGATTTGAGCAAGATGAAATAAGGCTGACCTTAAGGCCAAGTACGGTGTAGTTCCAAGTAGCCTAGAGTGGCTAAGTTAGCTAACCAACAGTATGCTAGCTTAGCTGCTTTACAAACCTAATATTAGTGCTGGTCCCCAATATAGGAATATCTGAATGCTGGTTGGTTGT
Source organism: Dascyllus trimaculatus (assembly GCA_024666655.1). Classification (NCBI taxonomy): domain Eukaryota; kingdom Metazoa; phylum Chordata; class Actinopteri; family Pomacentridae; genus Dascyllus; species Dascyllus trimaculatus. The sequence goes on along the minus strand of CM045448.1, from coordinate 5,087,855 downwards.
GGTGGGATTCGGATAATAATTTTGATATTCGAATAGTCCTGTGTAGCGCCGCCAAGTGCTGCCGAGTGTTGCCGAGCGCTGCCGAGGCTGTAGAACGCCGTCTTGGTTCTAGTACGTGGACCTGCCAACTCCAGTGTCAAAAACTCAAAATGCTTTCCAACAGCACAGAGTTTCAACTTTGGCTAGATAAAAATAAAAGTAGAAAAGCCCTCATAGAGCTCGGACCTCCACCAAGCAGCTTCAGTCCACCCCGACACAATCTACCAACGACTAAGTATCCTTAAATTAAAAAAAAGTCCTGGATCCAGACGGTGATCCGGATCAGTCCCAAAGCTTCATCATGTGTTCCTTGTCCCGTTTCACACATTTCCTGCAAACTTCATCAAAATCCTTCATAACTTTACGAGTTATTTTGAATACAAACAAACAAACAAACCAACACCGTCAAAAACATAACCTCCTTGTTAGAGGTAATAATAAGGCTGACCTTAAGGCCAAGTACGGTGTAGTTCCAAGTAGCCTAGCGTGGCTAAGTTAGCTAACCAACAGTATGGTAGCTTAGCTGCTTTACAAACCTAATACTAGGGCTGGTCCCCAATATAGGAATATCTGAATACTGGTTGGTTGTGGTGGTATTGGGATAATAATTTTGACATTCTTATAGTCCTGTGTGGCGTTGCCGAGCGCTGCCGAGGCTCTAGAACACCGCCGTGGTTCTTGTACGCAGACCTGCTAACTCCAGCACAATCTCCCAATGACTAAGTATCCTTAAATTTAAAAAACTCCTGGATCCAGACGGTGATCCGGATCAGTCCCACAGTTTCATCATTTCTTCCTTGTCCCATTTCACACATTTCCTGTAATCTTCATCGAAATCCATCCATAACTTTTCGAGTTATTTTGAACACAAACAAACAAACAAACAAACAAATGCCGGCAAAAACATGACCATGGTGGAGGTGATAAAGAACAGAAAAAAACAGCTTATACCTGCTCAAAGCTGTTTTATGTCTGTTTATGTGGCTGTAAGTTAGAAAAAAATGAAGTAAACAAGTAGAAATGAATGCAAATGTAATATTATGGCTAAAGAAAGTAGAGGAAACATAAAAAATTAGCAGTCGTTGGTGGTTTGAGGCTGACAGTGGGGCGACAAAAAGCAAAACCAGACCAGGTAAAGTGAAATCAGCGAGTCTGTTCCCCTGTTTGGTAGAAAGCTCTCCGTTCTTCTGTTGTTTCGGACCAGCTGGTGATAAGTTCTTCATTCTCGTCGTGTCGTTGTCGATCCTTCGGCTGGTCCAGACCTCTACTGACGACGCCGAAAGCTCCGATTTAAGCGCTGACAACTGTTCGAAAAATCACCTTAACGCCAGCAAACGTCTGCTGAACTTCAAATTAAACACCTGTAAGACAAACTGCATGTAAAGTAGGAGCTGCAGACGTGATTCAGTGAAGCTAGAAACCAGTTGAAAGGAGATTTAATGTGCAGTAAAATTCAGATTAGCGGTAGTTTTCTGACTGCAGCACAGATCTCCATGGAGACGGGCTCACATCCCCACATCCTGAGCTGCTCGATGGCGTTCGGATGAGTGGAAAAAGAGCCGGACTGCAGCCCCTCCGGGTTCGGAAACTTCAGCCGAGCTCGGTTTAATGGTTCGGAATGAAGCGCCGGCTGAATGCTGATGAACGGTCGACACGTTTCCCTTCGTTCAGAGTCCGGCCTGGTGGAGCTGACGTTTGTGCCGACCCTCAGGCCTGACGGCGTTCAGCGGGTAGACCGGGTTTAGGGTTTAGGGTTTAGGGTTTAGGGTTTAGGGCTTCATAACGCCGCTGTTCTCGGTCAAAAACAACATTTCAGACCTCCTTGTTGTGCTTTCTGGTAAAAAACATGAATACTAGTGTCACTAAACTCATTCAACAGGCTGAAATATTGACGTTAAAACTCTTTGGTGTTATTTAAGGCGGATTTGAACCGAATAATTTACATATTAGGGATTAAAACCCAACAAAAATGCTATAAAATACAACTTTACGTGACTATAATGCTTAATAGGTTAGGTTTTGTAGTGTTTTTAACTACATAGAATACCTTAACTAGTGTAAAAGTATTGAAAAGACTTGAAAGTGTTATTTATAGTGTGGTTTTAACTGATTAGTTGACATATTATGGATTAAAACTGTACACAAATGATGTAAAATACTACTTTACATGACTATGATGCATATTAGGTTTCGCCCTGTAGCGTTTTTAATAACAGATAATACCTTAACTAATGTAAAAGTGCAGTTAAGTTTGATTTAAACTGATTATTTTGCATCTTAGGGACTAAAACCCTCCCATAATGCTATAAAATACTACTTTACATGACTCTAATACATGTTAAGTTTGACCCTGCAGTGTTTTTAATTATAGAGATTAACCTGACTAATGTAAAATTATAAATAAGACCTGACAGCATTACTTTTATTGTGATTTTAACAGATTAATTTACATCTTAGGGACTAAAACCCTAAATTAATTAATGTAAAAGTGCAACTAAGACCTTGTAGGGTTATTTAAGGTGTAATTTTAACTGAGTATTTTGAATATTAGGGATTAAAACTGTACACAAATGATGTAAAATACTACTTAACATGACTATAATGCATATTAAATTTGGCCCTGTAGCGTTTTTAATAACAGAGAATACCTTAACTAATGTAAAAGTGCACTTAAGTTTGATTTGAACTGATTATTTTGCACATTAGGGACTAAAACCCTCCCATAATGCTATAAAATACTACTTTACATGACTCTAATACATGTTAAGTTTGACCCTGCAGTGTTTTTAATTACAGAAAATTAACCTGACTAATGTAAAAGTATAACTAAGACCTGACAGCATTACTTTTATTGTGATTTTAAGAGATTAATTTACATCTTAGGGATTAAAACCCTAAATTAATTAATGTAAAAGTGCAACTAAGACCCTGTGGGGTTATTTAAGGTGTAATTTTAACTGAGCATTTTGAATATTAGGGATTAAAACTGTACACAAATGATGTAAAATACTACTTAACATGACTATAATGCATATTAAATTTGGCCCTGTAGCGTTTTTAATAACAGAGAATACCTTAACTAATGTAAAAGTGCACTTAAGTTTGATTTAAACAGATTATTTTGCACATTAGGGACTAAAACCCTCCCATAATGCTATAAAATACTACTTTACATGACTCTAATACATGTTAAGTTTGACCCTGCAGTGTTTTTAATTACAGAAAATTAACCTGACTAATGTAAAAGTATAACTAAGACCTGACAGCATTACTTTTATTGTGATTTTAAGAGATTAATTTACATCTTAGGGATTAAAACCCTAAATTAATTAATGTAAAAGTGCAACTAAGACCCTGTGGGGTTATTTAAGGTGTAATTTTAACTGAGCATTTTGAATATTAGGGATTAAAACTGTACACAAATGATGTAAAATACTACTTTACATGACCCTGTAGCGTTTTTAATAACAGAGAATACCTTAACTAATGTAAAAGTGCAGTTAAGTTTGATTTAAACAGATTATTTTACACATTAGGGACTAAAACCCTCCCATAATGCTATAAAATAGTACTTTACATGACTCTAATACATGTTAAGTTTGACCCTGCAGTGTTTTTAATTACAGAGATGAACCTGACTAATGTAAAAGTATAACTAAGACCTGACAGCATTACTTTTATTGTGATTTTAAGAGATTAATTTACATTTTAGGGACTAAAACCCTAAATTAATTAATGTAAAAGTGCAACTAAGACCCTGTGGGGTTATTTAAAGTGTGATTTAAACTGAGTATTTTGAATATTAGGGATTAAAACCTTACGAGAATGAAATAAAATACTACTTTACATGACTATAATGCATTTTAAAATTGACCCTGTAGTGTTTTTTAATAACAGAGAATACCTTAACTAATGTAAAAGTGCAGTTAAGTTTGATTTAAACTGATTATTTTACACATTAGGGACTAAAACCCTCCCATAATGCTATAAAATAGTACTTTACCTGACTATAATGCATGTTAAGTTTGACCCTGCAGTGTTTTTAATTACAGAAAATTAACCTGACTTATGTAAAAGTATAACTAAGAGCCTGTAGCGTTGGTTAAGGTGTAATTTTACCTGAGTAATTTGCATATTAGGGGTTAAAACCCTACGAAAATGATGTAAAATATTCTTTTACCTGACTGCAGTGCAAATTAAATGTGACCCTGCCGTGTTTTTAATTAAGAAAATAACCTAACTAATGTAAAAGTGCAGTTAAGACCCTGATGTATTATTTTTAGTGTGATTTTAACTGATTAATTTACGTATTAGGGATTAAAACTGTTCAGAAATGCTATAAAATACTACTTTACACGACTGTAACACATAATGAGTTTGGCCCTGTAGTGTTTTGAATTATATAGAATAACCTGACTAATGTAAAAGTGCAGTTAAGTTTGATTTTAAGTGAGTAATTTGCATATTAGGGATTAAAACTTTCCAGAAATGGTATAAAATACTGCTTTACCTACATGGTAAATTTGACCCTGTAGTGTTTTTAATTACTTAGATTACCGTAACTAACATAATAGCAGAGCTAAAAGCCTGCGATTTTATTTATGATGTGATTTTAAGTGAGTAATTTACATATTAGGGACTAAAACCCTCCAACAATGTTATAAAATACTACTTTACATGACTATAATACATATTAAATGTGACCTTGCTGTGTTTTTAATTACTTAGATTACCGTAACTAACATAATAGTAGAGCTAAAAGCCTGCGGTTTTATTTATGGTGTGTTTTTAAGTGATTAATTTACATATTATGGATTCAAACTGTACAGAAATGTGATAAAATACTACTTTTCATGACTATAATGCATATTTATTTTGACCCTGCTGTGTTTTTAACTAATTTGGAGTTTTATAGCAGCTTTATTGTCTTTATACTGATGTTAGACAACCATATAATGAAATTGTAATGTTTCTGAGAGGACTGTACAGATGTTTATGTTATTTTTATACTCTTTTTGTATTACATTCTAGTGTTCTGTTTGTCTTTTTAACAGTTTTAATGCCTCAGAAACATTACAAATGTCATTTTATTGTCGTCTGACCTCATTATAATGACAATAAAGCTGCTACTACTGAAAGTTTTGACCCTACAAATACAAAAATATGCATAAAAACCCAACAGATCCCTGGATCCGCTGTGAGCCAGCTGTGTTTTTCTGGTTTATTCTTACTTTCTGTGCGTTCGGTTGTGTTTTTCGTGTGGTTTTTTTAGAGCCCCTCAGCTCGGAGGACGACCTTCCTCCTGCTCGCTTTCTGCAGGAATCTCTCGGCTGCCCGTCACTGTTTGTCCGGCCGACGGCAGTCGGCTCGTTGTTTGTTGATTTCGGCGGCGGTCGGTGGGAGTTTCCGGGCCTCCGTGTCGTGTACTCGACACATAAACCCCCCAGATCTCCTCACAATTAGCTCAGGAGCCCCACATTCCTGCCCGCCGCTCGCATGAGCACATTTAGGCCAGAGGTCAGCGCCGAGGGTTTGAACATCAGGGGAGCTCGCAGCGCTGCAGCGGAGATTCATTCACTGTTCCAGCAACAGAGTCATCAGTTCAGAGGCTTTTAAACAGAGAAGACAGATTTAAACGCCTCCAGATGTGAAGATCAGATGCCGTTCTTTGTTGCACGTGGACTCAGACAAAACGAGTCGCCAGATGCAGGAAATCAATGCAGGAATTCTCACTAATAATCTGCAGATTCATCTTTAGTGAGAGCGTTTAGTAGCTGTGGCTCTGCATGTGTTCACTGGGGATGCATGGTAACATCGGCGTCCGATAATTACCGGTTAATATCGGCAGCTATGACGTCATTCCAATAATTAAAAAATGAGCCTGACTCCTCAACCCCTCCCCTCCCCGACGGTACTGTCGCATGTGTGTGATGTCATCAGACTGCGCGGGTAGAGACAAACTAGCAGCATGGCGTGGCACTGACCAGTGTGGACTTTGTTTACCGTGTCAGAAGAAGACATTTGACTAGGGCTGGTCCAGAATATTGGTTGGTTGTGGTGGTTTTGGGATAATAATTTTGATATTGGAATAGTTGTGCGCGCCGCTGTTGGGGGGCGTTGCCGAGGCTGTAGTACGACGCCGGGTGCCGCCGAGCATCACCAAGCGCTGCCGAGTGTCGCCAAGGCTCTAGAACGTTGCCATGGTTGTAGTACGTGGACCTGCCAACTCCGGTGTCACCCCCACTCCCTCATGCTCCACTCCCCCCACCCGACACCGTGGCACGAACCCAATCAGTTGACATTATCGGTTATTGGCTGCAAGAAGTATAAAATTATCGATTATCGGTATTGGTTGAAAATTTGTGTTTCTTTGTAGTTGTTTTATGTTTCTTTGTAGTCGTTTTGTGTCTCTTTGTAGTTGTTTTGTGTCTCTTTGTAGTTGTTTCGTCTCCTTGTAGTTGTTTTGTGTCTCTTTGTAGTTGTTTTGTGTCTCTTTGTAGTCGTTTTGTGTCTCTTTGTAGTCGTTTTGTGTCTCTTTGTAGTCGTTTTATGTTTCTTTGTAGTTGTTTTATGTTTCTTTGTAGTCGTTTTGTGTGTCTTTGTGGTTGTTTTATGTTTCTTTGTAGTTGTTTTGTGTCTCTTTGTAGTCGTTTTGTGTCTCTTTGTAGTCGTTTTGTGTCTCTTTGTAGTTGTTTTGTGTCTCTTTGTAGTTGTTTTATGTTTCTTTGTAGTTGTTTTATGTTTCTTTGTAGTCGTTTTGTGTGTTTTTGTAGTTTTGTGTCTCTTTGTAGTTGTTTCGTCTCCTTGTAGTTGTTTTGTGTCTCTTTGTAGTTGTTTTGTGTCTCTTTGTAGTCGTTTTGTGTCTCTTTGTAGTTGTTTTGTGTCTCTTTGTAGTTGTTTCGTCTCCTTGTAGTTGTTTTGTGTCTCTTTGTAGTTGTTTTGTGTCTCTTTGTAGTTGTTTTGTGTCTCTTTGTAGTCGTTTTGTGTCTCTTTGTAGTCGTTTTGTGTCTCTTTGTAGTTGTTTTATGTTTCTTTGTAGTTGTTTTATGTTTCTTTGTAGTCGTTTTGTGTGTCTTTGTGGTTGTTTTGTGTCTCTTTGTAGTTGTTTTGTGTCTCTTTGTAGTTGTTTTGTGTCTCTTTGTAGTCGTTTTGTGTCTCTTTGTAGTCGTTTTGTGTCTCTTTGTAGTTGTTTTGTGTCTCTTTGTAGTTGTTTTATGTTTCTTTGTAGTTGTTTTATGTTTCTTTGTAGTCGTTTTGTGTGTCTTTGTAGTTGTTTTGTGTCACTTTGTAGTTGTTTCGTCTCCTTGTAGTTGTTTTGTGTCTCTTTGTAGTTGTTTTGTGTCTCTTTGTAGTTGTTTTGTGTCTCTTTGTAGTCGTTTTGTGTCTCTTTGTAGTTGTTTTGTGTCTCTTTGTAGTTGTTTTGTGTCTCTTTGTGGTTGTTTCGTCTCCTTGTAGTTGTTTTGTGTCTCTTTGTAATCGTTTTGTGTCTCTTTGTAGTTGTTTTGTGTCTCTTTGTGGTTGTTTCGTCTCCTTGTAGTTGTTTTGTGTCTCTTTGTAGTTGTTTCGTGTCTCTTTGTAGTTGTTTTATGTTTCTTTGTAGTTGTTTCGTGTCTCTTTGTAGTTGTTTCGTGTCTCTTTGTGGTTGTTTTATGTGTCTTTGTAGTTGTTTTGTGTCTCTTTGTGGTTGTTTCGTCTCCTTGTAGTTGTTTCGTGTCTCTTTGTGGTTGTTTTATGTTTCTTTGTAGTTGTTTTGTGTCTCTTTGTAGTTGTTTTATGTTTCTTTGTAGTTGTTTTGTGTCTCTTTGTGGTTGTTTCGGGTCTCTTTGTGGTTGTTTTATGTTTTTTTGTAGTTGTTTTGTGTCTCTTTGTAGTTGTTTTATGTTTCTTTGTAGTTGTTTCGTGTCTCTTTGTGGTTGTTTTATGTTTCTTTGTAGTTGTTTTGTGTCTCTTTGTAGTTGTTTCGTGTCTCTTTGTGGTTGTTTCGTGTCTCTTTGTGGTTGTTTTATGTTTCTTTGTAGTTGTTTTGTGTCTCTTTGTAGTTGTTTTATGTTTCTTTGTAGTTGTTTCGTGTCTCTTTGTGGTTGTTTTATGTTTCTTTGTAGTTGTTTTGTGTCTCTTTGTAGTTGTTTCGTGTCTCTTTGTGGTTGTTTCGTGTCTCTTTGTGGTTGTTTTATGTTTCTTTGTAGTTGTTTTGTGTCTCTTTGTAGTTGTTTCGTGTCTCTTTGTGGTTGTTTCGTCTCTTTGTAGTTGTTTTGTGTCTCTTTGTGTTGTTTTGTGTCTCTTTGTAGTTGTTTCGTGTCTCTTTGTGGTTGTTTTATGTTTCTTTGTAGTTGTTTTGTGTCTCTTTGTGGTTGTTTTGTGTCTCTTTGTAGTTGTTTCGTCTCCTTGTAGTTGTTTTGTGTCTCTTTGTAGTTGTTTCGTGTCTCTTTGTAGTTGTTTTGTGTCTCTTTGTAGTCGTTTTGTGTCTCTTTGTAGTTGTTTTGTGTCTCTTTGTAGTTGTTTTGTGTCTCTTTGTGGTTGTTTCGTGTCTCTTTGTAGTTGTTTCGTGTCTCTTTGTGGTTGTTTTATGTTTCTTTGTAGTTGTTTTGTGTCTCTTTGTAGTTGTTTTATGTTTCTTTGTAGTTGTTTTGTGTCTCTTTGTAGTTGTTTCGTGTCTCTTTGTGGTTGTTTCGTCTCCTTGTAGTTGTTTTGTGTCTCTTTGTGTTGTTTTGTGTCTCTTTGTAGTTCGTTCGTGTCTCTTTGTGGTTGTTTTATGTTTCTTTGTCGTTGTTTTGTGTCTCTTTGTGGTTGTTTTGTGTGTCTTTGTAGTTGTTTTGTGTTTCTTTGTAGTTGTTTTATGTTTCTTTGTAGTCGTTTTGTGTTTCTTTGTAGTTGTTTTGTGTCTCTTTGTGGTTGTTTCGTCTCCTTGTAGTTGTTTTGTGTCTCTTTGTAGTTGTTTTATGTTTCTTTGTAGTTGTTTTATGTTTCTTTGTAGTCGTTTTGTGTTTCTTTGTAGTTGTTTTGTGTCTCTTTGTGGTTGTTTCGTCTCCTTGTAGTTGTTTTATGTTTCTTTGTAGTTGTTTTTCATCTCTCTGTAGTTGTTTTGTGTCTCTTTGTAGTTGTTTTTCATCTCCTTGTAGTTGTCTTGTGTCTCTTTATAGTTGTTTTGTGTGTCTTCATGGTTGATTTGCTTCTCCTTTGTGTCTCTTTGTAGTTTTGTGTCTCTTTGCAGTTCTTTCAGCTTTTCTTCTGGGCCTTTCTTTCTAATAAGGTTTCTAACATTACTGCTTCCAATAGTTGGTGGATACTGGAGGTATTTTGGCCTTTAGGGACCTTCTGGATGAACTTTTCTTGCGTTGTGTTCCTGTATTTTGTGGATCCACAGTTTAAAAACTTCCTGACATCCATCTTTTAAGACGCTGCAGATGAAACCGTCACCTGCTGCACGTCCGGACGGTCAGTTTTAGCTGCAGCGGCTTCTTACTGGGTCAGAACAGAACCGGCCTTTTGTCTGAGTAATTGGAGGAACAAAAAAAGCACAAAGCAGCGCCACACAAAGGGCCCTGATGAAACGAGGACGAGCAGCTTCGGTCCACCGTGTCGGTCTGAACACGGAGTCTGAAACGCTCCAGGCTGACTTCCATGTGTGAACGGGTCTCTGGCTTCCAGCTGTCGGACGTTTAAATGACCTGATGTTTGCTTTCTGACTTGTTGTTCGTCTCTTTGTCTTCGTTTGTGGTTCTTCCTCGTGGTTTTGTGTCTTTTAGTCGTCATTGTGCAGCTTTCTTGTCCCTCTTTGTATATTTTTTGTCAACAGTTCAGTTCCTTCGTCGTCTGCTTGCGAGTCTCTGGTTGTTATTTCAACCTTTTGTGTCTCCTTTCATTCATTTGCTGCCTCTTTTTAATCCGTTCTGCTTGTTTGTGGCCTTTTTGCTTCTAATTGAAGTTGTTTTATCTTGTTTTCGGTCATTTTGTGTCCTTTTTTTAGTGTGTTCACTTCTCTGTCGGCTGGTTTTGCTTCTCTATTTAGTTTCTTTTGTCTCTTTTTGGTTGATTCTTGTGTCCTTCCAGTAGTTTTGTGTCTTTTGCAGTAATTTGTATTTCTTTATTCTCTGTTTGTGTGTCTCTGTGGTAGTTTTGTGCACATATTTCTTCCTTTTGCATCACTTTGTAGTCATTTTGTGCTGTTTTGTCTCATTGCGGCCATTTTGTGTCTCATTTTTATGTCTTTTCTGATGGTTTACATGTGTGTTTGGTTGTTTTGTGTCTCTTTGTTGTTGTTTTGTGTCTTTTTTCAGTTTTTGTGTCTCATGTAGTTGTTTTGTGTCTTTTTGTAGTTGTTTTGTGTCTCTTTGTAGTTGTTTCGTGTCTCTTTGTGGTTGTTTTGTGTCTCTTTGTGGTTGTTTTGTGTCTCTTTGTGATGTTTTGTGCCTCTTTGTTGTCGTTTTGTGTCTCTTAGTAGTTATTTTGTGTCTCTTTGTAGTTGTTTCGTGTCTCTTTGTGGTTGTTTTGTGTCTCTTTGTGATGTTTTGTGCCTCTTTGTTGTTGTTTTGTGTCTCTTTGTGGTTGTTTTGTGTCTCTTTGTAGTTGTTTTGTGTCTCTTTGTTGTTGTTTTGTGTCTCTTTGTTGTCTTTTTGTATCTCTTTGTGGTTGTTTTGTGTCTCTTTGTGGTTGTTTTGTGTCTCTTTGTTGTCTTTTTGTATCTCTTTGTGGTTGTTTTGTGTCTCTTTGTTGTTGTTTTGTGTCTCTTTGTGGTTGTTTTGTGTTTCTTTGTGGTTGTTTTGTGTCTCTTTGTGGTTGTTTTGTGTCTCTTTGTTGTTGTTTTGTGTCTCTTTGTGGTTGTTTTGTGTCTCTTTGTTGTTGTTTTGTGTCTCTTTGTGGTTGTTTTTTGTCTCTTTGTGATGTTTTGTGTCTCTTTGTAGTTGTTTTGTGCCTCTTTAGTGTTGTTTTGTGTCTCTTTGTGGTTGTTTTGTGTCTCTTTGCTGTTGTTTTGTGTTTCTTTGTGGTTGTTTTGTGTCTCTTTGTGGTTGTTTTGTGTCTCTTTGTTGTTGTTTTGTGTCTCTTTGTGGTTGTTTTGTGTCTCTTTGTTGTTGTTTTGTGTCTCTTTGTGGTTGTTTTTTGTCTCTTTGTGATGTTTTGTGTCTCTTTGTAGTTGTTTTGTGTCTCTTTAATGTTGTTTTGTGTCTCTTTGTGGTTGTTTTGTGTTTCTTTGTGGTTGTTTTGTGTCTCTTTGTGGTTGTTTTGTGTCTCTTTGCTGTTGTCTCACACCTGCAGCTTCATCTCCTTGTGGTCATTTTTCATCCCTTTCTCGTTGTTTTGCGTCTCTTTGTGATCATTTCGTGCCTCTTTGTGGCTGTTTTAAATCGCTGTGATCTGTTTGCGTGTCTTTGTTGTTGGTTCTCATCTTTGTTTTGTTGTTTTGCTCGTCCTCCTCGTGATCCTGCGTGTCTTCAAAGTCTTTACCGTGACTTCAAACGGAGACTCTGATCCCACTGGCTCTGTTTAGTAAAGCTTCCATGTGTTGATCCGATGCCAAACTATCGGCTTTTTATGTGTCGCACGAATAAAAGAGGCCCGTTCATTCATTCACGCTGTCTGAAGATGGAAGCAGGAATTCCTCCATGAATTCTGGAAGCGGTGTTTAACCATGTAGTCCGTTTTCGTTCTGCTTCCTATTTTCTCAGAGATTTGTGGGAGCGTGTTTCGGTCAAACAGTGGAAAGTGTTTCCAGAAGGACCACAGTGGGACAGTTTGGCCACAGTCATCCTGAGAAACTTAAAGACAAGAATGCTGTTTGCTTTGTCACAGGGTGTCTGTTTGCTGCAGCTTCATATGGGGAAGCAGAATCTGATTTGTCAGATCTTGTTTTTATGCCTCTATTAGTTTTAACTAAGGGTCTTTGAATGCAACCTTCTGGCTGCTGATCCAACAAACCTCCCACTCCTGAGTTATTTTGCTCTTTTTGTTTGGCTCAAGACCAAAACCTGCCCACGGTGTTGTTGCGGTGTTTGGATTCGCATCAGAATCCTTGATCTTATTGTCAGTAGACCTCTTTGAAATGGAGAACGTGGAAATACTGACTGCAACGTGACATTTCTCTTAGTGTCAGCCAGCTGATCTCATACATGTGAATGGAAAAGACAACAGTTATCCAAAATGGCCGCTTTTAGCTCAGATAATCCAATTTCAATAATAGGAAACAGAAAATATCAGCCCTTGAAAGCTGCACTAATTAATAATTACTTCCACCAAGGAGGTTATGTGATGGCCGGCAGTTTGTTTGTTTGTTTGTTAGTGTTCAAAATAACTGGAAAACTCATGGACAGATTTGGATGAAATGTTCAGGAAATGTGTGAAATGGGACAAGGAACACATGATGAAATGTTGGGACTGATCCGGATCACCGTCTGGATCCAGGATGTTTTTTAATGTAAGTGTAACCAGATGGACAATTAAATGTGGTTTACTCTAAAAGCCACCAGAGGGCACTCTTGTTTTTGGGGTAACCCCCTCTGACCACATGACATTTTGGGTTTCCACGCGACAGACAGCGACAGTGACGGAGTTCTCTTTCCTTCCTGAGCGACATACGCACGGTTGGGCCGGCATTCTTATCTCCGGTTGTCTAAGAAGCTGGGAGGCTGTTAGGAGCTGCCGCGCTAGAGGCCGCGCCTGTTCATTAGGTCGGATGGGGTGAAGGCCGCATTGTGGGTAGGACATTTGAACTGTATGTAATTACATTTGTATCTGTAACGTTCCATAGAAAATATGTGAATTGGGAGATTGTGTTGGGGGTGGACTGAAGCTCCTTTTTCTAGTTTTACATATAAATTAAAGCTTTTAATTTGAAAGAAGTGACTCATTGTGACAAACCCCCAATTCTGTAAGTTTTACTGTTTCTATGAAGCATTTTAACATCTAGTTTTGCTTACAAAATTAACGTTAACAACTTTAATAGATAATAATCTGCAGACAGTGTGTAGTTTTATGCTCGTGGTGGGTTTTTATCTCCAAGAAAACCGAAAAAGTGACTGATTCTGCTTCAAGTTAAACTGATTTTATCATTTGTGTTATTTATCACACTGGTTTAAATTTGCAGGTTGGATTTTTTTTCCTTTAAAATGTGGTTATTTTGTGCAGATTGCTTGTAAACCTGCTGAGATTCTGACCACCTCTGAGTGTGGTCAAGTTGAAATCCAATTAGTGAGATTAAAAGGCATGTTGTCTTTAAAAAATCGCCAATTTTTCTCCATTTTTGACTTGGAACTTCTTGGACTGGGCTTTGGTAGTAGTGGTCTTGACTCTGGACTTGTCCTTGTACTTGTTGGTCTTGACTTAAAAACCTCAGCACTTAAACTCCTTGAACCCAGAACCCAGCAGTAGGTTTGAGAGGCCTGTTATTTTTTAAACAAAGGTCAAAATGACACCATTTAATCCTCAGAACTTAGAATATTCAGATGGTATCTTTCTTTGCAAATGGATTTTTTCACCCAGATGGTCGTCAAAGTGTTTGAAGGTTGTGGCAACATCTTCAGAACAGCTGCAAGGTCGTACAACCAACTATCTCCAGTCCGACCAATTAAAAAAACAAAAAAATGACTGAAGATTCACAACCTGAAGTGTGTTTGATTCACTTTAAGCTTTAATCGGCATGAGTGAGGCAAGAGGAAGATCATTTTAAAAGCTCTGGAATGATTAACATGTCAAAGGAAGAGATGGTGATGCCAGAAAAACGAGAAAGATGAGAAATCAGACTAAATTTTCTGTTTTAAATATGCGCACCAAACCTCCGTCCTTCACCCCCCTGAACCACAAAGGCCTCCAGCAGGTTTTAAAGTTCTGTTATCTTTTAAAAAAAATGTGCCAAAAATACACTTTTATCAGAACCGGGAACTGCTATCAGGAAGAAACTTTCCAGCCGACCTTGAACTAATCATCTGTGACGTGCAGTTTCTTTAGAAAAGCAAATCTAAGCCTGAGGACTCGATGTTTTATTAAAGTCATTTTATTCTTCCTGCTTTATTTCTTTTTTCTGTGTTTTAAATATTTGATTGCATTCTGCTCAGAAGAAGTTTCAGAGTTCTCTCTCCTTCTTCGTGGTTGTTCTATTTCCACAGAGATGCAGGACTTCAGATTGCAGTGAAAAATGAACTCACAGTGAGGAAAACGGTAACGGTAACAAAAATCATGTTTCGTTACGTACCTCGGTATGGAAATCACGGTTCGATATGGAACCCTCTGGAGTTGACGGACATGCCGGCGTGTCAAAATGACGTGACTGATTTAAGGTGACGTAGCAGCAAGACGCCTCGCTGAGTCTCCGTTTCAACTTGTGTCTAAAGTGTGGATTTCTAACTATCTACCAGTCTTTGAATTGTGTTGATCGGCCAAGTAAAACCAGAGTTATGACAGATAATAAACACCATACTTTCTCCACGTTTGGAGCTCCTTACTGCTTTGGTCTGGTCCACTTGTTTTACTCCTTTTTCATCCTTTACCAGGAAACCCAAGTGATCCCAGACGGGTGGTTTTAACCACGGCGGAGCGTCTTCCAGCTGTTAGCATTAGCCATCCCATTAGCATTAGCCATACATCACAGAAGCGCTGGCTCCATAGGCATATATACGTAGACGCCGCGTTGACTGCTGCTGCCGATTGGAGCCGACGTGCCTACGCGGCGGCCATCTTGGTACAGTGCCACTCGCCCCTACAGTGCATTACGTCTATAGAGGAACGACATGTCTGCACTATAAAAGTGATCATAAATCCATCAGTTGTCAACATATATTGTTTGTTACAAACGTCAGACATGGAGGACGGACAGGCAGACATAAATAGAACAAGCATCCTGTGTCAAAGCTACATGTGTGACGTTTTTAACAAACCAAACCATTTGGAAATCGGTCGAAAATTCAGTGAATAATTCTACTTTAAGATTGAGGAGGACCTCTTACCTCCATAGACTTACATTCACTCCCCCCTCTGCTAGCCCTGTACCAAGATGGCGGAGCTTTAGGCACGTCCCTCCACAGTCAATGTGGCGTCTACGTATATATGTCTATGGCTGGCGGGAGAACAAACGGTCCGTCACATCCTGTGTTCCCCTGGAAACTCCTACTTGTTTTTAGTTCCACAATACTGTTCAACTGAGAGATGGAGAAGGTCCACCATAACTGTGGGCACTACAAGGTTCACAATTAAAACAGTTCTGTACATTAGCCGTTTTTAGTAGTCTTAAAACGTTTGTACCGCGGTACACCTCTGTACCGAGCGGTTGGGTTTGGTTCGGTGTGCTGTTACACCCCTAATTCAGAGGGTTTATTCCAGGTGTGATTCAGGTCTGCGTGTTGACTTCAGTCAGTTTTCAGGTTTTCATCTACCTGACTCTCACCTGCTCATCCTCTCTGACCTGCTGCAGCCAAATCGGCATCAATCTGATCCCCCGTTGCCGACGGCGACGGGTCGGCGTTTGTAATCTTCACCGGCAGACAACGGTGAATGTGATTATTTTTGCCCGTAATCTGGTTTATCCTTTGTCGAAAGTTGACACACATACTGAGACACAGCGAATACGCTGACCTTTAGGAAATCGACTTATGTAATGTCATGAGTGTGACGTTGCCGCGGATAAATGCGCTCATGTGTTTTCACTTTGGCGGCTGATTTCCCACAGAGGAGGATGCAGGTGTGAGTTTAGAGGGTCAGGGGAATAGTCCTGTTGTTGTTTACGATGCCTGATTTCACTGCTATTCAGGGCGTCTCAGGACATCTGGTCATTTATGGCTTAAAATCATCACAGGTGAACATATTTAAGATCCTAATCCAGCTTGTTGTCATGGTGACGGCTGCAACCGAAGCTTGCTTTTTATTATCGGTTAATCTGCTGATTATTTTCACGATCAATTAATCAAGTAATGGCTGCAGCTCTAGCCTGGATTCTTACGTGAATCAATCAACAGTGAGGATTTGTTTAGACCGAATCCAGATTTGTTGATAAAATATGATCGTTTATTGTAGTACTGCTTTATTTTTGGTATTTTTGCCTTCGTTTATTGATTTACAGACGAGTAAAATCAGGAGAAAGATACTCATTAAATGTCTGTTTGAGGCTACTGCAGTTTATTCTTTTAAAGATAGGTCATTTTGGGGGGCATGTTTGTCTTTATTTTTGCAGACAGTGAATCTATATGGTGACTAGAAGTGGGAATCACAGGATACCTCACGATACGATACGCGATACATGAATCACGATACCGATACCATCACAACACAGCGATAATCGATATATCGCAAGACAATCACATAATGATACATCACGATACCTATAACTTGGATTTATTCATACCTTGGTTCCAGTGTGTAGCATTTTTCCAAACCCTTCATTTTCCACCACACTGTACGGGTGGAGGTCCTTCAAATGAACCTAGTGATAGACGTTGTAATACTGGCGGCCATCTTTGCTTTAAACGTTGTGTTAACGGCTGCAGGCTGACTTGAAATGTTAGCTGCATCAGCCGCTTTCCAGACCAGGAGTTCAGGATGGTGGTGTTTCCTATGTGCTTTATTTTGGCGGGGCAGTTCTTGCATATGGCGTAGTCTTTGTCCAGCTTGCTTGTTCCCTCAAAGCCCAAATGGGTCCACACTTTGGACTAAAACGTGGATGGGGCGTCTCTTACGGTAGCGTTGCTGTCCTCCATTATACCTGTACTAACTGTTGTTGGGCTGATTCATTTCCGCTCCAGTCTCCTCATTCATGTGATAAACGCCACCATGTGGAGACATTAAGTAGTGACGCTGGGGAAACGGCAGCTGGCAGGGTTTAGAGCGCCTTGTTATATTAATTAAAGTATGGATATTTGTCGTTAGCGCATCGATACTCACATCACACGAGGAGGGACGATGATATATCGCTGTATCGATGTGTTGTCCCATCCCCTACTGGTGACAGACAACAACAACATGCACCACGGGTCCCTTTAAATCCAATATTAACATAAAGCAGGCTGTCTTGGCTGCAACAGCATAATGCAATGTGAAAAACTTGTAAAGCTTATACAATAAATATCACTAATTATTCATAAAATTTAATTGTTTGTTAAATATTCATGTTTCTGCACTATAAAAGTCTACATGATTATTTTTTTACTCTTTGAACGGTAAAAGTTTGTTGAATTGCACATAATGACGACTTCTTGTTGCTGTCGGACTTGGATTTTAATTTAGACTTGCTAAGTGTGACCTGGGACTTGTTTCCTTGTCTTGTGACTTGTTTGTCTAGGTCTTGGACTTTCAGGTCTGACTTGGGACTTATCGGACTCTTGATTTGGACCTTGACTTAGGATTTCTTGGTCTGACTTGCTGCTCCTGACCGAGGACTTGTTGGTCCTAACTTGGGACTCTCTGTGTAAACAATAGTCGTGATTGGCCGTTACGTGTCATGAGTAACAGCCAATCACAACGCACAGCTCCGCTAATTCACCGGAGCAGCTGCAGTCTGCGAATGTGCTTTTCGGTCTCTCTGTGTAAACAATAGCTTTAAGTGACTGACAGTTACTCCTGACGTGCAACAGCCAATCAGATCGAGCTGTGGGCGGGACATTGCTGAGAACATAGAATGATAAAGAACCGCTGCATAAGAGTCCAAGTAATGCATTCTTTGTTCATTAAATAATAAAATAATGACAACAGTAATCTGGAAAAAGGCCAGATATCAACAAATACACACTCTAACGCACAGAAAGACACATACACAAAAACACACACCCGCAGACTCACACATGCTGCTGCTGCTGCTGACACATTGTTCTCATTAGTTTCTGGCAGAAACTCGAGGGAGGAGAAGTCAGAGGTGGAGGATTGACGAGGAGCTGTAGAGAGGAGGAGGAGGAGGAGGAGGAGGAAGATGGAGGAGGAAGATGAGGAAGACGGAGGAGGGTAGAGAGCCAAACCACAGGGACATTTCTGGGCAGTTTCGGGGGGGAAAATGCAGCGGTCGGGGTCTGACTGCTCTGCAAGCTGTTATTCAGAGATGATTACTGCTGTGTGGTGAGGAAGAAGATGAAGAAAATGATGAAGAAGAAATAGTTGTGGAGTCAGATTCTCCTCTGGTCCAGCAGGCAGCGAGGTATGAATCCGGCAGATGAGCCTCCTCCTGGGAAGCTGTTCGGCCTCTCCGGGGAGCCTCGGTCCTCCGTGCACACTAATGCAGATTCGTACGAACGCGTGCACACTAATGCGGGAGCGTGCACGAGGCGGGTTTTCCTCTGTGGACAGGCCTAATTAGAACAGAAGTGGAGCTGAGCGACAGTTCTGACAGAACTAATGAGTTCATCCGACAGCACCGAGAGCAGAACCCGGCACTTTGAAGCTCTGTGTCTGTCTGCAGTGATGGAATGAAACGTTTCATCTGACAGACTGTGAAGAGGAAGAGTTATTAGATCTGGAAGTGAAAAACAGGAAGTCCAGAACATAAAATAAAGAAGAAGGTCTTTGGACTGATACAAAAGAGACAGTGGAAAACCCACCCGAACCCAAATGTGCTTAAATCAATTTTTAAATAAAGAAAGACCCAATCTGATGGGCATCTGGTCACTGCCTGACTCGACACATAGTGGTTCTGACCTGGGACTTAATGATCCTGACTTGGGACTTGTTCGTCTCGACTTTATAGCTTTTATTGTTTTCTGCCTATCCTACTGTAAAAGCACTTTGGTAGGCCACTGGCTGTTTTAAATGTGGTACATAAATAAAGCTGACATTGACATTGACTTGTTACTTGGCTTTGGACTTGTTAGTCTTGACTTGAGACTTGCTGGTATTGACTTTCAATTTAAGTTGGGACTTGTTGGACCTGACTCAGAAGTTACTGGTCTTAAATCTCGACTTGACTCGAGACTTTTTAGTCATGATTCAGTTTGACTAAGGACTTCTTGGTCTTGACTTGGGGCTAGACTTGGGAATTAGTCGCCTTGACATGAGACTCGTTAGCCTTGACTTGGGACTTGATGGTAATGACTTGTTACTTGGTTTGGGAACTCGCTGGTTTTGAGTTCTTGCTTGAGTTGGGACTTGCTGGTTTTGACTTGTTACTTATTAGTTGTCTTGGAAGACTTGGAAGGTGTTGGTCTTGACTTGTCACTTGGCTTGGCAACTTGCTGATTTGGATTTTTACTTGATTTGAGACTTGCAGGTCTTGACTTGTTCCTTGACTTGGGACTTGATGGTATTGACTTCAGACTTCAATTGAGACTTATTGGTCTTACCTTTGGACTTCACTTGGGAGTTTGTGGTGTTGAGTTTGGACTTGATTTGGGTCTTGCTGGACTTGACTTGAGACTTGTTGGTCTTGACTTGTGAGTTGACTTGGAACTTTTGGACTGGGCTTCGGTGGTAGTGGTCATGACTCTAGACTTGTCCTGGAACTAGTTGGTCTTGATCTGAGACTTGCTGGTTTTGATATGTGATTTAACTTAGTACTTCTTGGACTTGACTTGGAACTTGACTTGGGCATTACTGGTCTTGCCTCTGGACTTAACTTTAGACTTATTAGTCTTGTCTTGGAATTTTTTAGTCTTGACTCTGGACTTGACTTTAGACTTATTAGTCTTGTCTTGGAATTTGTTAGTCTTGACTTGCGACTTGCTTGTCTTGCAATTTGATTTGGTACTTGTTGGACTGGATTTTGGTAGTAGTGGTCTTGACTCTGCACTTGTCTTTGGACGATTTGGTCTTGACGAGAGACGTGCAGGTCCTGACTTGAACCTTGTTGGTCTTGACTTGGAACCTGTTAGTCCTGACTTGGGAATAGTTAGTCTTGATTAGGGACTTGCTGGTCTTGGCTTGTGATTTAACTTCGAACTTCTTGGAATGAGCTTCGGAGGTAGTGGCCTTGACTCTGGACTTGTCTTGCAACTAGATAGTCTTGACTTGGAAGTAGTTGGTCCTGACTCAGGAGGCACTTGCTTGTCTTGTCTCTGGACTCAATTTGAGACTCGTTAGCCTTGGCTTGCGATTTGACTTGGAACTTCTTGGACTGGGCTTTGGTAGTAGTGGTCTTGACTCTGGAGTTGTCTTTGGACTAGTTGGTTTTGACTTAGAGTATGCTGGTCCTTATTTGGGAATAGTTAGTCTTGACTTGAGACTTGTTGGTCTTGGTTTGTGATTTGACTTAAGGCTTCTTGGAACAAGCTTCGGAGATAGTGGCCTTGACTCTGGACTTGTCTTGCAACTAGATGGTCTTGACGTGGAACCTGCAGCTCTGACTGATTCATGTGAATGATTGAATGTGATCCAGTGAGTTCTGAGTTCTTCCTGTAGCTCCAGTCTTCAGTTCAGTAGAAGCAGATCATCAGTTCAGTAACAGAACCAAGTCCAGACCACAACAGGATCTGGTCCCTCAGCTGTTCTTCTTTCATGTTGACTGACGATGGCTCACTTTCAGTTTCTGAGTCTGACTCATCGTTTCTGTTGAACCCTCTTCTTCTTGTGGTTGTTTTTTTTCCACGTAGCAAATAGTTTTATGCTCATCCACAGCGTTTTGTGGTTTCCCTTTACTCACCTACTTCTAGCTGTTAGTTTTGCTTTTTGTATGTGAACTTTATCTCTTTGTTTATTCCTGAAACTGAACAAATACTTTACGTTAAAAACATACGTGGGTCAGTCTGTGGCATTCCAGACAGAGTTCAGGAAATGTATCGTCTCTGGGTTTGTTTATTTGTTACTGGGACACAAAACTGATTCTGTCAATGATTTTAGGAACCTCATCTGTTTTCAGGCCTTGGAACTTTTCTGTTTTCTATTTAATAATACTAAACAAACATCAGATTCTACTGATGTTAGAGCCTCAACAGTTGGTAAAATGTCGACTAAAGACTATTTTAGTAGGAAACATGGATCCATCCATAGATATACACTTACAGGAACTTTCTGGGGACACAATACCAAACTTGTTCCAATATTTAGTACTTTTTTTTCGATTTTCAATGTCCAGTAATTTGAAATTCTATCATTTTGAACAATTTTAAATCATTCTGGGTTGGTTTCAAGTCATTTTAGATCAATTTTGAGGCATTTTGACAGGTTCTAAGTCAACAAAATGGAACTTTGTCTTGCCACTCTTTAGATTCTACTGATGTTCGGGGCCTCAACAGTTGGTGAAATGTAGACCAAAGACAGTATTTTTAGTAGGAAGTATGGATCCATCCATAGATATACACTTGCAGGAACTTTCTTGGGACATAGCACCAAACTTGTTCCAATATTTAGTACTTTTTTCCATTTTCAATGTCCAGTATTTGCAATTTTTTGTCATTTTAAACAATTTTAAATTATTCTGGGTTGGTTTCAAGTCATTTTAGATCAATTTTGAGGCATTTTGACCGGTTTTTAACTCAAAATAGTAAAAAACTGTAACTTTGTCTTGCCACTCCTTAAATTCTAATGATGGTAGAGCTTCATAAGTTGGTGAAATGTCGACCAAAGACTGTATTTTAGTAGAAAATATGGATCCATTCATAGATATACACTTACAGGAACTTTCTGGAGACACTAGACCATCTTTGTTTCAATATTTTGGACTTTTCTCTCATGTCCAATAATTACTAATTTTTGTCATTTTGAACAATTCGAAGTCATTCTGGGAAGGTTTCAAGTCTTTTTGGACGAGTTTCAATTCAAGTTTTAGATAAATTTTGAGTCATTCTAATAGATTTTAAGTCAAAAAGGATCTTTGTCTTGCCTTATTTACCACACATCAGATTCTACTGATGTTAGAACAGTTGGTGAAATGCTTTAGTAGAAATATGGATCCATAGATATACACTTGCAGGAACTTTCTTGGGACATAACACCAAACTTGTTCCAATATTTCGTACTTTTTTCCATTTTCAATGTCCAATAATGACTCATTTTGTCATTTTGGACTATTTTAAGTTATTCTGGGTAGGCTTCAAGTCATGTTAGATAAACTTTGAGACATTTTTGACAGGTTCTATGTCAAAATAGCAGAAAATGGAACTTTGTCTTGCCACTCCTTGGATTCTACTGATGTTAGAGCCTCAACAGTTGGTCAAATGTCGACCAAAGTCTGTATTTTTAATATGAAATACAGATTCATCCATATATATACACATTTTGAGGAACTTTCTGGAGGCTCGATACCACCCTGGTCTGAATATTTGGGACTTTTTATCCACATTTAAGGACCAATAATAACAATATAGTTTTATGGCTGTGGGAGTTGAATTTCTGGAGATAACAAACCTTTAAAGTGGCTTCACAGGTCAGATGATTCTTTTGAGGATGAATGTATTGAATTTGAACGTCTGCAAACATACGTCGTTCTAAAAATCTTTTGCAGAACTTCGTTTCGAGTCCCAAATAAGAAGCTAGTAAACTCTGAGACGACACATTTCCTGAGTTCTGACACAGACCGACTCCTGTATTCGTGTAAAAGTGTTGTTCTGGGAGTCAATTTGTCGCTCCGTGACTTGAGCTTGAGGTTTTGGGCTGCAGGCTTTAATTCCATCCTTTCCTGCCTCTGATTGTTTCTTCTCCCCTGTAAACTTGTTGTTGAATCCGCGGTCAGAGCAGCAGCTCGGCAGCTATTTGCTGCATCAGAGGATCCTCACTTCCAGAACCACAGAGATTTTGCGGGTGGAAACTCTCCTCTGGCCCTGAGCTGCACACAGAAACATGCAGCGACGCTCCGACGCTCGCTGACGTCGGCCCAACCGGACCTCGGCGCTGTTGTGGTTCCGACGGTTTGTGCTCGACCCGCCTCCACTCTGAGTCATGAAAACACAGCAGCACCGAGCTCAACGAGGCTTCAGAGGCACAACAAGCTCCTCAACGTCCTGATTTACAGAGTTTCTGCTGGGAGGTGGATCTTAACTCACAGTAGCTGAGATAAGAAGGAACTTACACCAGATGCTGCTCAGAAAAAAGTACAATAACATGAGAATTAATGCCAAAATCATTTAGATACATCACTAATATGAACCTTTTCATTGTGATGAGAACAGAAACTTCAGTTTAGCTTTACAACCAGCTGATCGACCAGTCCACATGAAATCTACAGCTTTACTTTGAGCTTCATTTCAGCTTTTTATCTCCACTTCTCAATGAGTTTTAGCTTTTTCAACATGATGCTTTCAGCTGTTTACTATCAGCAATCTGCTCCAACCATTTGTACACTAATTTGAGCCGTTCATTTACATATTTTCCATTATTTTCGTCTGGTCAACTGTTTGTTCTTCTAGGCAACTAATTAAGCTGTTTGTCCTTGACATTTTCTAATTATTTAAACACTTAATGGTTACTTTAAGCTGTGCCGTTGTCCCTCGCCATATCGCGGTTCACTTTTTTCCACTGTGTCGCGGATTTTTAAATTGTATAATCTGATTTTGTGTCACGGATTAAGAAGAATATTAAATGGAAATAAAATGCGTAGCGTTCAGCAGATGAGTTGACAAAGACTCGCACGTATGGTAAACTCAGCTACTTCCTCTTGAGCTAGTTTGCCCATGTGAGATGGTAACCGGCACGCTATTGGCTGATGGATGGGAGGCGACCAACCAATCAGAGCGCTGCATTCTGTATCCTGGGCTCTGATTGGCTCAGCCTCCTCCATCTCCCGTGTACAGCAGCGTTCAGCATCTGGCCTTGTCTGTTCCACAATGACGTCTGGTCGCTGTTTGTAGTGTTGTTGTTGTGTTGGATTTATTCCAAGCTCTACGATGTCGCCCAAACGTTCTGCACCTTCTAAGGCTTCTGGCATCGAACCCACGCATAGGGAGGGATTATAAAGCCTTAAAACATATATAAATAACAAAATTTCTATATATTGGTTGCTACTTCGTGGATTTCGCCAATGGCAGGGAGGTTCTGGAACCAAACCCTCGTAGTAGACAAGAGATGACTGTAAATCTCATCTGTTTCTTTGAAATAGATCACTTAGTCTGCTCGCTAACCAAAGCATGTATTGTTCAGAGTTATGTACCAACCCGCTCTGCACAAAATTGCATTTATATCCAACTAAACTGCATTTTCAGTTGAGTTTTGAGGTATTTTCATCCAGATTAGAGATCATAAATACAACTCTAATGAACGCATCTTTAGCATTTGTGTTTTTTGCTCCACTGTCGCTCCTTTTCAGCCAATCGATCACATGTTAAATGGACTTGTCACCTCAGAAAATGGAGGTGAAGCTCGTATTTAAACCCACATTGTGCTATTTTCCAAACTCCAGCCGAGTTATTCTGGTGATTAAACTCAACCAGGCTCCTGACATATAAAATTGTCCAACTTGTCTGCACTTTAATTCACTTAATTTCAACAAACATGCTTGTACACTTTATCTCTTACATGCTTTCGTCAATCAGTTTGAATTATCTGTGCGTTTTATCCAACCCCTTAATTTTTATTGCATGTTTTGTTTGTGTTTAGTCGAATCTGCGCGTAAAGCTCTTTGAATAACCTCTTCAAAAGTGCTTTTGCTCGCTTGCCAGGCGCGATGTTTTCCGAAACCCACGTGGTTTTAATCCAAACCAGAAAGCGAAAGTAAACAGCGAGAGAGAATGAAACCTAATTTATGGGCCTCAAGGGTCCGTGTACATCACGGCCATTCGTTTTCTTATTTTGAGATTTCAAAATAAAACGAAAAATAAACCGTTTCCCTTTTTTTCAGTGATAATACAAAATGAAAAAGGGAAAATGGGCCCTAATTAATTATCCATTATCCATTATCTGTTATCATATTTAATTAGATGTGTTTGTAAATGGAAATTAAAATGAAAATACACCCGTGGAAAACTTATTTCTCTATTTTCTGTTTGTTTTGGCTCCGTGACCTGTCTGACTTCTGATGAGGAGCTAGCGATTTAGCTAGCTCTGCTAAATGGTGGAGCTAGCGATTTAGCACTAGCTCCACCGCTAGCGCTAAATCACTACTTTGCTTTCTGGCAAAGCTAAAGGAACAGAAAACCTCCAAACCTCCCCAAAAACGTCCCGAAAAGCGGCCGAACGCTAGCGATTTAGCGCTAGCGGCAGAGCTAGCGGCACCACAAGGTCCCTCCAAAGGGACAAATAAACCCCACGCTGGTGAAAAGTCCACTGTGAAATAGTGAACAATGTGAGCCAAGCAACGTTTGGACCCCACAGTGGGTCTTCATCAGGCCACGGCACACAGCAAGGTCTGCTAACAGTGAGCTAACACTGGAGCTTTAGATACCAGATCCTTCCTCATCAGAAGTCAGACGGGTCACGGAGCCAAAACCAACAGGAAGTAGAGAAATAAGTTTTCCACGGATGTATTTTAATTTTAATTTCCATTTACAAACACATCTAATTAAATCGGATAACGGATAATGGATAATGGATTAGGGCCCGTTTTCTGTTTTTCATTTTGTATTATCACTGAAAAAAACAGGAAACGGTTTATTTTTGGTTTTTATTTTGAAATCTCAAAACAAGAAAGCGGATGGCCGCGATGTACACGGACCGACAAGGTCTTCCAGGTGAATTCTGGTCTTCTGGTTGCTGGTTTTCCCCTCCATCCTCCATCTTTTCCCTTATTTCCAAACCTAATTGCGTTCAGTTGTACAGGAAGGTCATTTTGTGTTTGCATGTCTGTGCTTTGAGTCCTGCTGCAGATGTGTCGTCCTGCCTCTAAACTGCTCTGGCCTCTTCTCTTCCTCCTGCATACCTCCAGTATCTGGGTCTGGATTCAACAATGAGCTCAGCGTCCTCAGAGCCTCGTCTCAGGTTTCACTCAGCGCCGACCCACTCGCCGTCCAACACACACACCGACACACTCACTCCTCACGTCCACACGCTGATCCCGGGCCGTGCACGCTGCTGCAGGGGAGCGTGCACGTGACGAAGCACCGAGGAGGCGGACGAAGCCGAAACGCCAAATTTGGAATCCAGAGGGTTGTGTTGTTGTTTTTTGGTCTCGCAGCTGTGCGTCGTGTTTTCCTGAGGTGACTTCACTCCGGAGGTTCAGCTCGGACAGAACCTCCAACCCAGAGAGTCCAGTCTGAGTTTTCAGAAAGCGGAACCGTAACTGGGCCCCAAAGTGTTTTTAAAAGCAGATTAAACGCCGACTTCTCCCTGGAAACGTCCCCCAGTGTTTCACTGCGGTTTGGCTCACGGCCGCCTGTGATTGGCTGGATTCCCACAGATGGTCGAACCATCAGCAGACCTGCAGATACGCAGCAGCTGCTTCAGACGGCGGCGGGGTTTTTATCATGACAAGTATGTTTAAGAAAGATCCGACCCAGCAGGATGCGTTCAGTGTTTGAGGAGCCACAACAGGAAAAGCTGCTGCACTAAATATCCAATAAAAGATTTTACGATTGAGGCTTTGGTTTGTTTCAGTTCAGAGCCGCAACTTATGGTGATTTTTATTCCTGATGTATCATTTGGTCTCGTAATTGTCTGTAAAAAGGGGCAGATTTATTCAAGCTGCAGTCCAACAGCCACAATATATTTTAATAATTAGGGCTGGTCTGAATAGGCGAATAGCAACATCTGTGCTCCGGATATTTGGATCCAGTTATCGACGAATATTCGGTTCGTGCCGCGGTGTCGGGGGAGGGGGCGTTGACGACACCGGAGTGGGCAGGTCCGCGTACGAGAACAATGCCGGCGTTTTACTACAGCCTCGACAACGCTCAGCGACTATTAGAATATCAAAATTATTATCCGAATACTACCACAGCGAACAAATATTCGGATATTCGGTTCGTGCCGCGGTGTCGGCCGGGGAGGGGGTGTTGACGACACCGGAGTGGGCTGGTCCATGTACTAGAACCACGTCGGAGTACTACCACAGCCTCGACAACGCTCAGCAGCGACGCGCACGACTGTCCGAATATCCAAACTATTATCCGAATACCACCACAACCAACGAATATTCGGATATTCGGATATTCGGGACAAGTCCTAGTTTTAATCTACATTAACACCATGACAGAGGAAAGAAAAACATCAACACGTTTTATCGTCTTGAACCAGATAATAAACATAAAACACTGAAATTATAAGTAAAACTGTTAATTTATTGTTGAAGACTAGACCCATGTTGAGGATATATTTCCTTGGTTTTATTTAGAGAACCATTTGGAAACTTTTGGATCAGTCTGTCCACCAGTACTGTTACTGCAGCCAAGGAGGTCATGTTTTTGCCGGCGTTTGTTTGTTTGTGTTCAAAATAACTCGAAAACTCATGGACGGATTTGGATGAAATTTTCAGGAAATGTGTGAAATGGGACAAAGAAGAAATCATGAAGCTTTGGGACTGATCTGGATCACCGTCTGGATCCAGGATTGTTTTAAAATTTAAGGATACTCTGTCATTGGTAGATTGTGTTGGGGTGGACTGAAGCTGCTTGGTGGAGGTCTGTGCTCTCTGAGGGCTTTTCTAGTTTTGTTTTTATCCACCCAAAGTTGAAACTCTGTGCTGTTGGAAAGCATTTTGACTTTTTGACACCGGAGTTGGCAGGTCCACGTACTAGAACCACGGCGGCGTTCTACAGCCTCGGCGGCGCTCGGCGGTGCTCGGCGGTGGCGCTCGGCGGCGGCACGCAGGACTATTAGATTATCAAAGTTATTATCCAAATCCCACCACAACCAACCAATATTCAGATATTCCTATATTTGGGACCAGCCCTAATATTAGGTTTGTAAAGCAGCTAAGCTAGCATACTGTTGGTTAGCTAACTTAGCCACTCTAGGCTACTTGGAACTACACCGTACTTGGCCTTAAGGTCAGCCTTATTTCATCTTGCTCAAATCTCCTGCTGCTTATTTCTTGTCACAAAGCTGTAAATTGGGACGTCTTGTTCAAACTAAGTAGCTGTTTTTCACATAGAGCTGTTTGTCCTCAAACGCAGCTGCAACAGAAGTCCTGTTTAGCAAAACCAAACCAGATTCTCCAGAGGAACATTTCTGGTTTTATCCTACTTATTTTATCCATTGAACATCCTCCAGTTAATCTGTTCAGAATAAAGAACCAACATATATTTCAGTGTCCAGTGTTGATTTTACCAGACGACACAGTGATACTCTGTCATTGATAGATTGTGTTGGGGTGGACTGAAGCTGCTTGGCGGAGGTCTGCGCTCTATGAGGGCTTTTCTAGTTGTTTCTGTGCTACGACTTGTCAAACATTTTAATAAAAATAACGGGTTTTTTTTTCATTTATGTGTACGAGTATTTCACATTAAAAGCATTCTGTGTGTTTAGGTTTGTATTATTATGACATGCAGCTACATGTGGGTCAGAGAACATCACTAGTCACTTCTGCTTTATCGATTATTATGTTAAGATGAGCTCAAAGATGGAACTTTTATGACCACTTAGATTTGTTTTTTTAAATTGAAACTCACCCATTATCAGATTATTAGAGCTGCCTGTCCAATAGTACAGATTCTAAACCAGTCACATGATGAGTTTTAACTTAATGAGATGTTTATTTGAGATGAAAACACCCAAACAGAACCATGAACTCATTTATTCAAGAAATCTAGCCCCTACTCGTCCTGCAGCTTTGAGGAAACCCATAGAAATTATATATCAAAACGTGCAGCTCAATCAAGAACGGCGTGCTGTGACTTTTGGTAACAATTCGTCGTACAGTTTTTACGAAATTCGCAAAAAACTGCGATAAAAATCTCCATTGTAATGAATGGGATGTCGGTCGGACGGCGCCGAAACCAGCCATGTTTGGAGCCCCGTAGCTCCGGCAGATTTTACAGTAGAAACTTCGTTCAAAGTTTAAACTGGTCGCAAGGCTTCAAATGTTATTCCTTTAAATCTGTATTTTGATATCTTTTACGGTTTTTACGCAGTCGCAGTTTAAGTTTTGTGAATTTTTGAAAATCCAGAATTTATCCTGATGGCCCCCACTCTAAAGTTTGACCCAATACTTTTTATGAAAAAACTGTAGTTCACCTCGTCTCCTTCTCACAATTTCTCCTCTACATGAACAATTTATACATCAAAATGTAGGTTTGTTTGTCCTCTTTCATCCAGTGTGAGGCTCATTGCTGTAGGACTTATCATTTTCTCATAAACCACCTCAGAGCTCAGAGCGTGTCGACCAAACCTCTCATTGACTCCCATTATATCGGAGCTCTAAAACCAGAAACGGTGAGTCTCTTTAGGCTGCCGCCAAATCTGTATAAAACACAGAACGGGCATTAAAATACATCAGAAGGTTCACAACAAGATTCTGCTTCACACGGTGAAGGAATTCTTCTAATACGACTTGTAGTTTTGGAGCTGGGATGGTTTGTTTGAGGGTCAAATCCTCAGTCTGCCTGCTCTGCTCACTGGAACCAACCTCACAGCTGATTGGCTGATTGATACACTTTCAAAGTAAAAGCTCAGAGATGTTGAAAGGTCTGATCACGGTTCATTAAACATGCTGGCTTTTCAAAATAAATGCACTTATATAAATTGTACAGTGTGTATAAGTGCAAAAGGACATTTTAACTGACACTGAGTTTCTTGGAACTTCGTACATCGGTTGATTTTTTAATCGTCTCTCCACAGTGAAGTACATCCGCGAGGTTTCTCCGCTCTTCAAGAAGCCGTCCCTGGTGGCCGACCTGCCCTGGGACGGCGTCCGGCCTCAGTCTCCGAGCTACAGCGGCAGCGAAGACTCCGGCTCGCCGAAACACTGCAGCAGCTCGGCGTCTTCGTCCAAAGACAGGAAGGTGATCAGCCTGAAGATGTGCTTCATCAGCAGGAACCTCACCATGCCGGACCTGGAGAACAGGTGTGTGTGTGTGTGTTACCGAGTGTGTGTGTGTGTGTGTGGTTAAATACCTGAGCATGTGGGAGTTGAGGTGTGGCTGATGTGTAATTATTTCCTGCTTTCTGTTCATTAGATTGGAATGTTTATTCAGTGAGAGTTGGTGTCGTGTCCGTGCAGAAAGACTCCTCAGGGTTTGTTTAAATGAATCTTAAAGATTAGCCTCGATCGCGTTTCTGCAGCAGCAGCGGCTCCAAAACTCCTCCCTCCGTTGACATTTTCAGGAAAAACCTCAAGACGTGCAGGTTTTCGATGCCTTTTGGCCGCTCGTATTTCACATTTACATCACGTTTGTCTTTCTAGAAACTGATCTCACAGGCTGCTATCGAAGCTACAGTTGGCTTACAGCTGGTGTTCAGGTTCCAGGTTGAACTGCAGGCAGTGTTTCCACAGAGAGACAGAGGAAAATCAAGCCGACTGGATCAATAAATAAATGCAGCATGGCTCAGAAACAGTGAACAGAGGAGATAGTAGTTGGAGATACATCCAGCATGGAGGAACATCTTTATAGAGATGATGAGCAGAGTAGAGAGGAGAAGACTGGAGAGGCTGGAAACATGGAGATAATTAAATATCAATAGTGTGTGGAGACAAAACAACCACAAAGAGATGCTAAATGACACAAAACAAGACAAAAATGTCCAAAAACAGACTTAAAACAACCCAAATAAGACACTGAATCACATAAACAAGACAAAAAAACGACACAAAAAGGCAAAAAAACAAGACAAAGTGACAGAAGTGAGACACAGAACGACCAAAAAGAGACGAATCACCCCAAAAAAAAGCAAAAATACCACCTTAAACTACATGCAGCATGGCTCAGAAACAGTGAACAGAGGAGACAGTAGTTGGAGATACATCCAGCATGGAGGAACATCTTTATAGAGATGATGAGTAGAGTAGAGAGGAGAAGACTGGAGAGGATGGAAACATGGAGATAGTTAAATATCTACAGTACATGGAGACAAAACGAATACAGAAACACAAAAAATGCAAAATTACCACAATAATATAAATGTGTCATGGCTCAAAACCGGTATACAGAGGAGCAGAGCAGAGTGAGAAAGGTTTTAGAGGCTGTAAACATGGAAATAGGTTTTTAAAAAAGACACAAAACAACACAGAAAAGGACAAAAACGAAGCACAAAATTAGATAAAACGACAGAAACAAGACACAAGATGATAAAAAAGGGGCTCAAAGCAGCAAAAATGAGACTCGGAACGACAAAAATAAGATGGCAAAAGCCAAAAACGAGACACAAAAAGACCACAAAGAGATGAAAAACACCAAAAAAAATGCAAAAATACCACAATAAACTAAATGCAGCATGACTCAGAAACAGTGAACAGAGGAGACAGTAGTTGGAGATACATCCAGCATGGAGGAACATCTTCCTACATGAGCAGAGTAAAGAGTTTTATGGAATTTAAGGTGGTATAACTGTGTCATACTGCACTGAACATTCACTCAAATCACACACACCACATTCTCTAAAGAAGTGGGTGAAATATGATGATGAAGAGCAACAAAATAAGTAGAAATAAGCAGAGAAATGAACAAAAACACCACATATAGTCCAGATTGAACTGCTGCACCTTCATTTAATGTTTAAAAATATCAGCATTTCCAGCTCCACTCCTTTAAAACTTCAATCTTTCGGCTGTTTTGTTGATTTTCTCCTGAACAAACTCCCTCACATCCAGTCTTCAGCTGTGAACTTCCACACAGTGAGTCTCGGTGTTTCTGTCGGCAGGTTCGAACCGAAGTCTGAGAGCTAATCAACCCGTAAATCTGAGAGCAAACAGACGCCGGTGACGCTGAAGTTCACGCGTTACAGCAGCTTTAAACACATAAACAGTATGGAATCACAGGAGTGCCACATTAAATAAATAAATAAATGAATGAATGAATGAATGAATGAATGAATGAATGAATGAATGAATGAATGAATGAATGAATGAATGAATAAATAAATAAATAAATAAATGTTGAAATAAAAAGAGAAATAAATAAATAAATAAATAAATGTTGAAATAAAAAGAGAAATAAATAAATAAATAAATGTTGAAATAAAAAGAGAAATAAATAAATAAATGTTGAAATAAAAAGAGAAATAAATAAAAAGAAAAATTGTCCTTTTTATTTATTTATTTATTTCTCTTTTTATTTCAACATTTATTTATTTATTTAATTATTTATTTATTTATTTAATGTGGCACTCCTGTGATTCCATAAAACAGAAGACAGATAAACAAATTAAATAAGTAGAAAAAGCCAAAACAGAATATACAGTAAAGATAATAAGGACTATGTGCACCGTGGACATGAATACAGACATGATTACATACAACAGAGCTGCATCCATTTCAGTCACTTCTAGGCCTCTTCATTGAATTTTTCACTCTGTAGCTGCATTTTATTACCAGACACAGCTGGTTCTGAGGCCTGAAAATGGAAAACAGCAGCTAGGAAGTTTAGATCTGTTACAAAATCAATAATAAATTACATTAAATTTAACTAACAGGTGGCTCCACTGTGCGTCTGTTGGTCACTTTTAACTCGTCCTCTTTGTCGCTGATTTTCCAACCGTTTTGTTTGAGTGTTCAATAATTTAGCAGGGGTTTGAGATGGCAAATATAGAACTAGCAGAATAAAATACATTTGAAAGAGTTCGCAAAAGAAATTGGGAGAACTGGTGGTTTTTAATTTACAGTAATGAGAATAATTGTTTTTATGTAGTACCTTTTAAAAGATGAAGCGGAAACAGAAAGCAAGACAGTCAGACCAAACAATGCAGCGTTAAGATGAAGTTTAAACGGCAAAGAACTCCACACTTCAGGTTGAACTGCAGGCAGTGTTTCCACAGAGAGACTGAGGGGAAAATCAAACCTACTGGATCAGTAAATAAAAGCAGCATGACTCAGAAACAGTGAAAAAGTAGTTGAAGATACATCCAGTATGGTGGAACATCTTTATAGAGATGATGAGCAGAGTGGAGAGGAAAAGACTGGAGAGGCTGGAAACATGAAGATAGTTAGATATCTGTAATATGTAGTGACAAAAATGTAAAAAATGCAAAATTAGCAGGATAAAATAAATGTGTCATGGCTCAGAAATGGTATACAGAGGAGCAGAGTGGAGTGAAAAAGGTTTTAGAGGCTGTAAACATGGAATAGATGTTTAAAAATAGACACAAAACAACACAGAAAAGGACAAAAACGAAGCACAAAACGATACAAAATGACAGAAGCAAGACACAAAACAACAAAAATGAGACTCAAGATGATAAAAATAAGATGGAAAATGTCAAAAACAAGACACAAAACGACCACAAAGAGACAAAACAAGGAACAAAAATGCAAAAATACCACAATAAATAAATGCAGCATGGCTCAGAAACAGTGAACAGAGGAGACAGTAGTTGGAGATACATCCAGCATGGAGGAACATCTTTATAGAGATGATGAGGAGAGTAGAGAGGAGAAGACTGGAGAGGCTGGAAACATGGAGATAGTTAAATATATGAAGTATTTGAAGACAAAACAACCACAAAAAAGACAAAAAAATGCAAAATTACCACAACAAAATAAATGTGTCATGGCTCAAAAACAGTATACAGAGAAGCAGAGCAGAGTGAAAAAGGTTTTCGAGGCTGTAAACATGGAAATAGATGTTTAAAAAAGACACAAAACAATACAAATGAGACAAAACGGCAGACACACGACACAAACCAACAGGAACAAGACACAAGATGATAAAAATGAGATGGAAAATGTCAAAAACGAGACACAAAATGACCAAAAAGAGACACAAAACAAGACAAAAACGTCCAGAAACAGACATAAAACAACCCAAATACAACACCAAATCACATAAACTAGACAAAAAAATGACACAAAAAGACAAAAAAAACAGAGAAAGATGCACAAATGTGACACAAAGAGAGACTGAGAGGAAAATCAAACGTACTGGATCAATAAATAAATGCAGCATGGCTCAGAAACAGTGAACAGAGGAGACAGTAGTTGGAGATACATCCAGCATGGAGGAACATCTTTATAGAGATGATGAGGAGAGTAGAGAGGAGAAGACTGGAGAGGATGGAAACATGGAGATGTTTCAATATCTACAGTATTTGGAGACGAAACAACCACAAAAATGCAAAAAATGCAAAATTACCAGGATAAAATAAATGTGTCATGGCTCAGAAACGGTGTACAGAGGAGCAGAGTAGAGTGAAAAAGGTTTTAGAGGCTGTAAACATGGAAATAGATTTTTAAAAAGACACAAAACAACACAGAAAAGGACAAAAACGAAGCGCAAAATGAGATAAAATGACAGAAACAAGATACAAAACAACAAAAATGAGACTCAAGATGATAAAAATAAGATGGAAAATGTCAAAAACGAGACACAAAATGACCATAAAGAGACAAAACAAGGGGGAAAAAAAAGCAAAAATACCACAATAAATAAAAGCAGCATGGCTCAGAAACAGTGAACAGAGGAGACAGTAGTTGGAGATACATCCAGCATGGAGGAACATCTTTATAGAGATGATGAGCAGAGTAGAGAGGAGAAGTTTTATGGGATTTAAGGTGATAGACTGCACAG
Source organism: Dascyllus trimaculatus (assembly GCA_024666655.1). Classification (NCBI taxonomy): domain Eukaryota; kingdom Metazoa; phylum Chordata; class Actinopteri; family Pomacentridae; genus Dascyllus; species Dascyllus trimaculatus. Next base: position 5,053,401 of record CM045448.1, on the reverse strand, counting down.
AAGACGTTCATTGAAATCACTTTATTCGACGCGTCTCATTTAAATCAACAGTTTGCGACACATTCTGCAAAATACAAAGACATTCTACAGTGCAGAGAGTTGTAGGCTGAACTGCAGGCAGTGTTTAGGCAGTAAATAGTCAATTAATTCGTAATGTAAGTAGTAAAATATCTTTACAGTACAGAATCAGTTATCGAGAAACGCCGTTCATGTTAATAGTCTTTGTAAAATTGTTAGTCAAGGAAATTCAGCTTTTATTTTTTACTTATTTTGATTTATGGCTGATTTATGTTAACGTTGTGGTATTTCCTGTTTGTCTCGCCACAAATAAGCCGTTTGCACTGGCTTCTCTAAAAAACTGAAAAACTTCTGAGCTCCAATTTTTTTTGCGAAATTAAAAATCAGAGAGATTAAACTTCACATTCTGTTTCTGAAAACCCTGAACATCTACTGAACGATGGAGTGATTTTCAAAATAAAACACCAGAACGCTGATGAGAAAGAGTGGATATAAATAAAACATCAGAAAAAATTTCCCGACTCAGTGTTTATGAGAAAAGGTGATTTGAATTCCATTTTAAAAAGCACTAAAACAGCTTTTTGAAGGGTTATTCAAAGTGTTTCCTACTTCCTGGATTTGCAGCTAAATTATCTGTAGTTTCCACGGTGCTCTGACCCCCTGTCGCCCCCTGCAGGCTGCTGGAGCTCCACTCTCCGGACGGGCAGCACACCGTGGTGCTTCGCTGCAAAGACGGGCCTTCAGCCAACTCCTGGTTCACCGCCGTCCACACCAACATCGCCGCCCTGCTGCCCCAGACTCTGGCCCACGTCAACGCCTACCTGGGGGCCTCGTCCTCGGCCTCCACGCACCCCCACCTCAAGCACATCGGCTGGCTGGCCGAGCAGGTACCTCCAAGCTTGGACGACACGCGTGTGCTAATTAATGCTATTAAGTCAAGAATAACACAAGCAGGAGGGTCTGAAAGCCCTTCAAACACAATGTGGTTTTAATTTTCAGCATTTTTCATACTTATTTCATCAGAATCAAGTCCAGCATGCGGTTAGCCGAGTTAGCTTAGCATAAACGCTGGATCAGAGGGAAGCTGCTAAACTGTCAGCGCATCCTTAAAAAGTCTTAAAGGATCATTGTGGCTTATTTTAACCTTCTGTATTTACCTTTAAAGTCTCTATTGTGTCTCTATGGGTCATAGCAGCTTCACACTGAACAGTTTATACTGCGGCAAAAAGTGCAGACTCCCTGCAGCGTTAATAAAAACCTCATTTTTAGATTAGTTAGAACGTTTTGCAGCCTGCACCACAGACCTCCATGTTTGTTTCCATGTGTGAGGACGTGAATGTCTTCTTATTTGTGGGTAACTCTACTTAATGTTCATTGAACCACTTTTAGTTTTATTAATTTCTTCTATATTAGATCTCGACCAGCTTTAAAATGATTTTGAACGCAGGTAAATGTCTGTGTAGTGAAAGAAAAATCCTAATAATACCATTTTTGATGTAAAATAAGTCGCTCAGCACGAAGAGAATATTGTTTTTTGTTATTTAGGCCTTTAAAAGCCCAATTCCCAGGATACAGATACCGGCTTCTCCTTCTACTGTGTGCTGCATTTAGTCGTTAATGCAAAATAGTAGATAAAAGTCATCAAATGAGACAAATTTGGCATTAAAATAGTCAAAAAACATTTGAGACGTTTCACAATAACATCAGAAATAACATAAAATACAGAATTTCATACTTGATGAGGCAACTTCACTTATTTGTAAACAATTCTCTGACAAATTAATGTTTTATTTTATTATTAGCACAGCCTGCCTGGTCCTATAGTAATATAATGATAGTAATAATAAGAAGAAGTGTGGACGTCACGATTCAATCTCAAACATCGGGATGTTTACGTCTGCTGTCGTAAAATGAGGGAGTGATTTGTCACAGGATGCTAGACAGGAAAATATTTAATGAATTTCCTAATCAGTGATAAGCATCATCATCAATCAATAATCAGCTGCTGTCTTAGGCAGTCCTGTCCGTTACATGCTGTTCTAGTTGATCCTGGTTTGTCTTAAACACTTGAGCTCTGGTCGGAGGTCATTAACGACCACATTAGTCTTTGTCATGGTGCCCGTTGCTAGCTAAACTCCCACAATGCTCTCTGCTTGTCAACATGAACTGCCTTTATTCTGAGTGACGCCTCCTCTGGTCTCTATTAAACAGAAAGAGGCTCCACCTGGTGGAACAACCAGGTACTACAGCTGATCTATGATACATTTAATGACGCGCGTAAAGAATTAGTTGTACGGTAAACTTGTTAGACAGAGTTTTGTTTCTCTGATTTCTTCTTTGATGGTTTTTAACAGTTCGTAATCAGATAGTTTTGGTTCTGGCTTTTTATTGCAGCCATGTAGCGTCTAGCGCCACCTTCTGACAACACTACACAGTCTAGTCCAGTGGTTCTCAACTGGTGGGTCGGGACCCAAAAGTGGGTCGCGAAGCCATTTTTAGAGGGTCGCAGAGGTCCCCCCCCTCCAAAAAAGTAGTGGTCTTTTATTTTAAAGGACGTGTTTCTTATGACACAGTTTGCTTTTAGTAGCAGGATATTTAGTGATGGTGACACCAGTAGTTGCCCACGATTAGCCTCTAGGTTTGGTTCTGTCAGCTTAATGAGTTAATTTATGCTAAAATGTGCCAAAAATGAACCAAAATGTGCTCAGAATCTGTCAAAATGGACCAAAATATGCCCAAAACTTGGCAAAAGTGTCCAAATAAACCAAAATGAGCAAAAAAATAAGCCAATTTTTTCCCAATCTGTATCAAAATGCGTTGAGACTCCACCCAAATAAACCTTAATTTGTTAACAGGAACAGCAAACTTCAAAAGTTGGGTTGCGACTGTTATTAATAGAAACACAGTGGGTCCTGAGACTGGACCAGTTGGGAACCACTGGTCTAGTCTATTTGCTCCAAATCAGTTAATGTACGAGACTAATTTGATTTTTTACGCTGTTCGAGACACTTTAGAAGGTTTGCTCGACGGTTATATGGCTAAAAAAGTCACGCAGACAAACTTCTGTATCATTGCGTCTGGTTTTAGGTGTTTTAACAGTGAGACAGCACTGCCTCCATCGGGTCAAAGTGGAAATTACAACACCGTCCCACATAATTGTTGATTAGGAACAGACGTAACGTTAACGAACAGCTTGACTGTTTTTCTTAATGCATTGCAGATATATTCAGTTGCCAAGCAGATACACTGGGTTGATTTTATTTTAACGTACTTAAAGTGTGTTTTATTCAGGTAGATGGTATCAGATTAGGACTCATTGAACATTAAACGGATATGAAACTAGAGAAAAACTTGACTAATAATAAGCTTTATTTTGTAGAGGCCTCAGTGTCAACAGTAAATCAGAAATTCAAGTCAGTGAATGTGATCTCAGCGTTTAGGTTGAGTTCGTTGTCCCAGTTTGCACGAAGCAAAATAAAAAACATGTTTACTTGTGATATCTGAAACTCATTGTTCTCAGAGGGGAAATGGCATCAGTGGTTTCTCAGTCTCGTTTTTACGCGTCACTTCACATCAGCCTCGACCTCAAACGCACCGGCTGGCAGTTCAGGAAGTGTTTTCATGAATCGGCCCCGCGGTTTAAATTTAAACCTGCCCACTGAAACCAGGACTGGTCTCGGCTCGCTCACCGGAGCAGAACTCAGATAAACGAGGCGTCTATTCCGGGTCACGCTGGATTTCTGGACCGGACTCGAGCAGGAAGTACTGATGGAAGTTTCCGTCGTGTTGTTTCCGTTGCGAGCCCACCTTCTCACCTCAGACTGGTTTAGCGTCGCTGCTTTTCGCTCTGACACTGTCATGACTCAGACGATCACACTTCAGCCTATTTTTACCTCGAATCAGGTCAGACTGTCAGAACGAGCTGCTTAACCCTTCTGCTGCATCACTTCACCTGCACTCTGGTAACCTTTAGAGGCATTTATAGAGTTGTTATCGACACACTGTGCTATTAATTCACTCATTGTTTCCCTAGCATTTCTCAAACTATGTGTCTTTAACAAACGTCATCAAAAATCATCAAAAATCAATCAATCAATCAAATTTTATTTGTATAGCCCTTTACAATAACCAAAAGGTACCCAAAGTGCTTTACAATAGAGCCATAAAACAACATAACATGAACATAAAACAATACATTAAGAAGCAATACATAAAAAACAATACATAAAAGTGCAGGTTTCTGATTGTGGATGGTGCGACAGTGCTGCAGGTTGTTGAACGCCTTTCGAAAATAAGAAAAATAGAGCAGACAAAATAAACACGCTGCCCTAAGCAGAATTAAAAGCCAGTCTAAAAAAGTGGGTTTTCAGCTTCGATTTAAAAAGGCCGAGATCAGTAGTGGTGCGAATGTCGGGGGGCAGTTTGTTCCACAGTCTGGGAGCAGCAACAGCAAAAGTGCGATCACCCCACTGTTTATATCTCGACCGTGGGATTTCTAAAAGAAGCTGACCTGAAGAACGTAGGGGCCCTGCCATGGTCCCGTATAGTTAAAATCTCAGACAGGTAAGAGGGACCCAGGCCATTAACAGCATTAAAAACAAACAACAAAAGTTTAAAATCAATTCTAAAACGAACTGGAAGCCAGTGGAGAGACGACAGCACAGGGGTGATGTGTTCACGTCTGGATGTGTTAGTTAAAAATCTGGCAGCAGCATTCTGTACCAGTTGGAGACGTGAAATAGAAGACTGGCTGAGGCCAACATAAAGGGCATTACAGTAGTCCAATCTAGAGGTAATAAATGCATGTATTGCCTTCTCAAGATCTTGGCGACCAAGAAATGGCTTCACTTTAGCCAGGAGACGGAGCTGAAAAAAGCTTGCTTTGACAACAGAACTAATCTGTTTATCAAATTTAAGCCCATTGTCAAATGTTACAAAAATGACAATTCTCTAATGTTTTTATTCAAAAAGTATAAAATCATGCAAGTTTTTAAGATTAGATAAACTTTATTTGCACATTACAGCAGCTAGGTACAAATAAAACACAGTAGGAAACAAGACAAGGAATACAAAAGTACAGAAAAGTTAAAAATAAAAGTATAATAAAGACCATAACAGCTTTCATGTGTACTTTTTTAGCTGCAGGAAAATTATGTGTTGTAATTTCCAGTCCGACCTGATGGTGGCAGTGTTGCTGCACAGTTCCAACACCTAAAACCAGACGCAGTGACACAGAAGTTTGTCTGTTTCACTTTTTTAGCCACATAACTGTAAAACAAACTTTTAAAGTGTCGCAAAAAGCGTAAAAAATCAAATTATTCTCGCACATCAGCTGACGGTTATATGGCTAAAAAAGTCAAACAGACAAACCTCTGTATCATTGTGTCTGGTTTTAGGTGTTGGAATAGTGCTGCAACACCGCCACCATCAGGTCAAAGTGGAAATTACAACACCGTCTGACATAATCTTCACAGATAACATCATGAAACAGACAAAACATTAAGGACCAGCTGGAATCTAGAATGTTATTCAGTTGTCAAGCAGATACACTGGGTTGGTTTTAATATCTTTAACGTATTTAAAATGTGTGTTATTCAACTAAAAGATATCCAGTTGGGACTCAGTATTGAAAGATGCTAAACGCTTTAGCGCTTTGTGACGACTTGTGTTGTAAATATGCGCTATATAAATAAAATTGATTGAATTGAATTGAATTAAACATTAAACGGATTGGGAACAAGATAAAGACTTGACTGGGGCGTCCCTAATAAGAAGCTTCATGTTTAGAGGCCTCAGTGTCAACAACAAGTCAAGTAAGAAGTTCAGACTGATCTCATAGTTGCTTCAACTTGCTGCTATAAACACACAAGTAGTTTTCCAAAATAAATTTCCAGCTCATGCACAGTCCTGTCGCAACTTTTACATCATCACATCAACACAATTATTTAAGCTGACGATTTTCATTCGTCTGTATGAAAACGGCTTGATGTAACTAACCGAGATGCCATGCTTCGATCAGTAGTTCCTCATTGTTTTGACTCTTTCTGCTGTGATTTAGCTCCACCGACTTTTTATCCAGAGGCCTTTAATATTTGACCGATTTTGATGAGAATCTGTCGTGAGCATGTTTCGGTTTCAAGCCAAGTGAAAATTCAACAACCTGGACGAGGAGATCTGTTGGATTCGCAGCAAAAATGAGGCGTTCAAAGGCGCCAAAACCGCAAATCTAAAGGTAATAGAGGCTTGAAACGAAGAGAAAAAGAACCATTAAGTTGTTAAAAGCAATTATTCGTACGAAAATTATTCGCCGGATAAAATTTAATGATCGCGGCGGCCAGGCGGTCTCACAAACTTTCCTGGAAAACGTCGGCCTTGAGCTGCAGAAAGGGGGAAAAAAAGGAACCACGACTTCCAAAAGTTCAGAATCAGAACCACAAGAACGCCGGAGAGGCTTCATCCGTCCGTCCAGACTCGACCACACAACAGAGCAGCTCCGTGCAACACAAGAAACATGAAGTAGATTTTCGTCCAGGTAGAGCAAAAACAGCTTCTATGAGTGGCTGGAACATTTTGTAAATACTAGACAAGCACTCGGAGAGCTCAGACCTCCTCCAAAGAATCCTTCAAAAGACTCCTGGATCCAGATGGGAGTTTTACCGTCGTCTCCTGCCTCTCCTCCTCAGGTCCAGCTGGAAGGCGGTCGGCAGCAGTACCGGCCGGTCGTCATGGCGCTGACGGAGAAAGACATCCTGCTGTTCGAGTCGGTGCCGTGGAGCCGAGAGTCCTGGTCCGTCCCTCTGCTGACGCATCCGCTGCTCGCCACCAGGTAAAAACGCCGAGCTTAGCCTCCAGATGAAGGGTTTAGAAGGTGTTGAAAGGTCTGGAATATCTGGTTTTACTGCAGCAGGAAGAAAGAAGAAGGAAGGAAGAACATTATGAAAATTAAAGGAACTTTATTGTACGCCTCTTATCAGGATGCAGCTCAGGTTAACTGATTAATTAGAACATTTAGGTTGTATAATATGAATCTATCAACCTAAAAAGCTTTAAAAGTCTTTAAAAAATCATCAAAATTACACCATTTATCAGAGCAAGAGACCAAAAACGCGAAGAATTATTCTGTGGATTCACCGTTCAAGAACCAGACAACCCACAACATCTTGGGAAATGGCATCTTTCTGTGAGACGAACGCTGTGCAAAATGTACAACAAGTGAACTTTGTCCCAGTCTGGGATCCTCATAGCAAATCTAGAACAGTCTTCGAAACACAGAAATCATTTCCGTGCATGAACCAGAAAACCAATATTACATGTTTCAAACAAGTGAAGTCAAGTCACGTCTCGGACTTGGGTTTGAGGATTGCAGGCTTTCATATAATCCTTATATTCAACAGGGCAGTACTCACAGCAGTCGTTCTTCTCCTAGTACTGAACAGCAAAGACGACCTGACAGAACCCAGCGCCCCTCTGGGACCAGTTTGAACTTCCTGATCATGGGTTTGATTCTGACTGACTGTAGGAAATGTGCATTTTATTGCATTTCATTACATTTTGTGGCCTTTTCATGGGCGCCGCCATCTTGAAATTGTGGTTTATCTACTTCTTGCATGGAGATTGACAAGAATTATTCTGCTTTGAACTGCTAGTGACGCCGATTATCCTTTGAATGGACTAATACTGATCTATGGCTGGTACTATGATGCCTAATGGTAGTGCACTGGACTCATTAATGGTCAGGTGGGTTATCTGGTTCTTGCACAGAATTGAATACTCAGCTTTCGTGCTTTTCTGTCAGGAAATTTTAAAAAATCTGAGCTGTAAATGCTGATATTTCATCAAAATCACTTGAAAATAAACCGTTTGCACCACATTCGCTAAAAAAACTACAAATGTATGACTGACACAGCTGTGACAAACCGAGTTTTCAACTTTAAGCATCACATAAAATACACCTTTTTAAATATAAAATGTATAACACATTCTTTTAAAGGATAATTATATTTGTGTATATATGTATGTGAGCTTTATTTAACCAGATAAAACCCACTGAGATCAGGGTGACCTACAAGCCTGGTTTTGTCCGTGTTTCAAACCAATTTAAGGTTATATAAACGAGGCTGAATGGCTTTAAAAGCAGGTCGGACAAGAACAAATAATGGTGTCGTCTGCATAAAAATGATACGTTGCATTTGACAAGTTGTTGAATGAAAATAAAACGGGTCCTAGTATTGAACCCTGGGGCACCCCGTTGGTAACGTCCAGCCACTTGAACACAAACTACTATAATAAATACTATTATTATCAATATGTTTACACCATACGGAAAAAAATCCGCACACTGTAAACATTTCTACTACTTTATATTACTTAAATTTCCTTGGATTTGCTCCACTTACTGTTTATTTGCTTTGTGTTGCTTTTATCCTTATTTATTATCCCTTAAAACAAAAAACTAAAGACAAAAATATAGTTTTTTTTTTGCAATGGTCATGTCGTCTTTCAAATCAGTGCAAACAAAACATTCTAAATACACATTTACCTGCTTATTATACCACTTCTACCCCTACTTTATTGAGCATGTATGCAAATTAGCACGAATTTAAACATAAAATAAAAAAAATAATGTAAAAATATGTCTTGATTTAATATTTAATGAAAGAATTTGAAGTTTTTGAGTCTTTTTTAAGGTTTTTTCTGCATCAGGTTCGGTTTCAAGTTGTGCTTTTTTCTGCTAAAACACACCAAATATTCAATTAAGTGCAGAAAATAAACAGTTTTCCTCCTTCAGAGCTTAAAAAAACACCTTCTCTTGGATGTTCTGCTCTTTATTTATCTTATCTCGAGTCTTTGATGGTAATCTTTTCTTATTTCATTATTGATGAATCATCGCCGCTGATGCTGCGTTTCATCACCGTGACTCAGTTGGTTAATCTGTCAGGATTTCTGAGCTGCACTGTGGAGGATTCGCGACCACGTAAGACTTTATTACTGTAACTGTCCTCTGGGTTTCTGGGACGGCATCCAACTGCCCCAGAAACTTCACGTCCGCCGTGATTCGTCTCATTTTTAAGCTCCGAGGAAGGAAATCTGTCGCTAAAACGGCAGATTATGGTATAAAAAAGTCAAAGGTTCACGTGTCTTTACAAGTTGATTCTGGTTCTCTGCAGTCGAAAAGTCATTTTAATGAAAAATAACGAGTGTTAAATTTAGTTGTGTTGCATTTTAAGAGTCTTAAACCTAAGTTGGTGCACACATGAAGAAACTAATTGTAAAATGGGTCCAGATTTATTATGTTTTTATGTTTATGATTAAAAAGCATCTGGATGGGAGGCTTTGTGCTGAAGTTACTGAGTCAGTTCAGCATTTTATTTTGAAAGTCAACAACCTGTGACGTGCTGCTTATGTTAACCCATGTCTTCTTTTGGTAACTTTTTTCCTGGCTGTTTAATTCGACTCCTTGTTTCCCTGAATCTTTACAAAGGAGATGTTAACATGACTCACAGAGACCCAGAACCTAACACTATATAAACTCACTGGCCACTTTGTTAGGAACACCTTGCTAGTAAAAGCTTGGACCCCCTTCTGCCTTCAGAACCGCCTCAATTCTTCGTGGCGTACTTTAAAAAAGGTGTTGGAAACGTTCCTCAGAGGTTCTGGTCCATGTTGACATGATAGCATCACCTGCACATCCATGATGCCAACCTCCCGTTCCACCACATCCCAAAGGAGCTCTACTGGACTGAGATCTGGTGACTGTGGAGGCCGTTGGAGTCCAGAGAACTCATCGTCATGTTCTAGAAACCAGTTGGAGACGATCTGAGCTTTGAGACATGGAGCATTATCCTGCTGGAAGTAGCATCAGAAGATGGTCCACTGTGGTCATAAAGGGATGGACATGGTCAGCAGCAACACTCAGGTAGGCTGTGGAGTTTAAACCAGTTGGTACTAAGAAAACACCCCCCACACCATTAGACCACCAGCAGCAGCCTGAACCGTTGATCCAAGGCAGGATGGATCCATGCTTTCATGTTGTTCTGACCCTGAAATGGAGACTCATCAGACCAGGCAGCGTTTTTCCATCTTCTATTGTCCAGTTGTGTGAATTATAGCCTCAGTTTCCTGGTCTTAGCTGACAGGAGTGTCATCCAGTGTGGTCTTCTGCTGCTGTAGCCCATCTTCTCCAAGGTTGTTGTGGTTCAGAGATGGTGTTCTGCATTCCTTGGTTGAGTTCCTGCTGCCTTTCTATCATCTCCAACCAGTCTGCCCATCCTCCTCTGACCATCCTCTGTAAACCCTGGAGATGGTTGTGGTGAAAATCCCAGTAGACTCAGACCAACAACCATACCACGTTCAAAGCCCCTTAAACCCCCTTTCTTCTCCATCCTGATGCTCGGTTTGAACTTCAGCAGGTTGTCTTCACCACCTGATTGGCTGATTGAACAAGTGTACCTAATAAAGTGGCCGATGAGTGTATATGAGTTGCTTAACATTAACTGTATCTGTGTTTCTGGTTGCCTCCCTTCAGACTGGTTCACTCCGGCAGCGCTCGAGGTTCTCCTGCTCAGGGCTCCGACCTGGTTTTCGCCACTCGGACCGGAACCGGCCGCGGCATCGAGTCCCACGTCTTCCGAGTGGAGACCCACTGGGATCTGTCCTCGTGGACTCGGGCCCTCGTTCAGGGGGCTCATGCCGCCGCCGAGCTCATCAAGGAAGTCTCCATCGGTGAGTTTGGGGTTTGGAGACTGATCTTCAGAGAACAAAACAGGGATGCAAATCTTGAAGAATTTCCTTAACCGATATCCTGCAGCCTTATTAATCAATAATCGATTAATCAATAACACAATATGAACCCAGTGGACATATGTACTAAATGAAGTCATGTAACACGTGCTGCTTGTCTGGGCAATCGAAGAGCTTGAAGTGACGTTAGTGTATTTCTGTTCAACATGGAAGCTTTGGATGGTAACCATTAAGCACCACAGGAGGCTTTGTCATGGTGCCCGTTGCTGGCTAAACCCCCACAATGCTCTCTGCTTCCAACATGAACTGCCTGTAGTCTGATACCCCTTTTCCACCGAGCTGGTTCCAGGTCTAGTTCGGAGCCAGAGCCTGACTCAGCACCACTTCTTTGTGTTTCCACCACCTAAGCACCGACTCCAGGTTCTAAAAACTGGAGCTCAGCAAGCACCAACTCTTTGCTGGTCCAGAGCTAAGCACAGAGTACGTCAGGGGCTGGGGGCGGGGTTATGGTGACCAACCATCAACGGTGGAAAGGGACACACAAGCGCTAATTAGTGTCCTTGTTCTCCAGGACGTCCCTGGTCCCATCACACATGTATTGGAATGACTCCTGGAAGTTTACCACAAACTGTTGACCTGAAATCCGCTACAGTTGTGTCCCACCAGTAGCGTGATCACGGATGTGTCCAGGCAACAGGAGGACCTCCGCCTCACAATCAGCCTTAAGACCATCTATAGAGATAAACATAGATATTATCATCAACTTACTGCGTTTGTTTAACTGCTATGTAATGGATGCTAGCGTAGTGGTTTTACAGTGACCCAGTGGCTCCAACTTGGCTCAAAGCAAACAGGTTCTTAGGAGGAACCAGATTAGAACCAACTAAGAACCAGAACTAGGACCTGGTTCTTCTTGGTGCAAAAGGGGTATAAGTGACGCCTCCTCTGGTCTCTACAGTATTAAATAGTAAGAGGCTCCACCTGGTGGAACAACCAGGTACTACAGCTAATCTACAATACGTTTACTAACATGCATGACCTTCTTCTTCTTCTGCTTTGTCGGATAAAATACTTTTAATCAATTGAATTATTAACAGTGATTAATTAATGATTATTAAGTAACATTCCTTGACCAAAACAAACAACGAGTGAAGCAAAAACGCACCAAAATTCTCTGCCTTGAGTTTTGAATTTAGCCGTCACCATCGTGGTGTTTTGAATCCAGATAGAGTGGATTTAGTGGATTTAGTTAATTATTAACCGTTTTTCCAAACCACTTTTATGTACATTTTGAAGTATCACATCAGAAATAACTTAATAAAACAGAATGATGTCATTAGAGTTGGGGTTTTAGCTCTTTTTGGTTTTTGATACCATTTGACGTTAAAGAATTATTACGAGTTTCAGGATTGAAAACAGTCCTCAAGACTTTTTTTTTTCTCGTAGACGGACAAAGTTTCGTTTGTTTCTTCTTTAAGGTTTTTAGCAAACTGTGTTTTTCTTTCTGGCTTCTTCAAGTTTGCTTATTGCAGCTAAAGTAGCCATTAGCGCCACCTTCTGACGACACTGTGCAGCCACTTCATGAAAATGAGCTGGATTCATGTTTTGTTTTGTCCTTTTTTTTTTTTTTACAGCGTTTCAGAAATTCCCTTCAGGTTCACCCTACAGTTGGTGTAAACACAGCCACTGATGTAGTTCTGGTTGTTCTTCTTCATATAATTACCAGTGTTGTTGGTTTCTGTGTCCAGGAAACACTCATTACAACAACTACAGACCACAAAAACACCACAGAGTGATTTCTGTGTTGCTGCTGTGACTCGTAGAGCTCATGTTTACGCTGGTTTTAAACACCGAGTGTGTTTGGTGTCAGCAGAGATTTAACAGAGGATGTGGCTTCACCTTTGTGAAAGTGAACGCTCAAAGGAATTTAGCTTTGCAGGGGAAATATTTGTTCACAAGCTAAACTCGGAGTTTTGTTCCCAGGTGAGCTCAGACGAAGCGTTTTCCTCCGAGTGTCACAGTTCAGCGATCGCGACGGGAAGCTCTGGACAGAAAGAGCAGCTCTGTCTGTGCAGGAAAAGCAGAAGTGGGAGGCAGCGACGGGGAATGTTTCCACTCTGAGCAGAACAATAGTTGGCCGGCGGAGCGGCGCTGGAAAGCTTCGGCCTTTTTTTATTCTCCGGCTGCTGCACAAACACACAGTTGTGGAGGAACATTCGGCCCATTCAAGTCGCAGTAACACACATGGAAATGCTTCGGGATCGAATAACCTCACAGTCATCCTGCACCGGGCCCGGCTTCGTTTAGGAGATACAGTTGTCTTTGGGCTGCGGCTCGACACTGTTGATTATATAAAAGCGGGTTTGGTCACTTGAGCTGTCGAGATGTAGGTCAGTCTGGTGAAGTTTGAAGCGACAGAAGCTCTAAATTTCAACCTTTAATCCACTAATTTTAGCTTTTTGAGTTGTTTTTGGGATTTGAAATGCACAAAACAGAACATCTGAGCGTGGATTCTCCTTGGATTCTGGGAAATTCTGTATGATTTTCAGTGTTTTCAGACGTTTAATAAACCAAACAATCAGTCATCTACTTAAAAAAACAGATCATGATTCCAGTTTCCAGGACTCTACTTGGATTCTGGGAACTTTTTGTGTGTCTCTCAACATTTCCCGACATTTAATAAACCAAACTATCAGTCCGTTAACTGAGATAATACTCCGTGATTCCACTCCCACCTCCTACGTCGTGTTTTCAAGGCTGCTTTCCCTGTTTCCTTCTCCTCCAGGCTGCACGTTGAACCGGCAGGACGTTCGGCTGACGCTGCACTACGAGAAAGGCTTCACGGTGACGAGGGAACCGGCCGATCCATCGGGGGGCGCCGTGCTCTTCAGATACCCCTACGAGAAGCTCAAGATGTCCGCCGACGACGGGATACGCAACCTGTACCTTGACTTCGGAGGTCCAGAGGGAGAAATGGTAAATTATACACAGTAAAGACCATGTACGTCATGGCAGTCATGAGTTTTCAGTGACTCCTATAACTCAGAATTTTCAATTTTCAAGTATTTTGGTTCTTTCGTAGATTCATTGAAGGTCTTCTGGAAATATGACAACATCTGCCGGGTCAAAAATATACAAACAGCAACTTGAATTATCAGTTTTGTTGATGTAGAAAGTTGTGTTAATCATATTTTCTTAGTTTCATGGCCTCTTAACCTTTCCTGAGTGATTCTGATCGACTACAGCTGCTGACTCCTCTGGTCCAGTTTAACTAGAACCACTGATCCACTCATTAGACTCAGACACTACAGTGGGAAAGTCTGAGGAGCTCAGCAAAGACCTGAAGAAGCAAATCATGGACTAGAACCAGTCAGAAAGTCCCTTGGAGCCGTTTCAAAGCAGCTTCAGGTCCTAGAATCACCTGTTTGTAGCATAAAGTTCATGGTCCAGGTGTGTTGCTGCCACCATCAGGAAGGAAACACAAACTACCACCTGCTGCTGAGAGACACCTGGTCAGGATGGTCCAGAGTCAACCAGGAACCAGCAGAAAGCAGGTCTGGATGAACCAGAAGCTGCTGGAACACAGCTGTCAGTGTCCACAGGGTTGGACATCAACATGAGCTGAGAGGCTCCATGAAGAAGGAAGTTCTTCCTCTAGAAGCAGAACCTTAAAGCTCCACTGATCACATGGACAAAGAAAAGGCCTTCTGGAGGAAAGTTCTGAGGTCAGATGGAACAAAGACTGAGGAGAGAAGGTGAGGCCTTCAACCCCAACAACACCAGACCTACCATCAGCATGGAGGTGGCAGCATCATGCTCTGGAGCTTTCTAGAAGTCCTTTTGTCCTGATTCCAGACTGTATTCTGGACTGGCTTTGGACTTTGTTGGGACAGGTTCTTGTTTGGTTTCAGTCTTGGTTCTGAGCTGGTCTTGAATGTGATTTAAAGCTGGTTTAGGATTTATTTTACAGTGGATTTGGTCCTGGTTTAGGACTGGTTTCAGATTGTCTTGGGGGGTCCTGGACTTCTTTTTAGGAGTACTTTAGGTTTGGTTTTGGTCCTGATTTTGAACTGGTATTTGGCTTTTGTAGGACTAGTTTCAGACTGGATTGAACAGTTTCTGGGACTGGTTTAGGTCTGATTTTTAACCCCAACAACACCAGACCTACCATCAGCATGGAGGTGGCAGCATCATGCTCTGTGGAACTGGAGCTTCACACAAAGTCAAAGGAACAATGAAGGAGGAGGATCAGAACCTAAAACCATCATCAGAAGGTTGATCTGGGACACAGCTGGATGTTCCAACCAGACAATGAGCCCAAACACATCAAAGGGGTGAAGAAATGGTTCCATCAGGCTGGAATGAAGGTTCTAGACTGGTCCCCCCCAAAGAAAGTCCTGACTTAGACCATCAAGAACCTGTGGACTGATGAAGAAACACATTTAGTTGGACTGAACCGGTTCTGTCCAGAGGAGTCAAAGAGAAACCAGAATCTTGTGTTACCAGACAGACAGAAACGAAAATATGACCACAACACCAAGACAATAGAAGACTTTTAAACTCAATGACAGAGCAGTGAGAGGTTCTACGTCTCTGTGATCGTCTTTTCTTCCCTCCAGGTGTTTGACCTCCACTCGGGTCCAAAGCCGGTGGTGTTCGTCCTCCACTCCTTCCTGTCGGCCAAACTCACTCGGATGGGTCTTCTGACGTGAAGCGACCGACGCCGGCAGCGAGGAGGGGATCTCCTTCTTCTCCTTCTTGTTTTTCTTTATTTTTTTTTAATCTTGTTTTTCCAGTTTCTGTGTCCACAGCTGAAGTTAGTCCCGAGGCTTCGCTGCAGGGAAAGTTTAACCCATCGTTGATTGTCTCAGAAACGTGCCTTCTCTTCCAGCTTCTCCGAACGGGAAGGGGCACTCTGCTTCAAGCGTTAGATTAAAAATAGCTGGTAACGACCTCACGACATTCCAGATTCGATTATAATCGCGAGACTGCGACGCCTCAGAGTGTCACTGAAGCACGTCCAGGGAAGGCTTTTGTAGACCCACAGACTCTGCCTCTCATTCCACAGCAGCCTTCCAGTCTACTCCGGGCTCTTCTTCGCGTCTCTGTTCGTCCGTCTGCGGAGGAAGTCGCCGTTCTAGACGCCGAGCAGAGAAGAAGAAGAAGAAGTCTCGCCGCTACTCGCTTCTGTCGGCTTTGATAGTGTGCCTGCACATTATCCCAAACTACTGTCAGGATGCCGTCTGTGCCTTTTTCCACATGTAGTAAAAGACTCTCTTTGTAACGTTTTCCTTTTTTTTTTATGTCACACATTAAGAGGATTTTACGCTTTGGACATGCACAAGCAATAGTATTACTCTTCCAGTGTAAACCTGTTACTACGTTTGTTTTTTTAACTGTATATCTCCTGATAGCATGACTTTCTGACGCTGGATCAGATGACCATATATGACATGTTACCTCCCCTCCTTCACCCACACTACCATCGCCGCCGCTTCCTTTCCCTTCGCTTGAGATTATGTCACATGACAGAGGTACAGATGTGTTTTAACAGCACCTCTGTTAGCTTATTTCAGTCATTTGCTTCAAAAAAAGGAAATTCAAGTGTCCTATTTTTATATTTCTAGGTGTTTAACCCTCTGAACTCCAAGCAGCTTCCAGGCGTTTATTGCTCCTGTCTCATTTTTCCTCGCTGTGGACTCATTTTTAACCCCTCTATGGAAACAGAACAACCATAACTAGAAGAAGAGAGAACTCAGAAATGTCTTCTGTGCAGCGTGACACAGTTATGATGCCAGAAATCATAAAAAATTAAAGTTAAATTGAATTTCTTTGATTATTAATTTACAAAAATTCATTATTTAACAATAATTGCCCCCAGATAATACCAGTACTAGCCCGGATTAGCTTCTCTGCTAATCAGGGCTAGTTAGCACTTAGCAGGACGATTTAATCTGGTGTTACTTTTATTTCTCTGATAGATAAGACTTAAATGTTAATTCTTATTCATGTGATCGAACAAATTCAAGTGTGAAGGTGTTGCAGTGTTAAAAATCAAGTTTACAAAATTCAGAAAACTGGAGAAAAGTGGCTAGGCTAACTTCAGCTAATGCTAACAGCTAGCTTATACTAGATACTGGAAAAAATGGAGGCTCTACATATTGTACTATGTAAATTTTTACAATTTCTACAAACTAGGTGTTTTTCGCACTAGTCTAGAAAGATGTTTCACCGTGCTGAATGTATCTTCCAACAATTTGCTCCTCTGTTTACTGTTTTTGAGCCATGCTGCATTTATTTTATTGACTGATCAATACTTTTACAAAATTGAAAATAATTAGGTTTAACATACCCACTGGTATTTCCAATACTAGAATAAAATGTCGACTCTACATTATAGATATTTAACTATTTACATTTGGATTTGCTTACATATTCCTGTCGTATTCTGTCTGTTCTGTGTAAACACTGCCTGCAGTTCAGCCGAACGCTGAATTTTTGCCACTTGACTGTTGCTCACAGCTGAGTCCTGAAAGGCTTCACAGTTGCATCATGGAGCGCAGAATTTTTTGCTTTTTACAGAATCTTGTTAGAACAAACTGGTGATTTTTGTCAAATTTTTAAGCGAGACATGTCGGATAATATGGTTAATTGTTCCAATAGAGCCAAACATCATACAAGAGTAATTCAAGGACCGTTGGAAAGTGGAAAATTTTACATTTTTTTCAGTTTCTGCAGATTTTGGCTCAAATAAATCGACTTATTTTGTGATTTTTATGTGTTTTAAACGGCACGCCTTTCAAATCTTTTAGTTTTTGGGATTCAGAGGGTTAAATCTTATTTTTTTCTCCTCAAGCATCAAATAACTCTTGATTTCAGGGAAATATCCTCATTTCAATCAAAGAAATTTGCAGTTGAAGTCAGAAGAAAAAGTGACCTGGTAATCTTTTGTGTTTTGATTAGCGTTAAAATATACTCACTATGAGATTATTTAACCTTAAACCTATTTAAAGAGGCTCAGATTTAAGCCTGTGTAGCTTCATGTAAACTGTTTAAACTAGTGTTGGAGGTGTAGTCCCAGAAAACCAGGAACAATTGAGAAGATATTCCACATAAATACGTTTCCTGTGGAGCTTTCAGCCACATCTCACTGTCTTCATCACAGCTGAGGAAATGTTTGTAGTTTTAACCAATATATCTGTTAAAAATCTTAATTTTAAGTCTGATTGTGAATCTCTCACAGATCTCACATAAAGCCTTTACTGGAAATGCTACATGCTAAGTTTGGACCAGCTTATCGGCATGAAAGCAGCGCTATTTCATCTTCAGCTTCCTTTTTTATTTAAAATAATGAACTAGCTCAATAAATAAATCTATGAATGTAATATATACACTAATTAATTTAATTTAACGGTGCTTAAACACAGTAAACTACATGAACTCCCCTGGATTCAGAGGCTACAGAAACGTTAGCTTCTCCGCTAATCCGGGCTAGTTAGCACTTAGCAGGACGATTTAATCTGGTGTTACTTTTATTTCTCTGACAGATAAGACTTAGCTGTTCGTTCTTATTCATGTGGTCGAACAAATTCAACTGGGAAGGTGTTGCAATGTCAAAAATCAAGTTTACAAAATTCAGAAAGCTGGAGAAAAGTGGCTAAGTTAGCTAGCGCTAGCAGCTAGCTTGAACTAGCTACTAGTTAGCTAGCGCTAGCTTAAACTAGCTACTGCAGTTCGGGTTGTAGCTCTTGTTCGTGCAAATGTTTGCACTCCAAATACATATGTTCTATCAGATAACACTTTTTATGACAAGATAAAATACTAAACCGTCAGTATTATATAGTAATAATAATATATATAACTATAATTTATTATAAACTGATTGCTAGCTGATACTGTCTGCTATTCTTCAAACAGCAAAGGTTTAAAAAGTTAGTGAAGGGATTGAATTCATTAATATCTATGGCAAACATCATGCAAAAACAACAAATATATGTAATATATTTTAAAAAGGGTGAATTAGTAACACATTGGGGGCATTTTAAAGCAAACTGCTGCTAATAAAGATAATTTAGTGGCACATAAATTCAATTCTAACCATCTTCTGGTTGTTTAATGTCCCTGAAAGAGGCAAAAAAATTACACAAATGATATTAAATGTTCAACATAAATGCAAATACCAAGCTATTCTAACTTATATATCTTAATTAAATGTTTGATTAATGACATAAGACTGTTTTTAAGTCACTTTTAGCAGTTTTATTAAGAAAACCGCTAGTGTTCATTTACATTTATGTAATTAGACAATTGAAAAAACTCAGTCTGCTGATGAAGACAGTGAGAAGCAGTTGAACGCTCCGTTATTCCCTCAAAAACTAATGTTAACACTTGATTTTTGAACTATTTGAACCCATAAATTAGTCTTTTAACGCCATTAAATGGAGGTTAAGTCGATGTTCTTAGAGAGATGAACTAATCCTGCCTTTAGTCCACCTGCCTGCGCTGAGATTGGACTCGTTACTGGGTCCAGTGTGACTCCAGTAAACTGGTTCTCATCACCTTCAGCTGAAGCTACTGTTCAGTGGAGCCTCTGTGTTCGGTTGGACCTCGGAACAAAGCGTCCCTGTGTCCGGCCAGAACAAGATAACCCGTCTGTCCTCGGGTCGGGAGCCGGGCCGGGTCTGTCCTGTGTTGAACTTCCTTGTTGGTTGTTTGAGCAGAAGTTGTTTTGTTTTTTTTAAACATGAAAGTGAAAACACGACGACGTTCAGTTCCTATTTAAGTACATTTCAAACTGAGGTTAGTGATGACAAAGCAGAAGTAGAGGTTGTTCGCTTTAACCCTCTGAACCCCGAGTAGTTTATGCTCACTGTTGGTTTGTTTTTCACTGCAGTATAAAGTCCTGCACCTCTGTGGAAACCATGAACATAGTAATGATAATACAATTCTGCATTTAAACCATCCCACACACTGGGAGCAGTCAGGGTTAAGGACCTTGCTCAGTGGCCGCTGTGGGGATTCGAACCACCGACCTTTGACTCAGCAGCCCAGGGATTAACCAGTTGTGCCACCACTGCCCTAAGAATGAAGAAATGTATTCATGATGCAGCTAAAAGGCCCTAAATCATAAAAAATATTGGTCCAAAGTCGAGTTTTTATGATTATTAATTACCAAAAATTGGGGAAAAAATGGAGTCAGCTTGTACAAAATAGTTTGAAGTGCTCACGTGTTACCAGTAGGGATGGGGATCGTGAACTGGTTCTTGTTTAGAACCAGTTCCCAGTGTTTCAATTCTTTGGAATCATTTGCCAGTATAGCAAAGATTCCCTTATCCATTCCAGTGGGCGTGAATGACGTCACCACGTACGTTGCGTAGCTTACATAAGCTATACTACATGCATGGTGACGTCATTCACCAGTGCAGCCAGCAGGAAACTTGGCGCCCAAGCGGCACAGACGCTCCAAAGTTTGGTTAAATTTCACGAGAAAGGACGACGACAGGGCGACTAGCAATACTTGGAAAGTGGGTATTTCATCAAAGGCAGGAAGTACAGGAAGTACTACCAATATCCGCTCCAGAGGGAATCTCAACCCAGCAATTCCCAATTCCCATCCCTGGGTACCAACATGCAGAAAAAACTATTTAATATTTAACTATCTCCATGTCTCTCCAGTCTTCTCCTCTCTCCTCTGCTCATCATCTCTATAAAGATGTTCCTCCATGCTGGATGTATCTCCAACTACTGTCTCCTTTGTTCACTGTTTCTGAGCCATGCTGCTTTTATTTACTGATCAGAACTAGAAATGAATACCGGCTCTACATCATCTAGACCAGTGGTTCTCAACTGGTCCAGCCTCAGGACCCACTATGTCTCTATTTATAACAGTCGCGACCAAACTATTTGAAGTTTGCTGTTCCTGTTAACAAATTAAGGTTTATTTGGGTGGAGTCTCAACACATTTTAATACAATTTGGGAAAATTTTAGCTTATTTTTTGCTCATTTTGGCTTATTTGGACACTTTCGCCAAGTTTTTGAGCATATTTTGGCCCATTTTGGTTCATTTTTGACACGTTTTAGCATAAATTAACCCATTTAGCCAAATCTAAAGGTTAATCGTGGGCAACTACTGGTGTCACCACCACTAAATATCCTGCTATTGAAAGCAAACTGTGTCATAAGAGACACGTCCTTCAAAATAAAAGACTTTCTACCACTACTTTTTGCTTCTGCGACCCTCTAAAAATGGCTTCGCGACCCATTTTTGGGTCCCGACCCACCAGTTGAAAACCACTGATCTAGATATTTTACTATCATTTTTCACAGCCGCTGAATTTTTGTCACGTGACTGTCGGTCGCAGCTGGGTCACCTCTGGCTTCACAGCTGCACCGAGAAACGCAGAATTTTATGTTTTTTGCAGAATCCGGTTCTTATAAACGGTTTATTTTTGGCTGTTTTAAAGTCATATTTAAGGTCAATTTTCTCAGCAGAGCAGCTTCTTGGAGTCGTTGCGTTCAAAGACCGTCGGAAAGTTGTAAATCAGCTGTGTTTGGCTGCAGGTTTTGGGGTTCAGAGGGTTAAAACATCTGGAGGTTCATATTTGTTTATCTTTATTGAAGCAATACTGAACTTTTCCTGGCTGGTGTGAAGCTGCAGGCCGCCTCCCCCTTCATGCACTCACCTGTCGGCCCTCCTCACCTGTGAATGCACCTCCTCCTCCTCCTCCTCCTCCTCCTCCTCGTCTTCTCTCCCGTCTATGCAACGCTTCAAACATGAGGTTTCCGGAACCAAAGTTAAATCCGTGGCAGCTTGCGTCCGACACAATCATGAAACTGAACGGGAGGAAGGCAACGTGCTGCTGCTGCCGCGACGGAGCGTCATATGCAAAGTGTAGTGACTCCTTCAGTTAACGATGTATGAAAGCCTGTAGTAAACTCATGTAAATACCAATTAAACTCTTCTAAATGACACAACGGGTTTGTTGCAGTGTGTTTCATTGGTTTACTCGATTGGTTTGTGTGACAGAAGCTGAATATTTCAACCTTTCATTCATTACTTTCAGCTTTTTCATCATTTATCTCCCATATTTCAGCTCTTCTATCCATTAATTTTACATTTTGTCTGATTATCTCATACGTTTACGTGACTTTTTCAACTGTTTATCCATTAATTTTACCTTATTAACCATTTATTAATTGCTTAAAGGTGTATTTTCACTCCTATATCCATATTTTATCAATATTTCACTGTTTATCTCTCACTCTCAGCGATCTCTTTCAACCATTTATCCATTATTTTTTAACTTCTTCAACATTTAGCTGCTGTGTTTCAGTTCTCATCCTTTACTTTCAACTGACTATTCCAGCTTCTATCCTTCACTTTGAGTTTTTTCAATCATTTATCTGCCTTTCTGTGACTAGTTCAACAGTTTATCCATGGTTTTTAGTGTTTTAAACAGCCTTCAGCCAACTGTTTTAACCATTTATCAGCTTTTTTTTAGCTTTTGTGACTTTTATTAGCTGCATTTCAGCTCCTATATCCTTAATTTTCTAGCTTTTTTAACATTAATCTGCCATATTTGAGCTTTTATACCCAAACATTTGATCTTTTCCTTATTTATCTCACACTTCTAGCGAACTATTCCAACTTGTGTCCGTCACTTTTAGCTTTTTAAATCGTTTATCTGCTTCTTTTAGCTCGTTTATGCAGCTTTATTTCAGCTGTTTTATCAATAAACTTAAGCGTTTTGCTGTTTATCTGACTATTTCCACAGTTTATCATTACCTTTAGTGTTTTAAACAGCTTTTATCCAACTATTTTAACCCTTTGTGACATTTATTATCACGTGCAGCTGCATTTCAGCTCTTTTATCCGCGACTTTTAGCTTTTTTAAACATTTATCTGGCATCTTTCAGCTCCTTCTCTATTTATCTCATACTTTTAGCTGACTATCTCAACAGTTTATTTGTTATTTATGTCATTTATCCTCTCCTTTTACCGAACTGCTTCAACCATTTATCTGTTGCTTTTAGAACTGTGGCCTTTTTGACTTTCCTCCAGCTGTATTTCAGCTCTTACATCCACAACTTTCAGCTTTTTAAACATTTATTTTTGATATTTCCGCTTTTATATCCACAATTTTTGAGCTTTTCTGTGTTTATCTCGTACTATTTCAGCAGTTTTAAACATTCATTCACTCCTTTTACCTTCGTACTTTAACCATTCATCAGCTTTATGTATCTTTTGTGACATTTATTAATTACCTGTAGCTTTATTCCAACTGTTATATCTACGACTATTTATCTCTTAGCTGTCTAGTCAAACCATTTATCCATTACTTTTAGCTTTTTCAACCATCTATCTACTACTTTAGTTAATTATTTAAATGACTTTAAACCATATTTCAGTGCTTAAATTCATCACTTTTAGCTTCTCACTATTTATCTCTTACTTCTGATTATTTCAACTGTTTGCTTTTATATGTTTCAGTATTTATCTGCTGTATTTCAGTTAATTTATCCATAACTTTTAGCTTTCTGCTGTTTATCTCTTCCTTTATTTCAGGTTTTTATTCATTACTTTTACCTGTTTCAACAATTTATACTTGGAGATAAGCAACATGCTAAATATGTGTCACAAAATAAGACGATGTGTTGAATTTTTAATTAGTTCGAGCTCCTCTACAATAATTCAGTTCCTCCTGGTTGGGAATTACTAATATACGCAATATTTATTTAATCTAATTTTACTCTATTATGTATTTATTGTTGTCCTGGGTCTTGGGGGGCATCATTTCTTTTTTTTAGTAATTAATTTCTGCTTTCATTATGAGCAGTGTTTTTATTGCAGGGATTGTACTTCCAATAACAGCCGCTAGGTGGCGGTAACTGCAGTTCACTGCTTGTCTACTGCTGGTGTTCATTTTCGTCAAGCTGCTGGTTTTAGCCACATAACCGGAAATGGTCGCTTATGTCTTCAAATTAAACTCATGTATGGTGTGTTTTATTGTTACATCTATTAGAAATAATCATAAAATAATATAGCAAAGAATTTATATATACATTATTCTTCATCATTTTCACTTATGTGTGTATTCAGTTGTTTTCAGTGCACATTCTTTTCATTTTCTGTTATATTTTGAAGGTCCTAAGCGGAGGAAGTGCCTGTGTGCGTTAGCTTGTGTGTAACCGCAGTGTTGTCGGGTCGAGGCGGAGCTGTCATCTTTGCTAGCTGCACCGTTAGCCGCTGTTGTGTTTTGTCATGACAACCCGTCCCGTTAGAAAATAGCGCAGCTAACGGCTTCATTCGTTCAAGGATCCACCTTGAGAGCGGACAGAAGTCTGGGCGGACACCGGAACAGTGAGATGAAATGACAACGTCAACATTACAGGTGCGGTTGGCTCGCTAGCTAACGTTAGCTTGATATAAGTTGGTTTTGTAACTAGCACAGTCTTATATTAGCATCCATCCGGGCTCAGAGCTAACGTCTGGGTTTTTAAATAAAGTTAGGAAACCAGCGTTGTTTTAATGAACTGCTAGCACTTAGAATTGTTCTGAAGGTATTTTTAGAATCTGAAAAGACTCTTCTAATGATCGGGTTGAAGAAATATTTTGTCCGCTAATCGATAAAATAAGATTTTTAACTAATTTCTCAAGTTGCGCCTCTGATTGCTAATCAAAACAAAGATGGCAGCCGGTGGGCCACCTGCATAGAAAACAATTAACTGAAGGTCGAAAACGGGTGAAAAATCTGTTTTAGCATTTAAGGGACGAAGTATTTATCAACCAGAAGGTTAGAGGAGCTTCTAGTGATTCTGGAGATACCTTTAGATGAATAAAAAGCTATTTAAAACGACCCACTGGTTTCTCAAACGTCTCCTATTAGTAAAAATAACGGTCAGCTCTGGAAGCCAGTGTATGCTAATGCAGCTGGTTGCTAGCTTAGCCGATATAGCAGCTTTAATGCAAGCTAAAATCTAGTAGAACAGCTGCTAACGGTGATAGCAAGGTAGCTCAGTTAGCTGAGGGAAAATTGCTGCATTAACATGTGTATTAAACGTTAGAGGACATGCTGGCTGCTTGATATAGACATAATGACATTAATGAGTTGTGTCTGGGTGATGAATGTGTGCTAGCTGAGGTTCAACCTTCACTGGAGGTGTTTCTAACTGTAGCAGCAGCCGTTAGCAGGGCTGTGGCCTCAGCTCACATGATAACAGCAGAGCCTGGAGCCTTTTGTATTTGGTGATTGTTTTTAGAATTACTACATCAAGTCGTTTAATTATCAGTCACAATCCTGAGGAGCTGCTTTGTTTTGGTTGGAGCTCCGTGTCGACATGTGCAGGCTGAGGGGAGGACGACTAACACGTGTCCACCCCACCCACCAGTGATTCTCTATGTCTCTGCTGCAGAAAGCGATTGATCTTGTCACCAAAGCCACAGAGGAGGACAAGGCCAAGAATTATGAGGAGGCCCTGCGCCTGTACCAGCATGCTGTGGAGTACTTCCTGCACGCCATCAAATGTAAGCGCCGCATCCCGACCTGCGGCTGAACTCGCTGCCGTGTGTGGCGTTCTCATGGTTGATTGGAATTTCATCCTGTCCTTCCAGATGAGGCCCACAGCGACAAGGCGAAGGAGAGCATACGAGCCAAGTGCATGCAGTACCTGGACAGAGCGGAGAAGCTCAAGGACTATCTGAAGAACAAAGACAAGCAGGGAAAGAAGCCGGTCAAGGAGGCCCAGAGCAATGACAAGTACGCTGCTGCTTCCTGCCAACACACTCAGGAGTCCAGCTATTAAATGGGTTTTATTGTGTTTCCATGTTCGCTTTGTTTCTGTGTGTGTTCTAGGAGTGACAGCGACAGCGAGGGTGAAAACCCAGAGAAGAAGAAACTGCAGGAGCAGCTTATGGGTGAGTTTGCAGTTTACTAGTTAAACAACAGGTTTATTTTGAAATATTGCAAGTATTTAATCGAAAAGGCTGTTGTGTCGGATGAACATCGATGAGGCATAACATTATGACCACCTACTTCATATTGTGTTGGTCCCCTTATGTGGTCCACAATGCTCTGAACAAGAGGACCTCTCAGGGGGTCCTGTGGGGTCTGGAACCAGGACGTTGGCAGTGGATCCTTTCCTGCACAAGAATGAACTAAAGTCCTATATTTTAATATCTACCAAACACTGATCAGGCGTAACATTTTGACGACCTGCCTAAAGCCCAAAGCAAATGATGGAAGCTGCATTTTTCATAACATCATATTTGTTGGAGGTTTCTTGTTGGTAAAGGGTCGTTTTTCCTTCCCACTGTAAGGGACAGTTGTTGGGTTTCTCGAAGGTCTTGACCTCAATGTGTAAAATAGATATTAATACTGTGTTGGTCCCCCTTATGTGGTCCAAAATGCTCTGAACCATTGGACCAGAGGACCTCTCAGGGGGTCCTATGGGGTCTGGAACCAGGATCCTTTGGGTGCTCTGGCTTGTGCAGTGGGGCCTCTGTCAATCCAACTTGTTCCACTGCATCCTGTTGATGCTTGATCACAATGGGCTGTAGGAAGTCTGGAGGTCAAATCAACATGTTGGACCATTGTCATGTTCCTCCACATGTTCCTGATTGGTTGATGTTGTTTCCATGTGGTGGGGTGCATTTTCATCCAGTGACATTTGGGATTTCCATCAGCATGAGGGAGTGTGTTTGTTGTGGGACAATGTTTATTTGGGTGTCTAAGTCTGATCAAGGTTTTCCATCAGAACACCTCATAGTACCAATATGATCAATGTTATTCACTTCACCTGTCAGTGTTCATGGTGTTGTGGCTGATCGGTGTAGATTATGCAGCCTGGCTGACCCAGGGCTTATTTTGTATTATTATTATTATTATTATATCTCCTATTAACTTGATGGCAGACTAGTAGTTCAAGACCTCGATGCAGCTTCTGAGCTATGAACAACCTACATGTTTCTATGTCAGATTGTTTACAGAAAGGTATTGAAATGATGTTTTTAAAATTATTATTTATTTATTAAAGTTAACACAGTCACAGCTTTTATCTTTTATGCCTTTTGAAAATGTAGTAAATACCTCTTGGAAGCAAATTATATCTATAAGTTCTTATCCTTGCATTAGAATGTGGAACAGTTAATGTTTTGAATGCAGCTTGTTTGGGAACGATTTCATGACATTTTAAATCTGTTATATAATAAATATTGAGTCGATGCTTGAAAAAATTAGACTGGAATATCTGGAAACATTACAGTTAGATGTATTTCCTGAATCGTTCAGCCTTAGTTTGAGGCTGTGTAGTAAGTCAGGTTCTTGAATAATGGTGTTCTGTTGAATACTGTAGATCAGTGGTTCTCAACTGGTCCAGCATCAGGACCCACTATGTCTCTATTAATAACAGTTGTAACCCAAATTGTTGAAGTTTGCTGTTCCTGTTAACAAATTAAGATTTTTTTGGGTGGAGTCTCAACGCATTTTGATACAACATAGGAAAAGTTTGGCTTTTTTTTTGCTCATTTTGTTATATTTGGACGCTTTTGCCAAGTTTTTGGGTCTATTTTGGCCCATTTGGACGGACTCGGAGAACATTTTGGTTCATTTTTGACACGTTTTAGCATAAATTAACCCATTTAGCCAAATCTAGAGGTTAATATTGGGCAACTACTGGTGTCACCACCACTAAATATCCTGCTATTGAAAGCAAACTGTGTCATAAGAGACACGTCCTTTAAAATAAAAGACTTTATACTGCTACTTTTTGGGGGGGGTCTTGCTTCTGTGACCCTCTAAAAATGGCTTCTCGACCCACCAGTTGAGAACCACTGCTGTAGAGGGTAGTACTGTAATCTCCGGTTTGGCCTGATGGTGGCGGTGTTGTCTTACTATTCCAATGCCTAAACTCCGACACAGTGATGAAAAAGTTTGTCTGTTTGGCTCGTTGTCACGGTAACATGATGCAGCAGCACCTGGACGTCAGGTTTAGTGCAGAACTGCTTTTTTTTCTGTCTGAAGACGAAACTGATGATTGATTTTTTTGTGCTTTAAAAAACAACAACAAGAATTTCAAAGCAGAGCTGGAGCCTAAAGGTGACATAACACTTGAAATCTGTATAGTTGGCGTCCAAAGAGAAGCTCAGACGTCTGTTGATCACCAAAACGAATAATCGACTGTTGGTGTAAATCCAACATCCTGCTTTATCACATTATGAGTGAAGACAGATATGTTATTATTCTCCGTTTGTTGTGATACCAGCAGTGACCTCGGTCCACTTCTCAGACTGTGACGATGTGCTCAGTGCGTTTCTATAATCCAGTGTAGATGATGGATTTTACAAGCTATTAGCCGCTAACGCTCAAGTGACGCACTTCTCCCCTGTAAGCGATGGTCGTCACGTCCCAGCGCTCCCAGTCGGCTGACAAACGGACGCCAACGTCACCAACTAATCGGCGTTTAAATCCACGGGCAGCTAATTTACTGTGACGTTATTCTTGAACTCGGACCTGTTGCGTAGTTTTCCAGGACGGATCTGTAGCTTAGATGTAGCTCATATTTCAGACAGAGATATGAACCATGATGCGTTCACTGGCCGTCACAAACTTGACACTCAGACGACTCTTCTGTTTTTACAGTTTCTCTGACATGAGGCGGAGTTTTTGTGGTTTATTTTATAGATGTTGTTCCTTTAAAGCGGCGCTGCACAGTGGCTGAGTAGCAGAT
Source organism: Dascyllus trimaculatus (assembly GCA_024666655.1). Taxonomy (NCBI): domain Eukaryota; kingdom Metazoa; phylum Chordata; class Actinopteri; family Pomacentridae; genus Dascyllus; species Dascyllus trimaculatus. The sequence goes on along the minus strand of CM045448.1, from coordinate 5,024,918 downwards.
AGTTTCCATTGTTGTCTATGCAGTTAGCAGCTCCAGGTTAGAGACTCTTTATTCACGTTTTCACAGCACTAGTTTAGTCTTTAGTTGCCTCCCTTTTGTTTCTATTGTTAAATCTTTACTTTACTTCTTAAATAACTTTAATTTACCTTGTAACATCTGGGTTTTATGTTACTTCCCTTTCCCCACGAGAGCTGCTTGTAACACTCGGTGGTTAGCAGCGTTGCCTCACAGCTAGAAGATCCCCGGTTCGCGTCCCGGTTAGGACGCCTGGGATCTTCCTGTGTGGAGTTTGCATGTTCTCCATGTGGTTTTCTAGCTTTCTCCCACAGTCCAAAAACATGCTGAGGTTAACTGGTGATTCTAAATTGTCTGGAGGTGTGAATGAGAGTGTGCCTGGTTGTCTGTCTCTATGTAGCCCTGTGATAGACTGGAGACCTGTTCAGGGTGTCCGAGTCGGCTGGGATAGACTCCAGCCCCCCTGTGACCCTACAGAGGATTAAGCCGTGTATAGATGATGGATGGATGGATGCCTTTAAAAGTCATCAGTGGGTTTGGGGGTCCAGAGGGTTAATATATGGGTTTGACTGGCTTATATATAGGCCAAGGTTGCTAACAGCTCAATCCTGACCTTTGCATTTAAGGCTACATAATTTCATTTCATTGAGTAGAATTGTGAACTCTTATTAGAATCATGTCTCCAGGTGTGTCGTCTGAAGGCCGGTACACACTACACGATAATCGGGCCGATTTTTGTCCCGATCTCCTCCTTATGATCAAAGCCAGCAACGGCCCGATTGTCGGATGTTTGCAAACAACATCGAGTCCGATTTTCCTGTAGTGTGTTAAGAGTGATTTTGTCCGTTCCAATCCGCTCGGAAGGAGAGATCGTAGATGATGAACACGTTTAATATTAGCGACTATAAACCCTGTAGTGTGTGGGGGTTTCCTCTGAGAGCAGCCGAGCTCAGTGTGTGATGTCACGTCTACCGGATTTAAGCCAATCAGAACGCGAGCTGAGTCAGCTGACTGACGGAAGAGGAAGTAAAACAAACAAGTAGCGTTACCGTCGCTAAAACATCAATCAGATTAATCATGATGATGGATTAATCCGTACTAACGCGTCAATTCTGACAGACCTAAAGAATCTCTGCCCCTCGGCTCAGAAATCTGGATGGTCTGATGGAAAAATAGCTTCAATTCTAGTAACGCGCCACATTTTTGGCAGCAACGGTAACGAAGTTATAATGATGGGAAGAGTAATCAATTAGATTACTGGTTACTGAAGAAAGGAATGCCGTTATTTATAGCGCCGTTATTCCCATCATGTTTTTTTTTACACTGAAGTCACGTTTGACTACAAGAGATTTGGAATATTGAGCGTGAAGAACCTGATAGTCTGATGAAGAACCGGTTAGCGTGTGGTTAGCTAACACCACACTATCAGATCAGAACAGATAAATCTTGTGCGATCTGTCTTTTGTTATCTTCAAGTGTGTGGTCTCTAAAGCTGTGAAGTTTTGAAAAATCCTGTAGTGTGTGTCAGCCTTTAACTGTTGTCCTACCTGTGTCTAAAGGTGCTATTGTTATGGAGAAGCCCAACGTGAGGTGGAACGATGTTGCTGGACTGGAAGGAGCTAAAGAAGCCCTGAAGGAAGCCGTCATCCTGCCCATCAAGTTCCCTCACCTCTTCACAGGTACGACCCGCTTCGATTCTGCTTTACTCATGCAGCACCTTTCATACAAGTCGAACACAGAATAAATCCTCTGGCAGCTTTAAACTACTCCTGGTACCAACGTGGCCTCTGGGCGTCTTTGTTCTCAGGTAAACGGACTCCGTGGAGAGGAATCCTGCTCTTCGGTCCTCCAGGAACAGGGAAGTCGTACCTGGCCAAAGCTGTGGCCACCGAAGCCAACAACTCCACCTTCTTCTCCGTGTCGTCCTCAGACCTCATGTCCAAGTGGCTGGGAGAGAGCGAGAAGTAAGTTCCTGGTTCACCGTTTACCTGCTTCTCCGACTGAAAATACATCATAGTGCAGAAGTGTGTTTTAGAACCTGACATTTTCAGCCCCTCTAGGACAGTAATCTGATTTTTTTAGAGCCAAAACAGTCGATTAATTGAGAGAAAAATGATCTTCAACTAGTCTGACAGTTGGTTAATTGGATTAGTGTATAACTGGTGGCAAAATGGTCTAATTCCAGCTTCTTGTATGAGCAGATCTGCTGTTTTTTATGTGTCACATGTGATTATAAACTGAATATTTAAGGTTTTAGATATTTAGTCGAACAAGTTAAGACATTTGGAAACATAACGTTTGAGTCTGCAAAGCTGTCGTGGACATTTTTCATCGTATTTTAATGATTAAACACTTAACTTGTTGAGAAAATAGTTGAAAATTACAATAATTTTAAATTGCAGCCCTAAACCTTTCATCCATCGTTTGTTAAATGGTCTGTTAGTCCAGTGGTTCTCAACTGGTCCAGCATCAGGATCCACTATGTCTCTATTAATAACAGTCGCGACCCAAATTTTTGAAGTTTGCTGCTCCTGTTAACAAATTAAGGTGTATTTGGGTGGAGTCTCAACACATTTGATACAACTTGGGAAAATTTTAGCTTATTTTTTGCTCATTTTGGTTTATTTGGACACTTTCGCCAAGTTTTGGGCATATTTTGGTTTATTTTTGACACATTTTAGCATAAATTAATCCAATAAGCCAAATCTAGAGGTTAATATTGAGCAACTACTGGTGTCATCACCACTAAATATCCTGCTACTGAAAGCAAACTGTGTCATAAGAGACACGTCCTTCAAAATAAAAGACTTTCTACCACTACTTTTTGCTTTTGCGACCCTCAACGCATTTTGATACAATTTAGGAAAAATTTGGCTTATTTTTTTGCTAATTTTGGTATTATTGGACGTTTTTGCCAAGTTTGGGGCATATTTTGTCCCATTTCTGACCACATTTTGGTTCATTTTTGGGACGTTTTAGCATAAATTTCTCCAATAAGCTGGCAGAGACAAATCTAGAGGTTAATATTGGGCAACTACTGGTGTCACCACTAAATATCCTGCTATTGAAAGCAAACTGTGTCAGAAGAGACGCATCCTTCAAAATAAAAGACTTTATACCACTACTTGAGGGGGCAAGCTTCTGCGACCCTCTAAAAATGGCTTCGCGACCCACTTTTGCGTCCCGACCCACCAGTTGAGAACCACTGTGTTAGATGACAAAAGCAAACTTACTTAGTTACAACAGGTTGTGGACGCTTTTATTTTGCAGTACAAGAAGTTTTGTTTCTAATTTTTTCAACAGAGTTTTAGTCGGTTTAATCCAAAACAAACAAATCGTGATGATAACGGCGGAACTACGGCGTCTGCAGGATCCGTCTGGTAAACAAAATGCTCCTCATCTGCATAAAGTTTAGATCTCGGGTACATTATGCAAATGAGGACCGTCCAGTGAGATCCTCCACCTCTGGAAACTTTAAAACCAACTGTTATCGATCCAAAGTAAAGAAAGGTTCAGTATTTGCACAGGTTGTTTGTGCTTAGTACTATGGTAGCATCTTAGCAGCTAGCATTGGCAATTAGCAGTTAGCATTAGCATTGGAAGCATGTAGGAAGGTGAAGCTGTTGAAAAGTAGGAACCAGTCATCTGTCATGACGCTGCAGAGTGGAGTGTAAGGCTCCCACAGCTCCCAGTAAACCCAGTTACAGGCTGGTTTTTAATGTTCTCGTGTCCGCCCGTCCCTCCAGGCTGGTGAAGAACCTGTTCGACCTGGCTCGCCAACACAAACCCTCCATCATCTTCATCGATGAGGTCGACTCGCTGTGCGGCTCCAGGAACGAGAACGAGAGCGAAGCCGCCCGACGCATCAAGACCGAGTTCCTGGTCCAGATGCAGGGTGAGTCAGACCAGAACCACCAGACTTAAAGAGCCCTTCTTCTGCTTTGTGGTTCCTCCTTCTCTTCATCGTTTTATAAAGCTGCTTCTTTGTACGATAAAAGGTCTGCAAACTTACAAACGTTATTCGCTTACAAAGAAAAACTCTGCTCCTGAAAAGTTGAGCCCCGTTTTGAGTTGAGCTTTTCTTCTGTTACCTGTCGACATCAGCATGTAACACATTAGCATAACTCCTGCTAGCGGCTAGTTTGGTCTGAAAAGACAAGCAGCTGCATCTATCTATCTATTTATCTATCTATCTATCTATCTATCTATATATCTATATATCTATGTAGACATCTATCTATCTAGACATCTATCTATCTATCTATCTATCTATCTAGACATCTATCTATCTATATATCTATATATCTATCTATCTATATATCTATGTAGACATCTATCTATCTAGACATCTATCTATCTAGACATCTATCTATCTATATATCTATATATCTATCTATCTATATATCTATGTAGACATCTATCTATCTAGACATCTATCTATCTATCATCTATCTATCTATCTATCTATCTAGACATCTATCTATCTATCTATCTAGACATCTATCTATCTATCATCTATCTATCTATCTATCTATCTATCTAGACATCTATCTATCTATCTATCTAGACATCTATCTATCTATCTATCTATCTATCATCTATCTATCTATCTATCTATCTATCTATCTATCTATCTATCTATCTATATATCTATGTAGACATCTATCTATCTAGACATCTATCTATCTATCATCTATCTATCTATCTATCTATCTAGACATCTATCTATCTATCTATCTATCTAGACATCTATCTATCTATCATCTATCTATCTATCTATCTATCTAGACATCTATCTATCTATCTATCTATCTATCTAGACATCTATCTATCTATCTATCTATCTATCTATCTAGACATCTATCTATCTATCTATCTATCTATCATCTATCTATCTATCTAGACATCTATCTATCTATCTATCTATCTATCATCTATCTATCTATCTAGACATCTATCTATCTATCTATCTATCTATCTATCATCTATCTATCTATCTAGACATCTATCTATCTATCTATCTATCTATCTATCTATCATCTATCATCTATCTATCTAGACATCTATCTATCTATCTATCATCTATCTATCTATCTATCATCTATCTATCTATCTATCTATCTATCTATCTATCATCTATCTATCTAGACATCTATCTATCTATCTATCTATCATCTATCTATCTATCTATCTGTCTATCTATCATCTATCTATCTATCTAGACATCTATCTATCTATCTATCTATCTATCTATCATCTATCTATCTATCTATCATCTATCTATCTAGACATCTATCATCTATCTATCTAGACATCTATCTATCTATCTATCATCTATCTATCTAGACATCTATCTATCTATCTAGACATCTATCTATCTATCATCTATCTATCTATCTAGACATCTATCTATCTATCTAGACATCTATCTATCTATATATCTATATATCTATCTATCTATATATCTATGTAGACATCTATCTATCTAGACATCTATCTATCTAGACATCTATCTATCTATATATCTATATATCTATCTATCTATATATCTATGTAGACATCTATCTATCTAGACATCTATCTATCTATCATCTATCTATCTATCTATCTATCTAGACATCTATCTATCTAGACATCTATCTATCTATCATCTATCTATCTATCTATCTATCTATCTATCTAGACATCTATCTATCTATCTATCTATCTATCTATCTATCATCTATCTATCTATCTATCTATCTATCTATCTATCTATCTATATATCTATGTAGACATCTATCTATCTAGACATCTATCTATCTATCATCTATCTATCTATCTATCTAGACATCTATCTATCTAGACATCTATCTATCTATCATCTATCTATCTATCTATCTATCTATCTAGACATCTATCTATCTATCTATCTATCTATCTATCATCTATCTATCTATCTAGACATCTATCTATCTATCTAGACATCTATCTATCTATCTATCTATCTATCTATCTATCATCTATCATCTATCTATCTATCTAGACATCTATCTATCTATCTATCTATCATCTATCTATCTATCTATCTATCTATCTATCTATCTATCTATCATCTATCTATCTATCTATCTATCTATCATCTATCTATCTAGACATCTATCTATCTATCTATCTATCATCTATCTATCTATCTATCTATCTGTCTATCTATCATCTATCTATCTATCTAGACATCTATCTATCTATCTATCTATCATCTATCTATCTATCATCTATCTATCTAGACATCTATCTATCTATCTATCTATCTATCATCTATCTATCTATCTATCATCTATCTATCTAGACATCTATCTATCTATCTAGACATCTATCTATCTATCATCTATCTATCTATCTATCTAGACATCTATCTATCTATCTATCTAGACATCTATCTATCTATCTATCTATATATCTAGACATCTATCTATCTATCTATCTAGACATCTATCTATCTATCTATCTATATATGTAGACATCTATCTATCTAGACATCTATCTATCTATCTATCTATCTATCTATCTATCTATCTATCTATCTATCTATCTATCTAGACATCTATCTATCTATCTATCTATCTAGACATCTATCTATCTATCTAGACATCTATCTATCTATCTATCTAGACATCTAGACATCTATCTATCTATCCATCTATCTATATATCTAGACATCTCTATATAGACATCGAGACATCTATGTAGACATCTATCTATCTATATCTGTCTATCTAGACATCTATGTATCTAGACATGTAGACATCTATCCATCCAGACATCTATCTATCTAGACATCTATCCATCCAGACATCTATCTATCTAGACATGTAGACATCTATCTATCTATCTAGACATCTATCTATCTAGACATGTAGACATCTATCTATCTATCTAGACATCTATCTATCTAGACATCTATCTATCTAGACATCTATCTATCTAGACATCTATCTATCTATCTATCTAGACATCTATCTATCTAGACATGTAGACATCTATCTATCTATCTATCTATCTATCTATCTATTTATTTCCAACTGATAAATGAATCAGAACTGCAGTGAAGTGAACACATGCTCTGTTTTGTAAACCTTCAGTTACAGTCTGTTGTTTTGTTGTCAGCTTTGTAAAACCAGAAGCAGTGAATCCCAGCCTCACGTTTCCCCACCGTAGTTAAACTGTGAGTTCAGGTTTCAGGGGTTTCTCACGCTGACTGCAGCTCTCTGGTTTCCTAGGTGTTGGAAACAACAACGATGGGATCCTGGTGCTGGGAGCCACCAACATCCCCTGGGTTCTGGACGCCGCCATCCGCAGAAGGTCAGAGGTCAAATAAATAGTGTTTGTTTTACAGCATTTTAGTGTTTTAGGTAATGTTTTATCCAAGTGTCTACAAATGTAATTACAGACAGTTCAAATGTCCTACCCACAATGTGGCCTTCACCCCATCCGACCTAATGAACAGTCGCGGCCTCTAGCGCGGCAGCTCCTAACAGCCTCCCAGCTTCTTAGACAACCGGAGATAAGAATGCCGGCCCAACCGTGCGTATGTCGCTCAGGAAGGACGGAGAACTCCGTCACTGTCGCTGTCTGTCGCGTGGAGACCCAAAATGTCATGTGGTCAGAGGGGGTTACCCCAAAAACAAGAGTGCCCTCTGGTGGCTTTTAGAGGAAACCGCATTTAATTGTCCACCTGGTTACACTTACAATAAAAAACATTCTGGATCCAGACGGTGATCTGGATCAGTCCCAGAATGTTTTTATGGACTATGTTCAGGTCATACATGTTTATTGATTTTCTATTCAGATTATATTAAATGTTGGTCCTGTTTATCAGTCCTCTATTTATCGATGTGACTTAGTGATTATTTTGTTTTAGAATCAGACACATAGCATGAAGTGATTTTGATAAATTTCCTGATTTTAAGTTTAGATTTTCCTGTTAGAATTTCCCATCACAGATGAGACGTTCAAGGACCGTAGGAAAGTCGGCAATCTGAAGATTCTTTCTGTTTTTGCACGTTTTGGCTGATGAATCGAGTCATTTTGGAGATAACAAGCTTTTCAAACCTGCTGGTGGTTTTGTGGCTCAGGGGATTAAATCTTTTTCCTGGTCGGTTTAAGAGAACAACTGAATCCTGATGCTCACAAAACCAGCAGGCGGACTGTGGTGCAGATTGTTGATGTCTTAAACCATCAGATGATCCACAGGGATTTATGATGTGATTATTCAAAACTAAACCACCTGCTGGTCCTGAACTGCTCAGGAAGGATCTTATAGTGGATCCATGTCAGTCACATTAATGTTAATCACAGCTGACTGCTGCTTTAAAAGGCACCAGTTTGTCAGGTTTCAATCTCACCTGCAGCGAATGACTGAGCTGACAGCAGCCTGTCAGTTGGTTCCATCAGATTGTAAAAACTTTTTCCACTTTGTTGATTTTCACTCGAGCTGATTCTCAGTGAGCTGATGGACGGCAGGAGAAGCAGCCAGAGACATCAGAGGCAGGAGTCCAGCTGATTATTAGAGGAGGAGGAGGAGGCCGGGTTTATTATCGCTGACCCACTAATTCAGTTTATATTCCTCTGTGAAGCTTTAATGGAGTCAGAGTTTATTTGCTGCCTCGTTGTTTAGTGTTTCATGTCTGTTTCCCTGCTGTTTACATCATGTTGTTGTTGTTGTTGTTGTTGTTCAGGTTTGAGAAGCGCATCTACATCCCCCTGCCGGAGGAACCAGCCCGGGCCCAGATGTTCCGCCTCCACCTCGGCAACACGCCCCACAGCCTGAGCGAAGCCGACCTGCGGCAGCTCGCCAGGAAGACCGACGGCTACTCGGGAGCCGACATCAGCATCATCGTCAGAGACGCCCTGATGCAGCCGGTCAGGAAGGTCCAGTCGGCGACGCACTTCAAGAAGGTCAGAGACGAGCAGCTGGCGGGGGGGCGGGGCTCTGTGAGGCCTCTAGATGGTGCTAAACGCTAATATGTAGCTTATATATGGTATTATAGAGTCTGAATGTTAATTAAACAATAGATTAATGTCATACATGTATGATTGAAACTAGTCACATAAATATGTAATGTATATTTATATATATATAATCCAGTTAGTCAGGTAAATATGTGTGATATATAGAATATTGTGGGGTTTTTCCCTCATATTTAAATTAGTAATAATTTATATCATATACGTATAATGTTAAAATTAGTCAGACAAATATGTATTATATAGAATTAAATTAGTACATATTTATTGGTATATATAATATCAGAACGAGTCAGGTCAGTTTGAGTACATATATATATATATATATATAACACTGCAGGGTATGTACCTTAGTTGTTTATGAATAATTAGTCAGGTAAAATTGTAATTTACATAAAATGAATTGATATACATTAAATATAGTCGGCTAAATATGTATATGTTTAAATTATGTAGGTAAATTTGAGGTAATAATAATAATTGTATATGTTGTGCTTTAATATTTAAATGTAGTAGGCTAAATGTAGATTATATTTATTATTAATAACAACAGGTACATTTGTGTTATATGTAATTAAATTAATCAGGTAAATCTGATTAATAATAATAGAACTAGTCGGGTGAATAACAGTGAAATTAGATTAGTGAGGTAATTTTTATAGTAATAATTGTGTTTATGTACGTCATGTCTATCTTTTTATATTTTAATTAGAGTAAATTTATATCTTTATTTATATGTGTATTTATATTAGTAAAGTTGTCTATTATATAATATTGCAAGATCTTTACCTCAATATTTATTTAGTACATTAAATTATATGAATAATTAGTCAGGTAAAATTGTGATATACATAAAATAATTGATATATATTAAATATAGTTGGCTAAATATGTTTTATATGTTTAAATTACGTTGGTAAATTTGAAATAATTCTATGCATGTGTGTGTTGTTCTTTAATATTTACATTTAGTAGGGTAAATTTAGATTAATTATTGATATTAATCAGGTAAATTTGATTAATAATTGAGCTAGTCGGGTGAATAATGTTGAAATGAGTCAGTTTAATTTACGTTAGATTTATTTAGTTAATCAGCTATATTTAATTATCTAGTCAAGTATATTTGTGTGATATACAAGATAGAAAATAATCAAATTAGTTCGGTAATTTTTAATAATAATAATTGCATTTATGTATGTCAGCTTTTTTATATTCTAATTATTGTGGTAAATTTATATCTATCTATATACTAAATAAGTTATCATTTATATAATGTTGCAGGGTCTTTACCTTAATCATTTCTAGTAGACTACATTTGTAGTGTGTGTATAACATTTAAATTAGTCAGTTTAATCTGAATACTGTGTTATATTTTAGGATTTTACTCATGATATTTGAACTAATGTGATTATTTTCGGTGCAGCAGAAGAATCTAAACAAAGTCCAGTGAACTTCCTACTAAGCTCAAGGCCGCGGCCATCTTGTTTGAATAACCTTTATTGGAGTTGTTTGTAGACAAAGTGAGCAGAGGTCTGTGGTTGTGGCTGCAGGAGTGTTTTATAGCCGACAGAGTCTGTAGAGGCTAAACCTGCTAGCAGCTCACAGAGGCTCCAGGAGGCAGCGACGTCACCATGAACTGTACCGCATGTCGTCCCTGCAGGTCCGTGGTCCGTCCAGAAGCAACAACCAGGTGATGGTGGACGACCTGCTGACTCCTTGTTCCCCCGGAGACCCTGCAGCCATAGAGATGACCTGGATGGACGTGCCTAGTGATAAACTACTGGAGCCCATAGTCTGCATGGTGAGACCCACTTTAATACAACATAGAGACGTTTAGTTAATCAGGGTTTATCTACAGTAACTTATTAATGATCAGAGTTTAACTTTACTACTGTGAATGTTTCCCTTGAAGTCCATAGAGGAGGGTCCACACTGATCCTTTAATGAGCCTCAGAACTTCATCAGTCCAGCAGACAGACTCATGACATTTAGGAAGAACAACACACTGGAGTTCTGGTAGAACCTGGACCCAGATCAGTTTACATCCATTCAGGTGACACAGTCTGAACACTACACCTGGTTTAAGTAACACCTGAATCCTGTGTGTTGATGATCCTGGTATCTTCTGTGAGTAAAAATGCTCCTTCCATTGTCTCTAACTGGTTCTGACCAACCACCTGTCACACATTACTTGGAAACTGTTTGAAATGACTAAAAAGTGCTAAAAGTAAGGCTAAAAGTGGTAAATGTGGACCCCCCATCTATGGACTTCAGGGGAAATGCTCAAAGTATGAAGGTAAAACTCATTAAGGATACTGAAGTTACTGTGAGTGTTTGATTTTACACTGAACAAAAACATAAATGTCCCATGTGAAATATTGATGCCACATGAAGTGCACCACCCAAAGTGAGCGTATACTGTCTGGTACTTGTACTAAATGGATATTTCTCTTGATCAGTCCCAAATTTGAGTCCACCACTGCCTCAGTGATGCATTAATTCCATTCAGTCCATGGGTGTGGCATATCCAGACGCTGCTCCAACACAATGAGCAGTACTCAGACACTCCTTATACTGGGGACAATAAAAGGCCACCCCAACATGTCACATGTTGACCAAAGCAGCAACGCCTCAGATGACTCCGGTCATGAGGGAACGTGTCATTGGCATGTTGGAAGCAGGAATGTCCACCAGAGCGGTCGCTGTGCAGCTGAATGTTCACTATCAGACGACAGGACGTTTGAGAGTTGGTTTCCAACAGACGGGCAGTACTGCAAATCCACCTCATCCACGTCGGCCACATATGACCACCCCAGCACAGGATGGACACATCCGGCTTGTTCACTTGTGGGATGGTCTCAGACCAGCGACACGTACAGCAGATGAAACCTTTGGTCTGACAACAGACGCATCACACCAACATGCCAATGACACGTTCCCTCATGACCGGAGTCATCTGAGGCGTTGCTGCTTTGGTCAACATGTGACATGTTGGGGTGGCCTTTTATTGTCCCCAGTATAAGGAGTGTCTGAGTACTGCTCATTGTGTTGGAGCAGCGTCTGGATATACCACACCCATGGACTGAATGGAATTAATGCATCACTGAGGCAGTGGTGGACTCAAATTTGGACACTAATCAAGAGAAATATCCATTTTGTACAAGTACCAGACAGTATACACTCACTTTGGGTGGTGCACTTCATGTGGCATCAATATTTCACATGGGGCCTTTAGATTTTTGTTCAGTGTATTTTATATTTCAGCTGAGTCGGTGACGAAGGCAGACTAACCCGCTACATTCAGTCTCGATGGCTAACGCTGCGCTAACGGCTAAAAACAACGGACGAATGTTAACGGTGATCATGATTACGGCTTCCTAAAAACAAAGCCAACATGGTCAACTGTCGTATTTACATTTAAAACAGACTTTACTAACAGAAAACAGCCCACATAGATTAAATTGGACCTTATTTCACCTTTTTTCTAACTGATTTTCAGCTACACATCTGTCCGAGCTACAGCTGGCTAGCTTCTACTGTAGCCTGCATGTGAGGCGTTTAGGGAACACCTGTAAATTATAGTGTCTGTTAACATGTGAGGATGCTTCCCTGTGTTCTGGTCCACAGTCGGACATGCTGCGCTCCCTGTCCACCACCCGTCCCACCGTCAACACTGAAGACCTGCTGAAGGTGAAGAAGTTCACAGAGGACTTTGGGATGGAGGGATGAAGCCCCTCGTCTCCCTCCCCCCTCCTCAGAAGGGTCAAGCTGCTCCCGGCAACACTCCCCCCTCTCCCTCCTCCTCCTCACCCTCCTGTAGGCTTCTTCGTCTTCTCAGCTCGGCTCTTCGGCCTCCCCTGGATTTAAAACAAACCTTCGGAGGACGAAGACCAGAAGACCTCGGTGTGATTCAGTAGTTGGACGCTAGCTCCCACGTCCTCCTCCTCCTCCCCCTTTCTCCTCCCCCCTTGTTTCAGACGACAGCAAACCCACAACAAGAAACTCCTCATCTGCGTTTTTTTCCCCTGCGAGGAGGAGTTTGTCCCTCTGAGCCGACTGAACATTCTGCTGCCGTCGAGCACTTTGAAGGACTGGAAGTTGGATCTCCCGCCAGGCATGCGAGCGCGTGAATGCATCTCAGTGTTTTTATTAAACTTGTGTGTGTCTCAATGTTCACGTGGAAACTGTGGAGAGCCCCGACGTTTTCTTATTATTTAATGCCCAGTTTAATTTAAGCGAGCGTCTGATCGGGGAGCGGACCGAGGCGACGGGAGATGAGCTCGACTGAAAACAAAGCTTCGACTTCGGTGACGGATTAGTTTGGTTTCATTTTCACCTGCAGCTTCAGAAACTTCCTCGGTTCTTCCTCCTGGTTGTGGTCGCTTCTCTCTTCAGCTCAGGCAACCGAACCAGTTTTAGATTCCACTTTACTACGAAATACAGTGAATGTATGTAACAGACGTTTATTTATATGTATTTAAGCCAAAAAAACTCAGATTCCAGCTTCAAAAACTGGACTGTATTTAGATTTTCTTTGCCTTCCGTCACAGGAAGCTGATTATCTTTTGGTTTTGGAGCAAAATAAGACATTTAAAGATGTAAATTTAAACTTTGGGAAGTGTTTTTCAGTATTTTCTGACACCGAATCGACCGAATAATTAAGAGATTAAAGCGTACAATATAAATAATCGGTACGATCTGTTCAGTTCTGTCGAATAATCCTCCTCAGCAGCTGAAACTTTGTCGTCGGTGTTCAGATTTCTTCACTACATTTCCCAGAATGCACCTGGTTGCTAGTCTTTCACTAACATGTGAGAAGTGCGGGCTGCAGCTAAGGATTATAAGCATCATCGATTAACTTCCTGATTGGTTGTTTGGTCCATGAGACGTCGGAAAACACTGGAGAAACACTGATCGTCGTTTCCCAAAGATGACAAATGTCTCGTTTCGTCTGTTTACCGTCACAGAGGAGGAAAGAAATCAGAAAATATTCACGGTTAAGAAGCTGGAATCAGAGAATTTACATTGTTTTCTTGCAGAGACGTACTCAGATCGATGGATCACTTATCAAAATAACTGGAGGTTAATTTAATCGAAATTTAAATGTAGTTGTTCAAGCAGAACACAAGGAGAAGACGCTGAGACAGGATGGTGTTAGCAGCCCGGACGCCAAAATAAAAGCCCTAAAAATTCTAAACGTCCCCGCTAAAATGGCTTCAAGTGAAAATGTGACTTTTTAATACGTATTTACGAACGTCTGTTACATTCAAGCCAAACGCACGGCGATGACTGACCATCGGCTGCAGATAAAACACTACAGGAACCAGAAGTACGACGGAAAACCTTAAATCAATTACCCATAAATCAACAGGGTTTGTGTAGTTCCTCTCGCTGCCAGAAGGGGGAGACGAAGAGCTCCACGTTGAGGGTTTGGTGTTTTTTTTTTGAAAGCTCGGAGCTGCTCCAGGAGTCGTTACGTTAATAAACGGCGAGTTCGTTCGTCGGTGTGGAAGCTAAAATCGTGTTCGCGTTTAAAAGACGTCGAAGAAACTAAATCGATGAAGCTCAGCGACGTCCTCAGAAACTTTAACGTGCTTCAAATTCATACATGAAACCAACAGACGTCACTTTCATTACCTTTTAAGTTTGATTTCGTCTTCTTCTACTGCAGCACTGACTGGAGGAATGGCGCCACCTGCTGTTTGTCTCCTAGCATTAACTGTAGTGGATGGAAATAAGCATTAATTCACGTTTTCTTTTGTAGATTTGCTTAAACTTCGGAGCGAGTACGTACCTAATCAGTCGAGCACATCCCCTTGTCGCTTTGCTCCGACCCTGCAGCGCTACGATCAGTATTTATACAAGTGTTTGGTGTCGCTGGAGGATCAGCAGAACGTTTACTTGAAGCTCCTCTCATGAAGGAGCACCGCTGACCGGCCTGATGCTTGTTGTTTTCTTTCTTCTGGGAGGCGACTCCGAGGCCGAACACTACCTTGAAGTTTCATTGTGCTGTTTTCAGGCAGTAAAGAAGGAAACCTGGTGCGACTCCGACTCCGGTGCTCGTGGAGGGTCTTGTGGTTTTCGGTGGGAGCTCAGTTATTACCGTCCCTGTTCTGGGACTTAACCTGCCGCTGGCCATGTAACCATTACTACTAATTTAACCTGAATTAATAAAAACTGACATTTCAAATGAAGGGAAAGGCTTCGGTGCTGCTTTTTACACGTTTTATTCGATGGTTTGAACATGTTTGACGGCTAATATGTTGAGAAACTTCTGCTTTCTAGCGCAAAAACAAACCAACCAGCGCATCTGGTCCGTGTACGTCGCGGTTTTCTTATTTTGAGATTTCAAAATAAAAACAACAAATAAACCGTTTCCTGTTTTTTTCAGTGATGATACAAAATGAAAAACAGAAAACGGGCCCTAATTCATTATCAATTATCTGTTATCTGATTTAATTAGATGTGTTTGTAAATGGAAATTAAAATTAAAATACACCCGTGGAAAACTTATTTCTCTACTTCCTGTTGGTTTTGGCTCCGTGACCCGTCTGACTTCTGAAGAGGAAGGATCTGGTATCTAAAGCTCCAGTGTTAGCTCACTGTTAGCAGACCTTGCTGTGTGCCGTGGCCTGATGAAGACCCACTGTGGGGTCCAAACGTTGCTTGGCTCACATTGTTCACTATTTCACAGTGGACTTTTCACCAGCATGGGGTTTATTTGTCCCTTTGGAGGGACCTTGTGGTGCCGCTAGCTCTGCCGCTAGCGCTAAATCGCTAGCGTTCGGCTGCTTTTGGGGACGTTTTTGGGGAGGTTTGGAGGTTTTCTGTTACTTTAGCTTTTCCAGAAAGCAAAGTAGCAATTTAGCGCTAGCGGCGGAGCTAACGCTAAATCGCTAGCTCCTCTTGAGAAGTCAGACGGGTCACGGAGCCGAAACCAACAGGAAATATAGAAATACGTTTTCCACGGGTGTATTTTAATTTAATTTACATTTACAAACACATCTAATTAAATCGGATAACAGATCATGGATAATGAATTAGGGTCTGTTTTCCGTTTTTCATTTTGTATTATCACTGAAAAAAACGGGAAACGGTTTATTTTTTGTTTTTATTTTGAAATCTCAAGATAAGAAAACGAATGGCCGTGATGTACACGGTCCACATCTGCTAACGAGGCCACTGTTCATTCAATACCAGGCGTTCAGGTTACAAGCTCTTAAAGGAAAAGTTCAACAGTGTGGGAAGCTTTTAAATTTAAACGAGAAGATCGACACAAAAGCTGTAAATGTGTGTGGTAAATACGAAGCTACAGCTAGCCGCTTAGCTTAGCATAAAGACCAGGAAGCTAGTTTGAAGCAGATTTTTGAAAATCTGAAGTTCTGAGTGCAGGTTTTGAGGTTTGGAGTAAATATACCAGGACAAAAGTCTAGATTTGTATTTGTTCTGTGTATTTATTCGTACTTTCCATGTTACCATGCAAATAAATTCCCCAAGTGGTCGAACTGTTCCTTTAACGTCTACGAAGCGGGTCAGCGGTTCAGCATTTTGCCTCAAGGACACTTCAACAGAACTGCGAGGAGATCTCTGCTCATTCGAAACGCTTTCAAGGCAGATTTTTCTACGTTAATCCTAATTTTGCTAATCTAAAAAATGGTTAAAAAAAACCCCCAGAGAGATCCGGTTCCTGGTCACAGAACATCTGAAGCGCCTACAAGCAGGAATGTAACAACAGGAAAGAAACAACAGAGGCCTTAGCTTGTACAGCTAACGAGCAAAATGCAACTTAAAACAATATAAGAGACAGAAAAAAGACTAAAATCAGGAATTACTTCTTCTACAGTGTCTAATAGTAGCAGCTGGAGATTTGGCGCCACCTGCTGTCTCTGAATATTAACTGCAGTGGATGGAAATCAGCATAACTTGGCTTCTTTGTTGGTTAAATTTGCGCTACACTTCACCAAAACACAGCTAAAACTTGCTGGTCATGATTCCCGGACCTCAAAAGTACAAGAAAAGTTTATCGTAGTCATGAGATCTTCTATTCAAGAGGTGTTTTAACGTCATTATGAGATTTTAATATGATTTTAATATTTTAATTTGTTTCTGTAAATTAGATCTTTTAGCA
The DNA here is from genome assembly GCA_024666655.1 of Dascyllus trimaculatus. Taxonomy (NCBI): domain Eukaryota; kingdom Metazoa; phylum Chordata; class Actinopteri; family Pomacentridae; genus Dascyllus; species Dascyllus trimaculatus. The sequence goes on along the minus strand of CM045448.1, from coordinate 5,007,769 downwards.
ACTGTGAGATTTTTTCTTGCGATTATGAGATTCTCATCATCATGAGATCATTTCTGGTTCTCATTTACATCAATATGAACTCAGAGTTTATAATTATGAGTTCAGATTTATGAGGTATTTTTTCTAAAATTAGATGTTTCTTTATGGTCACATGTAGTTTATGAAAAAGATGCAAGCAAGAAATGACCTCATGAGTATTAGAGTGTCGTCATAATTGCCATAAAATATCTTATAGATACGATAAAAGATTAGTCTGAGAAAAAAGATCTCATAATTGGTAACTTCTGTGTCATAAATTATCAACTGATTCCATAATTATGAGAAAATATCTCATGATAATATTAAACCTTCTCATGTTTATGTTAAAAGATCAAAACAAACCTCTGTCTCATAATTATAAACTCTGATCTCATATTTATGTAAAAACATCTCATAATTGCAGAAAACAACCTCATGATGATGAGAAATGATGTAATGACTATGAGAATCTCATAATTACAAGAAAGTATCTCGTAGATGTCGTTTATGGAAAAGACGTAACAAGGAATGACCTTATGTGTCTGTTCTGATGTTTTGACATGAGAAGTTTCTTATTATCATGAGATATTTTCTCATAATTAAGTGATCACAGTTTAGAATTATGAGATAACAGTTCGTAATTATGAGATATTTCTTCTCAAACTAGTTCTTTTCTGTATCTATACAATATTTTATGGCAATTATGACGACACTCTAATACTCATGAGGTCATTCCTTGTTTACGTCTTTTCCATAAACTAGATCTATGAGATACTTTCTTGTAATTATGAGATTCTCATAATCATAGTTTCTCATCATCATGAGGTTGTTTTCTGCAATTATGGGATGTTTTTATGTAAATATGAGATCAGAGTTTATAATATGTTAACGTTTAAAGTAATTATGAGATCTTTATCATAAACTAGATCTGTGAGATATTTTCCTGTCTTAATGAGATTCTCATAATCATTAGATAATTTCTCATTATCATTTCTGCAATTATGAGATGTTTTTAAGTAAATATGAGATTAGAGTTGGTAATTATGAAGTTTGTTCTTTTAACATAAACATGAGAAGGTTTTTATTATCATGAGATATTTTCTCATAATTATGGAATCAGTTTATAAATATGACAGAAGTTACTAATGATGAGATCTTTTTTTCGTATCTATAAGATATTTTATTGCAATTATGACGACACTCTAATACTCATGAGATTATTTCTTGCTGTCATGAGATCTCTGAGAAGGTTTTATGTAAATATAAGATCAGAGTTTATGTTATAATATGTTAACGTTTAAAGTAATTATGAGATCTTTATCATAAACTAGACCTGAGACATTTTCTTTTATTATGAGATTCTCATAATCATAGTTGAGGTTGTTTTTTCTGCAATTATGAGATGTTTTTACGTAAATATGAGATCAGAGTTTATAATTATGAGATAGAAGCTTGTTCTGATCTTTGAACATCAATATGAGAAGTTTTTTTATTATCATGAGGTTTTTTTCTCATAATTTTGTGATCCGAATTTATAATTATGAGATAGAAGTTACTAATTATGAGATAAAATTTTCTTAAACTAGATCTTTTTTCATATCTACAAGATATTTTACCGCAATTACGACGACACTCTAATACCCATGAGGTAATTTCTTGCTGTCATGAAATCTCTGAGATGTTCTATGTAAATATGAGATCAGAGTTTATAATGATGAGATAGAAGTTCGTACTTCTGAGATCTTCTTTACAAGATACGTTAACATTTAAACTAATTATGAGATCTTTATCATAAACTCGACCTATGAGATATTTTCCTGTCTTGATGAGATTCTCATAATCATTAGATAATTTCTCATTATCATTTCCGCAATTATGAGATGTTTTTTAGTAATTATGAGATTAGAGTTGATAATTATGAGACAGAAGTTTTTTACTTACCGTTTTAACTTATATATGAGAATTTTCTTTTAGTATCATGAGATATTTTCTCATAATTATGACATCAGAGTTTAGAATTAGGACATAAAAGTTGTAATTATGAGACATTTTCCTAAATATGAGAACTTTTATCGTAATCATGAGATCTTTTTAATAAATTACATCCTTTTTGTAACTCTGAGATGTTTTCTTGTAATTAGACAGATTTTTATGTAAATATAAAATCTTCTGCGTAATTATGACATCAGAGTTTCTAATTATGAGGCTGAAGTTCGTCCTCATGAGATCTTTTCTCATAATCATGAAATAGTTTCTCATAATCATCAGGTGTTTTTCTGGTTGTCATGAAATCTTTTTACGTTATTATGAGATGCTCTTTATAATTATGAAATCAGGGTAGAGATCTTTATTCTGAAATATGAGGATTTTTAATGGAATTAGGAGATTTTTTCCCTATATTTGATTTTTTTTGTAATAAAATCTAGTCAAATCTTGTAATCATGAGATCAAATCTTACCATGAATTATGTTTTTGTGTAAGTTTATAATCATGAGACCCCTTTCTTATAATTAAAAGACCTTTTCTCTGTGAAATATGAAATTAACTCAGATGTAAAATACAAGTCAAGGCCTCAGCTGTTTCTTTTCCTTTGCAGTGTTTTTCTACCGTCCACAGAGCTCCGCACATCAGCAGAATCTGCAGCTCCAGCTTTTATAAAACCCAAGATGTCTGCTTTAAAGCCAGCAGTTAAGAGTTCTGGGTGACGGTCCAACAAAACGTCCGTGTGAGTTCATCAGTTTGACGCTCGGCTACTCCTGTCTGTTTAAAACTCCTCGGTAAAACGTCCTTGTGAGTGTGACAGTTTCCCACCAGCATGAAGTCCATCAGCTCGTCGTCTTCTTCACACTTTACTTCTTTTGGAGTGGCTCTCTGCCGGAGCAGCAGCAGCTCTCTTGTTGCGATGGTGAGGAAACGTCGGCATCAGCTCCGGCTCGCAGGCTGCACAGACGAGCACAGAGTTAGCGATCGGCAGAGATTCGTCAGATCAGACGTTGGGTGAATGTTTTTACTCACGCAGAGGTTTCTCCTTGAAGTAGGAACTCTCCAGACAGTCTTTGGCGGTCGCTCTGGATCAGAAAACAACAGTCAGTCACTGAAAACTGACTTCACATATCAGATATCATTTAAACTTGGCTGCACGTCTCTGTGTTTGCACAACTGTGGAACTAAAACTCTAAAGTCTGTAGATCCAAGTCTTAAAGAAAAATGAAAAAAATAAAATGCACAAGACTTGAGATGCCGGTGGAAGAGTGAAGGTTGTATTTTAGATTATGTAAGAGGTAAAATGAACAGCAGCACAATTTCAACAGAACTAAAATGTTCAGTTTTTGCAAGTGACACATCATGATTGTCTGTTCTTGTTGAAAAACGACAGAAAAATCAGGTTAGAAAAGTTAGTTTTACTGGTGTTTGGTGAACATTTTCACCACTGGGTTTTTATCCACAACACAAAACTGACATTAGTGTAAATGTATAGTACAAGTTTAAGTTATTATCTAAAGTCAAAATATATTTATAAAGCACATTAAGAGCAGCAGGAGTTGTACACAAGTATTGTACAGCTAAGAAAGAGAAATTTTTAAAAATGTAAAATAAAAAAAATACAAAAATCTGAATAATAAAAAATAATTGTATTTATTTTAATGATTATTAATACTAATAATAAATGATGTTAATATTAATAATAATAATAATTATTATAATAATAATAATAATGGTAATAATTATTATCATAACCATTATTTATCTTTGCTATTATTATTAACAAATAAATAATAATTATTATTAATTATTATTATCACTATTAATATACAATTATCATTAATAATAATAATAATAATAATACAATATAATACAATAATAATTAATACCGCTAATAAACAGTAGTAATAATAGTAAAATAATAATAAATAATAATAAATAACAGTAATTATTATTATTACCATTATTTATTTTTATTATTATGAATAATAAATAATAATAATTGTTATTATTATTCATTAATATTGTTATTATAATTTATTATTACTATTATTGTTATTCATAATAATAATAGTAATAATAATAATAATACATTATAATAAATTAATAAAATAAAATAAAACAAAACACAATGACTAAAAGACAAAATTAATAAAACTATTAATAAAAATTTAACACAATAATATACTATAACTATCTGGACCTCAGTACCTGTCCATGCACTCTATATAAATATATCATGATGCGCTGAGAGACAATAGAGAAATTCTACTCCAACAGATGAAGTCAGGATCTCAGGTTGTACTTGAATCAAACACCAATAAAAAGGGTCTTAAGCAGCGTTTAAAAGTTTCTGAGGTCTGTACGGAAACTTTAAAGGCTCATTCTCAGGTATTCAGGACCTTACTGCAGATGAAGACGGCTGTTTCTGGATGCTGTTTCATTTGCGTTTGGTTTTCGTACCTTCGCTGTGGGTTGTACATGAAGAGCAGGTTCAACAGTCGGTGTCCTGCGTCGGAGAGCCAGGTGAATTTATTCTTCAGGTTGTTGTAGGGCTGCTTCCTCAGACTGTACTGACCGATGAGCGGCAGCTGAGAGAAACCCTGAAACACATGTAGAGTTCAATATCTGTAGTATGAGGAGCCTCTAGAGGGACCAGCATGAGAGAAGTGGTCTTCATGTTTTAGTGACATCAGTGACCAGCTGACATCCAGGCATTAATCCTTATTATAAAGCAGGAAGTCGTCTCTCACCGGCCAGATGTTCTCGTTGGGCGTCCCCAGCAGCTGGACGATCAGGTCCACCTGCTGGATCTCCGAGGTTCCAGGCAGCAAAGGCTTGTGGGCCAGAAGTTCAGCCAGGATGCAGCCGACGGCCCTGCAGGGGAAACACCAAGACCTGGTTCACTTACTGGAACCAGAGCTCATTAAACAACAACAAACGAGTCCCCATCTGAGACCTGTTTCCTGATAATACACACTTAAAGTCCTGTAGATTAGCTGTGGTGACTGGATGTACTGGACGAGGAAGCAGCTGTTCATGTTGGCAAGCAGAGAGCACCGAGCTGTACTCACTGTAAGTAGCTGCTAAAGCTACTTAGCAAAGGGGCACCATGACAAAGACTTCTGTGGCGCTTAATGACCTCCGACCACAGTTCATGTGTTAATTCAAGCCACAATCAACCAGGATAGCCGTAATAAATCTCATTGGCCTCTGTAAAAGGTACAAATTAAAATGAAATCCCATTTTAAAAAAAACTTTTGAGGCTTTATGTAACGTTTTAATATACATCTTCACTGTCATCACATAAAGTCTGTAGAGCGGGAGTCTGCAGCATTATGACTGGAGCTAATAGACAGGCCTGGAGTCCATTTCACTCCTTTCCATGAGAACCTTTGAGAGACTATCATGTATGAGTGAACAAATCAGCATTCATACATATAGGCTATACACATTCAAAACAGCCCTCAGCATTCCCGGACTTCCCCTGAACGCACCACAGAGCACGGTAGTTACTCTGTTGTTTGTTGCACAGACAGACAGAAGTCTGTTTTTACCTCCTTCTTCGTCTGAGGTTTTGAAGACCCAGTGGATTCATTTCATTTTCCATGGAAATGTCCCACAACAACTCCTAAAATGTTGGATGTGTGTGTCACCACCACTGAGGACTGCTTTCTCAACGAGGTCCAGTACAAAGCAGGATTCACTTAGAACCTGCAGATAAAGCATGAATCGGTACCAGCTGTCCAAACTACAAACATGGGAGCTGTAAGCTTTACTGTTTTATGTTGCTTTACTATATAGACCTACCTAGCATGGTAGCCTGTTGAATGTGGTTTTAGCATGGCAGCTAACAAACTTCAAACTGACTGTTCTGGGACCTCTGCTCCTTTTCAGTACAGGGACTTACTGAAAAGGAGCATAATATGGGACCTTTACAACTTTCCTCTGGTGAATGATCAGAAACTAAAAACACATCCAGGTTAGAAGATCTGTAGCGCCCTGGTTGGTTGGTTGATACGCTCTCATTTATTCTAATTGGTCAGACATTCTCCAGTGTCGGTTTCATAAGGAGAGAAGCTCCACAGCTACGGTGTTGAAGGATTAATCCATTATTTCTGGCAGCAGGAGGAACAGACTACCTGGGAACACCTCCATGTTTTCACAGCTTTGACCTGATCCAACCTGACGGAGGCATTTAGCTCTAATTCATTCACTGAACACATATTGGAAAGAGGCTTTTCTGGGATGAACTATCTAATTAGCTGGTTTTATTTAGGTTCAGGTGGACATCCCTACTTTGGACTGTTTATTCATATCTTGCACTGCAATGCCATTTATAGTCTTGTGTTTACTTGGTCGTCTTCTACTTGTGCTGCGTTTATTATTTATATAAAACCCCTTCAATGAAAACTAAACATGACAACCTTCATAAACAGAGCATTAAGTGCAGGACTGTAAGCAAACCTCGAGAAAAACATCCTGCAAGTCCTTTAAAACTTCTCAGGGAGACAATATGTGAGGAAAAAATGAAATTAAAGAAGGTAAACGCACATTATTAGATGCTAATCCGCCCCCTTGAATGTATTTTCCTTCTTGTGTGGAGGTTTAAAGCAGTGGTTCTCAACTGGTGGGTCGGGAAGCCATTTTTAGAGGGTCGCAGAAACAAAAAAAAGTAGTGGTATAAAGTCTTTTATTTTGAAGGACGTGTTCTTATGACAGAGTTTGCTTTCAATAGCAGGATATTTAGTGGTGGTGACACCAGTAGTTGCCCAATATTAACTTTTAGATTTGGTTCTGCCAGCTTATTGGAGAAATTTATGCTAAAACGAGCCAAAAATATAAGAGAATGTGCTCAGAATCTGTCAAAATGGGCCAAAATATGCCCCAAATGTACCAAAATGAGCAAAAAAATGAGCCAAATTTTCCTAAATTGTATCAAAATGTGTTGAGACTCCACCCAAATAAACCTTAATTTGTTAACAGGAACAGCAAACTTCAACAATTTGGGTCACGACTGTTATTAATAGAGACGTAGTGGGTCCTGAGACTGGACCGGTTGAGAACCACTGGTTTAACGTGCATCGAGTGTGTTTCCTCACCACATGTCCAGAGCTGTAGTCTGAGTCTTGGTCCCCAGGAGGAGCTCTGGAGCTCTGTACCTGGACAACGAGGGGAAACATCCAGAGTTAACGAAGGAGGATTACTGCGGCGGATTACCAGGAGGAGTTTCCACTGAGACAAGCGCCAGCACAGCAGGACGCCGCTTAAAGCCAGACACGGGGAGAACCAGGACACCAGGTCTGGCCGACACTCACCACAGCGTCACCACCCGGGGCGTCATGGGCTGCTGGGGGATCCCGTACATCCGGGCCAAACCGAAGTCAGCTGCATGGAGAAGGAACAGGAACAGATCAATGAGAACACAGCCACTAATGAGCATTTATATCCATCTCCATTAGCAAATCAGCTGTTTAAAGTCAGAATATAGGACGGAAAATGGTGTTAAAGTTAAATAATATTAAAAATAAGACAGCAACAACAGGGAAGGTAGCTAATCAATACCTAATCAATCAGAGGGTTGATTGATCATCATTTATCAGGCAGAAATGTTCAGTATTCTCTGGTTTCTGCCTCTCAAATGTGAGTTTTCCTGTTTTATATAAGGGTGAACTACATTCTCGACCCTTTAAACAGCAGTTTGATGAATCTAGCTCCTCTTGCTCGTGCATTATAAAGCTTCCACTGCATTTCCTGATGTGATTTATTGATTAATCGATCAGCTGTCAGCTACTAAATTAACCGCCAACTGTTTTGATAATCTACTGATAAATTCTGAGTGTTTTTTTTTTAAGAAAAAAAGTTAAAATTCATTGTTTTCAGCCTAAAAACGTGAATGTTTTCTGGGTTCTTTTGTACCTCTGTTACCCATTTTCCACCAAGAAGAAGAACCAGGTCCTAGTTCTGGTTCTTAGTTGGTTCTAATCTGGTTCCTCCTAAGAACCTGTTTGCTTTGAGTCCAGTTGGAGCCATTGGGTCACCATAAAACCACTACGCTAGCATCCATTACATAGCAGTTAAACAAACACACTAAGTTGATGATAATATCTATGTTTATCTCTATAGATGGTCTTAAGGCTGATTGTGAGGCGGAGGTCCTCCTGTTGCCTGGACACATCCGTGATCACGCTACTGGTGGGACACAACTGTAGCGGATTTCAGGTCAACAGTTTGTGCTAAACTTCCAGGAGTCATTCCAATACATGTGTGATGGGACCAGGGACGTCCTGGAGAACAAGGACACTAATTAGCGCTTGTGTGTCCCTTTCCACCGTTGATGGTTGGTCACCATAACCCCGCCCCCAGCCCCTGACGTACTCGGTGCTTTGCTCTGGACCAGCAAAGAGTTGGTGCTTGCTGAGCTCCAGGTTATAGAACCTGGAGTCGGTGCTTAGGTGGTGGAAACACAAAGAAGTGGAGCTAAGTCAGGCTCTGGCTCCGAACTAGACCTGGAACCAACTGCCAGCAATTGGCTGCTGGAGGAAAACTGGTTTGAGAGTGGCACCCACATTTTACCGGTCTAGAAACAAGACTTCCTTTGTCAGGGGGCAATTCTTTGTTATAGACCAACAAGAGGAACAAACAAGACCAAATCAAACTTTGCGATTACTATTTTAAAAAACACTGTAAAATCAAAGCAGCAATGTCTGAAAAGCCAGTGAGCCTTTATTCATCTCATGTTTACTACGGTTATGTGGCAGTGCTGTTTGAATTAGCAGTTAGCTAAATGGTAGCATCGGCACTGGTCGCTACCTGGAGCATCTCCTAAACTGGCCTTTGTCAGTTGAACGTGGCAGTGCTGTTCGAATTAGCAGTTAGCATTAGCATTTAGCAGCTAGCTAAATGGTAGCATCGGCGCTGGTCACTACCTGGAGCATCTCCTAAACAGGCCTGGGTCAGTTGAACGTGGCAGTGCTGTTTGAATTAGCGTTAGCAGTTAGCTAAATGGTAGCATCAGCATTGGTCACTACCTGGAGCATCTCCTAAACGGACCTGGGTCAGTTGAACGTGGCAGTGCTGTTTGAATTAGGAGTTAGTATTAGCATTTAGCTAAATGGTAGCATCGGCACTGGTCGCTACCTGGAGCATCTCCTTAACGGGCCTGGGTCAGTTGAACATGGCAGTGATGGGACAATTAGTAGTTAGCATTAGCATTTAGCTAAATGTAGCATTGACACTGGTCACTATCTGAAGCATCTCATAAATAGGCCTGGGTCAGTTGAACGTGGCAATACTGAATTAGAAGTTAGCTAAATGGCAGCATCGGCACTGGTCACTACTTGGAGCATCTCCTAAACAGGCCTGGGTCAGTTGAACGTAGCAGTGCTGGTTGGATTGTGTAGCAGCAGTGTGAGCTGGCACTAGGGGGGGCCACTCTGGGACTCCAGAGTTCACCTCCTAGCCTCCTGGAGGTGTCGTGGGACTAAGTAGGAGAAACAGCGTTGAAGGGAGGTTTCCACCTGATGACCCCCAGAGACGTGTTAGGAATCACTGCTACTGGTAGGAATAGAGACAGATTAGGGATCCTAGGTCCTTCATGGAGGATGGATCCTTTCTTTTTGAGCTCAAGTCTCTGGTGTTTAAATTAACTTTATTGATGGAACTGAATTTTTAAACTATCAAATCCGAGAATCCGAGGTAGCCGGTGTCTGAGAGGTCAGAGGTTTAGACGTGTCGGTCCGGCTGTAATGGGATTAAAGTGGAAGCTGCCGATGGAGTCGACTCACCGATCTTAACGCAGCCTTTGTCAGTCATCAGCAGATTAGACACCTTCAGGTCCCTGGAAACGACACGGAGAAGGATCACGAGGAGTTTCACCCGCTGCAGGAGAACATCTTCAGACGTTTTAAGCTTAAATAAACCTGGTAAAGGTTCACATCTGACCCCCTCATGATCAGCTGGTTCTTCATCTACAGCAACTTTATTAACTGTGAATGTTTCCCTTGAAGTCCATAGAGGTGGGTCCATATTGATCCTTTAATGAGCCTCAGAGCTTCATCAGTCCAGCAGACAGACTCATGACATTTAGGATCAACAACACATCAGAGTTCTGGTAGAACCTGGACCCAGATCAGTTTGACGTCCATCCAGGAGTCACAGACTGAGGATCATCAACATGGGAGGGATCTGGATAATTTATGTGACATGACACAACCTTTGTGTCACTTTTGAGTTATTTGGGACCAATTTTAGGTCCTGTTTGAACATTTTTAATAGGACAATGGAGAAATGTTGAGTTTTTTTGACATGTTTTTGTCATTTTGGACATTTTTACATCCACTCCAGGTGTCAAGACTAAAAACATAAACACAGTCTGAGTCACTTTGGACAGATTTCATGTCATTTTCAACAGTTTGTGAGTCACTTTGGACAAATTTAAAGAGATTTAGGACAGTTTTTGTGTAATTTTAGACGACTTTCATGTAATTTGGACCAATTTATGATGAAAAACACATTTGAGTCCTGTTAAAAACTGAACCCAGGTCAGTTTTACATCCATCCAGGTGTCCAATACTAAATATTTGGACAAATTCCAGGACATTTAGGACAAATATGAGCACTTCTGGACAACTTTAAAGTCGTTTGACTCACTTTTAATGAAAGAAAAACTCATTTAAATTCTATTAAAAACTTAGTCCACTCCAGGTGTTGCAATCTAAAGACAAAAAATGGACCAACTTTGAATCTTTTTGGACAAATCCGAGTCATTTTTTGAGTCGTTTTCAACAGTTTTAGAGTAATTCTGGACAATTTTCATGCCTTTTTGAACAATTTGCAAGAAATTTGGGACAAATTGTTTAATTTTAGACAACTTTCATGTAATGTGACCAGTTTTTCATGAAAAAACACACCTGAGTTCAGATAAAAACTGAACCCAGATCAGATCATCCAGGTGTCCAGTACTAAATATTTGGACATGTTGTGAGTCATTTTGGACAAATTTAGAGAGATTTAGGACAGTTTTTGTGTTATTTTAGACGACTTTCATGTCATTTGGACCCATTTATGATGAAAAACACACCTAAGTCCTGTTAAAAACTGAACCCAGGTCAGTTTTACATCCATCCAGGAGTCACAGTCTGAACATGTGGACACATTTCAGGACATTCTGGACAACTTTCACGTCATTTGATTCACTTTTAATGAAAGAAAAACACATTTAAATTCTATTAAAAACTCCAACCTGATCTATTTAACGTCCACTCCAGGTGTCACAATCTAAAGACAAAAAATTGGATCAACTTTGAGTCTTTTTGGGCAAATTTGATTCACTTTTTTAGTCATTTTCATCAGTTTTTGAGTAATTCTAGACAATATTCATGTCTTTTTGAACAATTCGCAACAAATTCGGGACAAATTGTTTAATTTTAGACAACTTTCATGTAATTTGGACACATTTTTGATGAAAAACACATTTGAGTCCTGTTAAAAACTGATCCCAGGTCAGTTTTACGTCCATCCAGGTGTCCAATACTAAATGTTTGGACAAATTCCAGGACATTTAGGACAAATATGAGTCCTTTTGGACAACTTTAAAGTCATTTGACTCACTTTTAATGGAAGAAAAACACATTTAAATTCTATTAAAAACTTCGTCCACTCCAGGTGTCGCAATCTAAAGACAAAAAATGGACCAACTTTGAGTCTTTTTGGACAAATTTGAGTCATTTTTTGAGTAATTCTAGACAATATTCATGTCTTTTTGAACAATTTGCAAGAAATTCGGGACAAATTGTTTAATTTTAGACAACTTTGATGTAATGTGACCAATTTTTTCACAGGAAAAAAACACACCTGAGTTCAGATAAAAACTGAAACCAGATCAGTTTTACATCCACTTAAGGTGCCTCAGACCTTGTCCTCACGTAGCCATAGGTTTTTGTAAAACCGAATACCCCAAAATCAAAACAAAAAGATGCAAAATCGCCACAGAAAGACAGAGAATCACCAGCTGATGTGTTTTCAGGAATCATACGAACATGTTCAGCTGCTCTGCTCCCAGTTCGTTCTCATCATTTAGGTATAAAATAACCAGGTTATGATGATTTAATGCTGCAGATACTAGAGTTTAATGTAGATTCAGAACTAATTTAGGCTGATAAGGCTGCAGGTAGAGTCGCTCAGTGTTTCTCTGCTTCACTACAGACCTAAAGTTCTCATAAACATGACATAATAAACATATACAGAAGTCTCAGTGGTGATAATTAGAGCAGAATAAACTGTGACTGAGTTCATGTAAATCTGTCACCTGTGGATGATGAAGTTGTGGTGAAGATACTCCAAACCTCTGAGCAGCTGCAGGACGATACACTTCACCTGGAACAGACGAAACAAGACATTAAAATACAGACAAACTAACAACTGAGGCCAAAAGTAGAGAAGTTTGAGGTTTGTGACTCCTCAAAACTAAACAAAGTCCAGTTTTCAACCTTCAAACGGTTTGTTTTCCTCTTAAAACGGGACTTCTACAGTAAATAAAATGACTAAACGTGCATTTTTTCTTACATTAATCATGGAACCACCTGCTAAATACACAGGTTAGCATTAGCATGTTTTGATGTTAGCTGGTAGCCTGAAAAGGACTGCAAATGAAGAATAATCCATTCAATCGAGTACAAATCCATGCAGACAGAAGAATCACAGTCATGTTTGTTGGAACCAAGAAGAGCACGACTCCATGAACAGCAGCTAAAGGTTGGCTTCCCTCGTTCCTACCTGAGCCTCAGAAAACGGCGTCTGCATGTTTTCCAGCAAACTGGCCAAGTCCTGCTCACAGTAACTCATCACCAGGAACAGACTGAAACACACAGAATGAAGACGTCAGCGCTAAAAAATCAGCACACTTCTGCTCGACCATTTCTGATTTGCATGAAACTTTTAATTTGGATATGTATTAGAACATTTGTGAAACTTTAGCTTGATAAATGAAATATTGTCTGAGATATTTAATGACTGAGATTGTAATGACTGATTTAAGGTGACGTAGCATCAAGACGCCTCGCTGAGTCTCCGTTTCAACTTGTGTCCAAAGTGTGGATTTCTAACTTTCTACCAGTCTTTGAATCGTGTTGATCGACCAAGTAAAACCAGAGTTATGACAGATAATAAACACCATACTTTCTCCACGTTTGGAGCTCCTTACTGCTTTGGTCTGGTCCACTTGTTTTACTCCTTTTTCATCCTTTACCAGGAAACCCAAGTGATCCCAGACGGGTGGTTTTAACCACGGCGGAGTGTCTTCCAGCTGTTAGCATTAGCATCCCATTCGTTAACTGGTAGCATTAGCCATCCCATTCGCTAACTGTTAGCATTAGCCATCCCATTCGTTAACTGTCAGCATTAGCCATCCCATTTGCTAACTGTCAGCATTAGCCATCCCATTAACTAACTGTTAGCATTAGCCATCCCATTCACTGTCAGCATTAGCTATCCCATTCACTAACTGTTAGCATTAGCCATCCCATTCGCTTACTGTTAAGATTAGCCATCCCATTCGCTTACTGTTAGCATTAGCCATCCCATTCACTAACTGGTAGCATTAGCCATCCCATTCGCTTACTGTTAAGATTAGCCATCCCATTCACTAACTGTTAGCATTAGCCATCCCATTCACTAGCTGTTAGCATTAGCTATCCCATTCACTAACTGTTTGCATTAGCCATCCCATTCACTAGCTGTTAGCATTAGCCATCCCATTCACTAGCTGTCAGCATTAGCCATCCCATTCACTAACTGTTAGCATTAGCCATCCCATTCACTAACTGTTAGCATTAGCCATCCCATTCGCTTACTGTTAGCATTAGCCATCCCATTCGCTTACTGTTAGCATTAGCCATCCCATTCGCTTACTGTTAAGATTAGCCATCCCATTCGCTTACTGTTAGCATTAGCCATCCCATTCACTAACTGTTAGCATTAGCTATCCCATTCACTAGCTGTTAGCATTAGCCATCCCATTTGCTAACTGTTAGCAGTAGCCATCCCATTCACTAGCTGTTAGCATTAGTCATCCCATTCACTAACTGTTAGCATTAGCCATCCCATTCACTAGCTGTTAGCATTAGCCATCCCATTCACTAACTGTTAGCAATAGCCATCCCATTCACTAGCTGTTAGCATTAGCCATCCCATTCACTAACTGTTAGCATTAGCCATCACATTCGCTAGTCACACGTCACAGAAGCACCGGCAGGAGAACAAACGGTCCGTCACATCCTGTGTTCCCCTGGAAACTCCTACCTGTTTTTAGTTCCTCAATACTGTTCAACTGTGAGACAAAGAAGGTCTATTCTGTACATCGGCCATTCTTAGTAGTCTTAAAATGTTCATACACCTCTGTACCGAACCCAAAGGGACTTTACCGAACAGTTCGGTTCGGCGTATTGTTTCACCTCTACTCAGCAGCAGGTGGTAGTTTGTGTTTCCTTCCTGATGGTGGCAGCAACACACCTGGACCATCAACTTTATACTACAAACAGGTGATTCTAGGACCTGAAGCTGCTTTGAAACGGCTCCAAGGGACTTTCTGACTGGTTCTAGTCGATGATTTGCTTCTTCAGGTCTTTGCTGAGCTCCTCAGACTTTCCCACTGTAGTGTCTGAGTCTAATGAGTGGATCAGTGGTTCTAGTTAAACTGGATCAGAGGAGTCAGCAGCTGTAGTCGACTGTGATCACTCAGGAGACGTTAAGAGGCCATGAAACTAAGAAAATAAGATTAACACGACTTTCTACATCAACAAAACTGATAATTCAAGTTGCTGTTTGTTTATTTTTGACCCATATTTCCAGAAAACTTGTAATAAATCTATGAAAGAACCAAAAGTATTGCTGGTTTTTGGTGACAGTTACAGGAGTCATTGGAAACTCAATCCTGACATGATATATAAGGTCTTGTATAATTTCCATTTACAGTTTTAGAAGCCATTTATCCACATCAGGGTTCCTGCTCTAAAGTCTCTACAGATGAGCTCTTAGCAGCTAAATCCACAAGTAAAGGAAGTTCAGCTTTATATCTACCAAAATAAAGGCGTTGTCTTTTATGGCTTTACTTAAACTACAATATTTAGCAGCACTTGTTTGTTATGGTTTTAACATTCATGCATGATAAATCCCGCCCTAGACGTGGGTGATAAACACGCCGTACCTCTCCAGCTGGCTGCCAACAACCACCTCCTTCAGCTCCACGATGTTTGGGTGTCTGAGCCTCAGCAGGAGGGTGATTTCTCTGAGGCTGCTGATGGGAATCCCTGAAACACAGACAGCAGAAACAATTAGAAAAGCATCAAATTACACTGAAGAAGAACCTCAGACATTCCCGGAAACTCCTGCCAGGATTAGGAGGCTTTTACTTTGAAGGGTACGGGATGCGTTTTTTGCTTTTTTGACATAGTTGTGAACACATTCTGAATGTTTTCTGGTCTCAATAAGGAATTAAACACTTCTCTATTAGAACAGAAAGTACAGAAACAATCTTAAGTCATCAATACCCTCACATCCAACCAAATATCCAATGACTGGACAATCTCAGGAGTTAATTTCACAAGGAAAAAAAGGTTTATATCATCAGATTTCCAGGATTAATCCAGCATTTTTCTACTGAATTCTGCTGCCAGCCTTTGCTCAGAAATCAAAAGTACAACAACATAACAATAAACGCAGTGTTGAGCAGAAAAGCAATAAGATATAAGTACAAAACGTTACTGAGCAGGCAAAAATAAGACTAGAACAGAAGAAGTAACACTGCCGATGGTTCTGAGGTAGTAAAATATCACACAAGACAGTGAAATATTGAATAATAAATTGAGATATGACACATAATATTAAAATATTGCACCAGAAGAACGAAATATCGCACAATAAATTGACACTACATGCATGAAATTGAAATATTACACGTGAAAATAATAGCAATATTAAAATTTCTGAGATATTTTGGCTTCATGTTCAAGATTTAAGAGTTTTTACTTGTCACATGCTCACAGGTATGGAATCACAGGAGTGCCACATTAAATAAATAAATAAATAAATAAATAAATGTGGAAATAAAAAGAGAAATAAATAAATAAATGTTGAAATAAAAATAAATAAATAAATAAATGTTGAAATAAAAAGAGAAATAAATAAATAAATGTTGAAATAAAAATAAATAAATAAATAAATGTGGAAATAAAAAGAGAAATAAATAAATAAATGTTGAAATAAAAATAAATAAATGTGGATATAAAAAGAGAAATAAATAAATAAATGTTGAAATAAAAATAAATAAATAAATAAATGTTGAAATAAAAAGAGAAATAAATAAATAAATGTTGAAATAAAAATAAATAAATAAATAAATGTTGAAATAAAAAGAGAAATAAATAAATTTAAAAAAATGAAAAATTTCCCTTTTATTTAGAAATAAATAAACAAATAAAAATGAAATTTTTCCTTTTTATTTAGAAATAAATAAACAAATAAAAATGAAAAATTTCCTTTTTATTTATTTATTTATCGTTGCCGAGGCTGTAGTACGTCGCTGAGGCTCTAGAACGCCACAGTGTTTGCATTAGCGGACCTGCCAACTCCGGTGTCACCCAATTGATTGACATTATCGGTTATCGGCTGCAAGAAGCATAAAATTATCGATTATCCGTATCGGTTGAAATTGGCATTATTGTGCATCCCTACTTGGAACGCCCTGCCTGGAGATGAGGCTTGGAGATTCATCTTCTCAAAACACACTTTTATAGACCTGCTTTCGTCTTTCTATGTCTGTTTTAGGTCTTTTCTATTGTGTCTTTTTATGTATTTTATTAGTTTTTATTGCTTTTATTTGTCTTTCACTGTTTGTTACTTTTTAAAATGACATTTACTTGCTGCCCTGCCTGTCAAAGCACTTTGTAAACTTTGTTTTTAAAGGTTCCATATAAATAAATAAATAAATGAATGAATGAATGAAGTGTCTGCTGTAACACTGTGGTTTCCTCTTTGGTGATTATAAAGTCTTAAATTAAATATAAAAACACTTATTTACACACACAAAGCTACACCAGCGTCTCACCATCTTTCTCTTTGTCCATCCGGACTTTCTTCAGCGCTACGATCTCATCCGACTTGGTGTCCCGGGCTCGGTCTACGATGAGGAGAAAGGAGCAGGTTATTTACTGGTTTGTCAAACCATATATTCATTAAGTTAACGAACCGCAGGGACTCACAGACGATGCCGTACGTTCCCTCTCCTATTCGGTTCAGCTTCTCAAACTCTCTGACGCTTCTGCAGCTCCCAAACTGGAATAAATACAAGATTAATTCAGTAAACGTCGGACGTCCTTCATTCATAACCAAAGCACAAGATCTGAGGTTTCTACAGGGTCAATTAAAGTAAATATATACAGTTCCATGATCAAACCATCCAGAGCATTAAAGATATTAATAAAATAATTAGAAGTGTGTTAATTACGTGGATATTTTGAGGTGATTGAGCTGCTAATTGTTCATATAAACACTGGATTCAACGCTTCCAGCTTCTTAAAAGTGAGAATTTGCGGCTTTTTTTAGTCCTAAATTACACTAAAATAAACATTTGGCAATTTTTGGGACTGCTGGTTGGACAGAAGGCAGCATTCGATGGGTTTTCTTTCCATTTTTCAAAGTTGTATGACCCAAACAGTTGACTGATCGTGGAAACTATAATTACCTTCAGCCCTAATAACTTAATTTTTCAAATAAACCTGACCACGACCAAGAAGAAACAGAAAACGGATGCACAGAGGGAGTGACCAATTAAAAACCTAACTAATTAATTAAAAGGTTAATTCTACTTAAAATCAGAAGTCTGGAAAATTGCACTGGGAGTTTTTCCAGCGACTTTAAATGATGTTGTTATCACACACAACTCAAACAGAATTCAGTTTTATGATCAAACCCGCCAAAGCATGAGAGATATCAATGAAATATTAACATGTTAATGAATTTATGTGATATTTCGAATTAATTAATTTGCTGTTCCTTCATACAAAAGCAGGATTCAATCGTTCAAGCGTCTAAAAACTGAGAATTTGCTGCTTTTATTTGTCCCACGTCACACTGAACTGAATATTTTGGGATTTTTTAGGACATTTAATGGCTTTTTACAGACCAAACAGTTAACTGATACAGAAACTTAAGTCAGAGGTGTGGTATAAATTAAGCTGTTACCTGCAGGAGGCCAAAAGAATATTGTAAATTTAAGACTTTTAAAGCCTCTACAAGCTTTAGGATGAACCTGAAATCAAACCTAACGATACCAGATGATGCCAGACAATAACAGTTAATATGTAGTGAAGCTGAAATCAAACCAAAAAGTTACCTACAAGGAAAACACACTTTACACGTGACCAATTTGGGTTCACTATTCCAATTAAGTTCAATCAGATCTAATAATGCAGGTAAGGAGGACACACCTGGGACATGACATCAGTGGATTTTTAAGGTGCAGGAAGGGAAACTAGTAATGAGATTGTCTGCTGTTGGAAACAATGACGGCAAGACGCTTCACTAATTAACTAACTAGGCAACACAGGTGGCCCATTAACCGAGGGATGCCTCAGATTTAAAACAAACCAAACTCCATGTAAAAATCAGCCGATTTAAGCTCTGGACACTGACAGTCACTTCACAACAAAACACCGCCTCGTTGTTCATTGTTTCGCAACATATGAATTCAATAAATGTTAAATTGTCCTGTAGTTAGTGCTTGTGTTTTCTATTAGCCTCCATTAGTGAATTTTATAACGTTTTAAGCACTGTAAATATGCTAACCGGACAGCAGCTAAACAGCGATATTACCTATATATTTAATTATAGCTATTTAAAATAGAAGCCGATATTTTTACCAGTTAACCTAGTTGTGGTAAATGGTGTTAATTCGTGTTCTGTATTTATATTTCGTCGCTGGGGAGCTAATGATCCTTCAATTAGCAGAGTTGCTAACGGAGTTTGGCCCGTCCGGAGCTTAGTCTCTCACCCGGTCGCTTTGAGGCACTGTGAAGGTTTTATAGTCCTTGACGGATTTCAGCTTTATGGGATCAGGTTCGTCCTCTCCGACGGCGTCCATCCTTGCATTGAAGATGGTTTATTTAACCCAGAAGAGCAGATAAACGGCCGCAGTGTGTTTAACTCGACGGACAGCAGCTCAGAGCAGCACGGTCCGCCGCCATCTTGGATGTTTTGAGGCCTGCGGGTCAACAAAGAAGTTTCCCGGAGTTTGGAAAAACTCTTCATCCAGACGGAGTCCTTACTGGAAAACTGCAATAAAAAACGAATATACAAATAAAAATCGAAACCTCAATATAAAACCACAGAACATGGCTATTAATATCAGCTGTGTATGGATGTATCAGCTGTAGAGGGGAAAAGCTTGTTGGACCACCAGCTGACTGATGGACAAAAATAATTTAGAATAGTTTTGATTCATTTTTAAATCTCAGAACACCTGTAAATACAGACAAGACGATGGAAGGAGGCACGAAATTCATATAGAAACACAAAAACAACCAAGGGCAAATGCAAAGTGATGCAAAATAACCACATTCACTCAGAAAAACGACCGCCGATTCAGGCAAAACGACTGCAAAGACACATAAAATTGCCACAGAAAGAGACAAAACAACTGCAAATGACCACAAAAGGACTGCAAAGACACGCAGAGGCAGAAAAGTTTTACAAGACAACTGCAAAGTAACGCAGATGTAACACAAAATACCCAAAACAACTGCAAGGAGACACAAAACTACCACAAAAAGAGACAAAACAACTGAAAAGATACACTAAACTATAACGAAAAGAGACAAAACAACTAAAAGGGCACACAAAACTACCTAAAAGAGAGACAAAACTACTGCAAAGACACACTAAACTACCACAAAATATACAAAACAACTGCAAGGACACATTAAACTACCACAAAAAGAGACAATACTACTGAAAAGACACCATAAACTACCCAAAAATGAGACAAAACTACTGACAAGACACACAAATCTACCTCAAAAAGAGACAAAACTAGTGCAAAGACACACTAAACTACCTCAAAAAGAGACAAAACTACCTCAAGGACACACAAAACTACCACAAAAAGAGACAAAATTACTGCAAAGATACACTAAACTACCACAAAATATAAAAAACAACTGCAAGGACATAATAAACTACCAGAAAAGAGACAAAACTACTGCAAGGACACACTAAACTACCACAAAATGAGACAAATTTCCTGAAAAGAGACACAAAATTACCACAAAAAGAGACAAAACTACTGAAAAAACACCATAAACTACCATAAAATATACAAAACAACTGCAAGAACACACTAAACTACCTCAAAAAGAGACAAAACTACTGCAGAAACACCATAAATTACCAGACAATATACAAAATAACCGCAAGGACACAATAAACTCAAAAACGAGACAAATGTATATAAAATAATATATTTATTATGTGTGTATAACAAGAACTTCATACTTCCATAGAATTTCCCACGGTCAGTGAATCTCTCTCCTCCCAGTTACCGTCTGGTGACCAGTTTCTTGCCCACTACAAACGGACTGGAGTCGGGCCTCCGCTCCTTCATGGAGTCGGCGATGGTGACGGTGGACGGCGAGGCGTGGATGTCCTCCCGGGACGGAGCCGTGATGAGGATGGCGGGAGGCCGAGGAGAGTCGTCGGTCGAGTCTGACTCGGTGTTTGGCTGTAAGGACTCCGGGGGCTCTGGAACTGAAGGGAGGAGACCAGGACAGACGCTGAGCAACAACATCTCATCTTACCCTGCAGCTACGTCAAACCCCAAAAGAAAATGTCTTTGAGACGTTGAAAGTAATGTAAAAATGACTACAAAGACACAAAAACCAACACAAAACTGACAAAACAACTATAAGGACACACAAAAAGACACAAAATGACTGCAGGTGTACTAAACTACCACAAAATGAGACAAAACAGATGCGCAGAGGCACAGAACTACCACAAAAATGGAGGCAAAGACACAAAAAAAGGCTCAGAGGAGACACAAAATGACACAATGACACACAAAACTACCACAAAAAGAGACAAAATACTGCAGAGAAACACTAAACTACCACAAAACGAGCCAGAACGACTGCAGCGACAACGAAAACTACCACAAAAACACACAAACAACTACAAAGATGCAACACAACTACTACAAAAAAAGGGCTGCAAAGCCACAAACAACCCCCACAAAATGAGAAAAGACAACTATAAATACACACAAAACTAAAACAAAGACACAAAACATCTGCAAAGAAACACAAACTACCACCATAAGACACAAACAACTAAAAAGACACAACATAATTACCACAAAAAGATACCACAATGCTGCATAGAAAACACTAAACTACCACAAAATGAGCCAAAACAACTGCAATGACAAGGAAAACTACCAGAAAACACACAAACAACTACAAATACAAAATTACTACCAAAAAAAGGGCTGCAAAGGCACAAACAACCCCCACAAAATGAGACAAAACAACTATAAAGATGCACAAAACTAAAACAAAGACACAAAACATCTGCAAAGAAACACAAAACTACCACAAAAAGAGATAAAATGCTGCATAGAAACACTAAATTACCACAAAACAAGCCAAAACGACTGCAGCGACAAGGAAAACTACCACAAAAACACACAAACAACTACAAAGATGCAACACAAATACTACAAAAAGGACCGCAAAGGCACAAACAACCCCCACAAAATGAGACAAAACAACTATAAAGACGCACAAAACAACAACAAAGACACACAAAGTACCGCTAAAAAACACAAACAACTAAAAAGACCCAACATAATTACCACAGAAAGGGACAAAACTACTGCAATGACACACAAAAGTACCTTCAAAGATACAAAACAACTACAAAGACACACAAAACTACCACAAAAAGACACAAAACACTGCAAAGAAACACTAAACTACCACAAAACGAGCCAAAATGACTGCAGCGATAAGGAAAACTACCACAAAAACACACAAACACTACAAAGTTGCAACAAAAATACTACAAAAAGGACTGCAAATTCACAAATGACCCCCACAAAATGAGACAAAACTACTAAAAATACACACAAAGGTACCTTAAAAGATACAAAACAGCTGCAAAGACGCACAAAACTACCACAAAAAGGGATAAGATGACTGCAAATATAAGCCAAACTACTGCAAAGAAACACAAGACAACTGCAAAGTGATGAAACTTTACCTCAAAAAGTAATGAACAGCTACAAAGACGTATAAAATTATCACAAATTGAGAAAAAAACAACTACAAAGGCACAAAAAACCACCACAAAGAGACACAGGATGACTACAAAATAAAGAAAAATAGCCAGAAGTTTAAAAAAAATACCACAAAAAACTCCAAATGGTTACAAAGAAACACAGATTTTGTTGCTCCGTGACGTTTTGCAGCCGGTATTTTATTAAAACTGTCTGTTTTCGTGAAGTTAAACTGTCCTGCAGCCTGCAAACCTTCACCTCCGTTTCACTTCCTGCTTCTGGGATTAGCTGCGCTGTGATTGGCCGACGTGTACCTGTGTGTTTGTGTGCGGTCGCGGTGTTAGTTGTGTCCGAGCGGCAGCACCTTTAAATTGGATTGAGCTAATTTCATAAGAGTGTTAAAGCTGCGTCTGCATGAAAGGAGCTCCACACAGAGGAATAATGATTATCGATTAGTGATTAATAATAATGGAGGCAGAGAGCTGACAGACGGACATTTCACAGCACGTTTATGTTCATTAAACTGGATGTTATTTGACACTACAGACAATATAAGAGCGGATTTGTTCAAATAAATCTGCTTTATTCAGTCTGAAATCACAGGTTCATTGACACAAGCTAGTTGTTTTTACATTTATCTACTAGTTTTTAGCTCATCTCCTGAGTTTTGAGCAGCCTAAATTAGAAATTACTACTTTTTTCAGTAATTTCATCACAAAAAGAGACGAAACAACTACAAAGAGACGCCAAAGTACCACTAAAAGAGACACAAAGACTACAAAGACACAAAAACTATTTAAAAATAAAGGGACAAAACGACTGAAAAGAAGTGGAAAATTACCAAAAAGAGACATAAAACTACCACAAAAAAAGACA
Source organism: Dascyllus trimaculatus (assembly GCA_024666655.1). NCBI lineage: Eukaryota > Metazoa > Chordata > Actinopteri > Pomacentridae > Dascyllus > Dascyllus trimaculatus. The sequence goes on along the minus strand of CM045448.1, from coordinate 4,984,566 downwards.
AAATTACGACACAGACACACAAAATTATCACAACGAAACAAAAACAACTACCACTAAAAGAGACAAAACTACTACAAAGAAACACAAAACTACCAGAAAACAAGCCAAACTACTGCAGTGATGCACAAAAAAACATGAAGAGACAAAACTACTACAAAGAGACGCCAAACTACGACTAAAAGAGGCAAAAAAAACTGCAAAGACACAAAAAACTAACAAAAAAGGACAAAATGACTGCAAAAAAGTGAGAAATTACCACAACGAAGACACATGAAACTACCACAAAAAGAGGTTAAACAACTGCAAAGAGACAAAAAAAACTACCAGAAAACAAGACCAAACTACTGCAAAGACACAAAACTACCACTAGATGACACAAAAACTACCAAAAAAGGGACAAAACGACTGCAAAGTAGTGGAAAATTACCAAAAAGAGACACAAAACTACCACAAAAAAACAAAACAACTAGAAAGACACACAAAACTACCATAAAACAACACAAAACTACTGCAAAACCCACAAGACGACTGCAAAGTGGTGGAAAATTACCACAAAGAGACAAAACTACTGTAAAGAGACACAAAACTACCACAAAATGAGAAAAAAATACCGTAGCAACACATTAAACTACCACAAGAGGAGACAAAACAACTACAAAGACACACAAAACGACCACAGTGAGACTAAATTAGGAAAATCATGTGACTTCAGGTAAACTATTCCTCCCTTATACATTTTATAATCCGTTTATGATCCATTCCTTATAAATCAGCATTACTGATTATCTGCTAATGCTGTTTACTTCCAGAGCTTTCTACTGACATCATGTGTGATTCATCCTCACCTGAATCTTGACTCTGACTCGCTCCAGACCCCATCAGGCTTCACATGTCGGTCAGTCCATTCTACGGCAGCGTTCTTCTTCTTCTGATGATGATGATGATGATGATGCTGCAGCCGCTCCGCCTGCGCAACAAACACTAATCCTGTGAACTCTCCGACAGCAGCAGCGAGGAGGCCTGGATTTAAAGGGCATGTGAGGACACGCAGTGCAGGTTTAAATATAGCACACAAAACGGCTCGAACGTCTGGCAAAGGGACGTAAAATGACTGTAAAGAGACACAAACGGACTGGATGGAGGCACAAGATGACTGCAAAGGGGAGCAAATCTAAGACAAAGAGAGGCAAACGAATGCAATGAAAGAGACAAAATCACCAAAAAGAGACACAAAATGACTAAAAATAAACACAAAATGACAAAAAACAAACACAAAATGACTAAAAAAATACACAAAATGACAAAAACAAACACAAAATGACAAAAAACATACACAAAGACTAAAAAATTCACAAAATGACTAAAAATAAACACAAAATGACTAAAAATAAACACAAAATGACAAAAAACAAACACAAAATGACTAAAAAAATACACAAAATGGCTAAAAACAAACACAAAGACTAAAAAAATTCACAAAATGACTAAAAACAAACAAAAAAGACTAAAAAAAAATCCACAAAATGACTAAAAACAAACAAAAAAGACTAAAAACAAACAAAAAATGCATAAAAAAATAACGCAAAATGGCTAAAAACAAACACAAAGACTAAAATATTTCAATAAATGACTAAAAATAAACACAAAATGACAAAAACAAACACAAAATGGCTAAAAACAAACACAAAGACTAAAATATTTCAATAAATGACTAAAAATAAACACAAAATGACAAAAACAAACACAAAATGACAAAAAACATACACAAAGACTAAAAAATTCACAAAATGACTAAAAATAAACACAAAATGACTAAAAATAAAACAAAATGACTAAAAAAAATACACGAAATGATGAAAAACAAACACAAAATGACAAAAAATCCACAAAATGATGAAAAACAAACACAAAAAGAATAAAAAAATCCACAAAATGACTAAAAACAAACAAAAAAGACTAAAAGAATTTCACAAAATGACTAAAAATAAACACAAAATGACTAAAAATGAAACAAAATGGCTAAAAAAATACACAAAAAGACTAAAAAAAAATCACAAAATGAATAAAAACAAACAAAAAAGACTAAAAAAAATCCACAAAATGACTAAAAACAAACACAAAAAGACTAAAAAAATCCACAAAATGACTAAAAACAAACAAAAAAGACTAAAAAAATCCACAAAATGACTAAAAATAAACACAAAATGACTAAAAATGAAACAAAATGGCTAAAAACAAACACAAAAAGACTAAAAAAATACACAAAGTGACTAAAAACACACATAAAATGACTTAAAACAAACACAAAATGGCTAACAACATAGCTGCATCCTCATACTGTAGAATAAAACCACTGTCTACTACTGGATACCATTAGTGAGGTTTTATATGTTTATTTTTATAACAAACAATTATTTACAGTAACTCTGAGAAGAAGAATAGCTAACAGCTAACTGCTAACAGCAAAAAGCTAACAGCTAACAGCTAACTGCTAACAGCTAACTGCTAACAGCTAACCTGAAGAGAACCATGCAGCTACAGCATAAACAACGTTAGATAAACTCATACTGGGAGGAACAAGAAGCCGAAACAGCAGCAAGGAGACAATACATGTTTAGAAATATAAATAGCATCATGAAGTCAATTAGGTACATTAAAGTGGATTAATTAGAGCGTTATCATGACGATACAGTGGACCCTGGTCTACAATAGGATTTCTGCAGTTCTGATGAGCTTTGTTTAATACATTCGGTGCTTCTTCTTACTTTACCTGAAGAGAGAAGACGTCAAATGTCCCCAAAACAACAAAAACTCACAAACAGTAACGTTTAAGTTCTGCCTCTTTACTCCATCCTGCGCTTTGTTCTCGTCGTCTAAACGTCAGTGTGCTTCTGCTGTGTTTCTAGAGGCTCCTTCGCCCAACGCTGAAGATATTCCAGCTGTTCTGCGATCTCCTCTTCGTCCGTCTTGGCTTTGGGAGACAACAATAAACAAAAAAACTGTGAGGAATTTGTAGAAGATGCAACCAGCTGTACCTCAAATGGTATCTTAATACGATCATCAGCTTTTTTTTTGTACAAATTTGTTATTTGTACAAAAAAAATCATCAAAATTACATCATTTATCAGAGCTGAAAGTGTAGAAACAGACAGAATCAACAGATTTTCAACTTTCCAACGGTCCTTGAAAGCATCATTCGCAGCTCTATGAAGAAAATTAACTAAATGAAAGCCAAAAATTGTGATATTTCATCAAAATCGCTTTATTCTGCTTGTGTCATTTTAAAAAAACAACCAAAAATATAGTGTTTGCATCAGATTCAGTTAAATACTAAACATTCTGAGCTCCTCGTCAGCTCTAATGTGGAGCGTCGAACCCTCTGAACCTCAGATTTTCAACTCTGAACTAGATTTTTCTTCAACTGATGATGGGACAAGACGTTCTGTGAGAAAATAATGACCAAAACTAAACTTAAAATTGTGATATTTCATCGAAATCACTTTATTCTGCGTGTCTCATATCAATGATTATCTAAAAATAAAGCGTTTGTACACGATTCTGAGAGTTGTCAGGTTGAACTGCAGGCAGTGTTTCCACAGAGCGACTGAGAGGAAAATCAAACCTACTGGATCAATAAATAAATGCAGCACGGCTCAGAATCAGTGAACAGAGGAGACAGTAGTTGGAGATACATCCAGCATGGAGGAACATCTTTATAGAGATGATGAGTAGAGTAGAGAGGAGAAGACTGGAGAGGCTGGAAACATGGAGATAGTTAAGAAGAATAAACAAAATGACACAAAAAAGGACAAAAACGAGACACAAATCAACCATAACCAGACAGAGAAAGACAAAAAATGAAGCACAAAGCAGCTAAAAACAAGCCAAAAAAATCCAAAAACAGACATAAAACAACTCAAATGAGGCAACAAATTGCATAAATTCAACAAAAAAACGACGCACACCACAAAGTGACAGAAGTGAGACACAAACTAGACACAGAACGGCAAAAATAAGACGCAAAACTGAGACGGCAAGTTAAATATCTGTATTGTGTGGAGACAAAACGGCAAAAAAATGCAAAATGACACAGATAAAATAAATGTGTCATGGCTCAAAAACAATATACAGAGGAGCAGAGCAGAGTGGAAAAAGTTTTAGAGGCTGTAAACATGGAAGTAGATGTTTAAAAAGGCACAAAACAACACAGAAAAGGACGAAAACAACATAAACGAGACAAAACGACAGAAACAAGACGCAAACCAACAGGAACAAGACACAACATGATAAAAAGGGGCTCAAGACGACAAAAATAAGATGGAAAATGTACAAAATGAGACATAAAATTACCACAAAGAGACAAAACACAGAAAAAATTGCAAAAAATATGACAATAAATAAATACAGCATGGCTCAGAAACAGTGAACAGAGGAGACAGTAGTTGGAGATACATCCAGCATGGAGGAACATCTTTATAGATGAGATATGAGAGAGGTTGGAAACATGGAGTTAGTTAGATATCTACAGTATGTGGAGACAAAACGACCACAACGAGACACTACATGACACAAATAAGATTAAAAAAACATCAAAAATAAAACGGCTTCATGTGAATGTGATTCAGGAAGAAGCTGCAGCTCTACAGATGTTTCTCACCATGAGCTGAAGGCGATTCGGTGGACAGATGAAGTGAAGAGACTCTGTCCTCTTTTCCTTCCATCTCAAAGAGGCTCTCGTCCAGATTCTCCTGCAGCTTCTCCAACTCTGCCAGCAGCTCATCCTGAGGAAAACACAAAAGAGGGTCTCCACAAAGTTCTCACATTAGTGGTAATGGAAATCTTTTGGTGGCACACAAAATCCAAAAACCACAAGTGAATTTCAGGAATTCTTTTATGTTCTTGTTGTGTAGAGGTTTGTTGAAAGTTATGTCAGTAGTGTATCCAATTTTAATCAAAGGTGTTTAAAGTACACTGAACAAAAATATAAAGGCCCCATGTGAAATATTGATGCCACATGAAGTGCACCACCCAAAGTGAGCGTATACTGTCTGGTACTTGTACAAAATGGATGTTTCTCTTGATTAGTGCCCAAATTTGAGTCCACCACTGCCTCAGTGATGCATTAATTCCATTCAGTCCATGGGTGTGGCATATCCAGACGCTGCTCCAACACAATGAGCAGGACTCAGACACTCCTTATACTGGGGACAATAAAAGGCCACCCCAACATGTCACATGTTGACCAAAGCAGCAACGCCTCAGATGACTCCGGTCATGAGGAAACGTGTCATTGGCATGTTGGTGTGATGCGTCTGTTGTCAGACCAAAGGTTTCATCTGCTGTACGTGTCGCTGGTCTGAGACCATCCCACAAGTGAACCAGCCGGATGTGTCCATCCTGTGCTGGGGTGGTCACACGTGGCCGACGTGGATGAGGTGGATTTGCAGTACTGCCCGTCTGTTGGAAACCAACTCTCAAACGTCCTATCGTCTGATAGTGAACATTCAGCTGCACAGCGACCGCTCTGGTGGACATTCCTGCTTCCAACATGCCAATGACACGTTCCCTCATGACCGGAGTCATCTGAGGCGTTGCTGCTTTGGTCAACATGTGACATGTTGGGGTGGCCTTTTATTGTCCCCAGTATAAGGAGTGTCTGAGTCCTGCTCATTGTGTTGGAGCAGCGTCTGGATATGCCACACCCATGGACTGAATGGAATTAATGCATCACTGAGGCAGTGGTGGACTCAAATTTGGGCACTAATCAAGAGAAACATCCATTTTGTACAAGTACCAGACAGTATACGCTCACTTTGGGTGGTGCACTTCATGTGGCATCAATATTTCACATGGGGCCTTTAGATTTTTGTTCAGTGTATTTCTTTTTCACATTGTATTTAGTGGAAATTAACCAAAAAACATCACTGAAGTCTCATAAAAACAATGTCATACTGTCACTGTACCTCATCAAATTCCACTTCCAAGCCTGCAGAGGTGTAGATGGTGTCTGGTATGTCTTCAGTCTCATGATGCTCCTTCATCAGGTCAGTCACCTTGTGGACAAACTCTCTACAACAGCCAGCAGAAAGTTCAGTTAAAATCTTCTTAACAGCTACATAACTGGTGTATATTCACAATCACGTGTCCAAGAATCTTATCTCGGATCCTTAATAAATCCTGACATTTTGCGCTACTTCCTGTTTCCATTCTGCTCAGTTTCTCTGATATTCACACATGACGTTCATTCACATGACCTGCTAAGCTGACATGTTTCTCCTTACATGTTCTTCTGAGCGGCTGCCACGGCCGTCAGAGCACAGTCGGTGAACTCGAGTCGTTTCTCGTGACACATCTTTCTCATCACCGCCTCCAGAGCCACTGGAGAGAAACAACAAATATGAGCAGGAAAGCAATCATTTCATTATTTTCATAATTTTCAACATTTATTTTTAGCTTTTACAAAATGTATTTACTAGTTTTAACTTTTAAAAATATTTATCAACTACTTTTAGCTAACTATTTATGATACTTATCATTGCTATTAGCTTTTTCCACACTTGTCCACTACTTTTAGCTAAGTAGTTCAAGCATTTCCTCACTTATATGAGCTTTTTGTTTCATTTAAAGTAATTTTAGCTAACCAGTTCACTTATTTATCCATCTATCATTAGCCTTTTCAGTTGTTTTCAACTATTTATTTTGAGCTTTTTCAAAATGTACCAACTACTTTTAGCTTTTTCAACAATTATCCACATTTTTAACTAGCTAGTTTAAGTATTTATCTTTTATCCTCAGTTTTTTCAACACTTTTTCACTATTAGCAACTAGTTCAACAATTTATCCATTATTATTTGCCTTTTTAAGCATTTTTTCACCACTTTTAGCTATAGCTAGTTCCAACATATATCCACTAAATTTTGCTTTTTTACACACATATTCACTACTTTTAGCTAACCAGTCAAACATTCATCTATTATTTGAGCTTTATCAACATTATTCAGTACATTTTCCCACGTTTATATCCATAACTTTTAGATTGTTCGATATGTAGTGACCAATTACATTTAGCCTAGTATTTCCTCTAAACTTATATGTTTCAATTAGCGTATCCGCTAGCTAGCCAACCTGCTAATTAGCCAACTTGCTAATTAGCTTGATAACTAGCTAACTAGACTTTAAGCTAGCGCCGCCATTTTATGACTCGGCTACTTGTATGTTTTATCAAAGAAATGCACTTGTCTCTTTAATATCTCACATTTTCTGTTTGTTGTAATGTTTTTCTTGGCAAACAGAAGCTCCTGGTGGATCTTTTCCCTCAGAAATTCTCTCTTTCTAAGCAGCCGCTCGGTTGTCTCTGTGAGCTCCGGGATCTCCACCTGTTGGCAGGTCGTCTTCCTCACCGTCTCCCCGCCGCCGAGCACCTTATTGTGGGAGGACATGTCTGCGATGCTCGCTAAAACACAGAATAAATAACGGAGTTTTCACCGGCAGAGTTGTTCAGACTCCGGCTGTGCACTGAATGATAGCGTAGGCTGGGATCACGGAACAATGCTGCCCGTACAGTACATTAACAGGTAATACTACTGGTAATACTACTAAATATTACTTGTCATTCCTATTCTGAAATTTTAAACAAGCCGAATTAGCTATTATCAACTTATGTTTTGCTGTGTATCATTGAATATACTTTAAATTGCTAGTAAATTACTTAAATGATGAAGAAATTTTAAAAACGTGAAAAACGTAAGGTGAGTTCTGAAGCCTCCCAATCCCTGCCTATGTACTATCATACAGTAAGCTGCCCTGTGAGCGTTAAATTTAACCCTTTGTTAACCCATACATTGTTGACACTTTGGAAAATGAAACACGCCGAATTAACTACTAACAGTTTATTTTCACTATAGTATGATTGGCTGCACTGACAACTATCGGTGAACTACTTAAATACCGAAAACAACTTTAAAACGTGACTATTCTTAAGGAAGTTCTGTAGCGTTCCAATTCCTGCCTGAAGTTTCTTGATCAATCAGTCACGTTAAGTGGAATGTGTTAATATTTATATAGATATTACATGTTTTTTTAACTCAGTCATGAGTTTTTAATTTATTTAATTTTATTTATAATATTTTGCCTATACCATCTTTATACAGGCCTGTGTAGGGCAGTGTTTGACCTCTAGGTGGCGGCACTTCAACAACAAAGAACGACGCGAGAAAAAAGAAGAAGAATTCTGATCACGTGACGGTTGTTGGACCAGGAAGTCACGCAAGCTTTTTTTTCCTTTAAGTTTTTTATTGAACACAAATTAACAGTTATAACAGATTAAATAAAAGTACAACATATGATCAGATGAAATTATAGATTTATAATTTCATCTGATATTAAAAAATGCACATCTGTTGAATAAACAAGAGAATGAAAAGAAATAAAATTAAGAAAACAAAAAAACAACAGGGAAGCATTTAGCGGTTTTCAGGTTTGAAGTATTTGTGGAATGAATGGTGCAGTTTAACAGCTTTTTTGTTTTTAGCATATTTTATAGTACTGGAATATTGACGTATCTCGTTTTCAAAATGATGTCCATTTGGTTTTGTCTGTGCCCATTTTGTTTTATGTATGTGGGGTTTAGCCAGCATGATTAGATTCTGTATCAGGAGGGAAATGTCTTTGGGAATTCTTGTATTTTCAAAATAAAAGATGATGTCACTCTCCTGGAAGCTGATCACATGACCTGTTTTGTTATGGATAAGATTCTGTATATGAGGCCAGAGGTTTTTACTGTGAGTGCAGCGAACCTTCCTGTAACAGGACTTGTCCACCTTCACTCTATTTCACAGTCAGATCTTTAATCTAATCCTATAAACAGCCACACTCCTCTTTTTTTTTTGTTTCAGACTTTGTGTAGCTTTTGGTAATTAGCATGAAGCGACATTTGAAATAAATATGAAGAAGAAAAAGTTCCCTAAAGCTCATAATACAACATCCCAAACATCCAGACGTGTATATTATATTATTATAGCACACCATCTATCTGCTGAACATGAAAACACAACTTTATCGACAAGGTTCATAGGAGAATGTTTGAAGCTGCGGTTCAGGATGATCACATGACCGGACCATGTGACTGATGGACTCAGAAGTGATGCTCGATGGACCCGAGTTCGTCAGCCAATCCCTGCTCAGCAAGGAGGGGAGGTGCTGTCGCCATGGAGACTGTCAGACGAGGTCATGACAGACATTAATGAAGGAGGGAAAACAGCGATAATTGATCAGAAGATAGATAGATAGATGATTGATTGATTGATTGGCAGGTCAGAGATCAGTGTTACCTGTAGCTCTGTGTCGATACAAAGACACCACACGGACAGTAGAGACGAAGTATGGACAGAACACCACCAGGTGGCAGAGCAGCCTGAGCACAAGATGGAGGGAGGTGGAGGGAGGGGGCGGGGCTGAGGAAGTGGGCGGGGCTGAGGTTATGGATTTACCTGTAGAAAGAGGAGAACCTGGTCAGGTGACTCGTATTATGGATGACCATGAGGTCCATTCACTCCTTAAAGCTCACAACGCTGCCTTCAGGCCAGGTGACGGGGTCGGTACAGCAATGCCAGAGCCAACCTGAGGTGAGGCATAAAAGCGGCGAAGGAAGCATAGACATATATACGTAGACGCCGCATTGACTGTGGAGGGACGTGCCTAAAGCTCCGCCATCTTGGTACAGGGCTAGCAGAGGGGGGAGTGAATGTAAGTCTATGGAAGTAAGAAGTACTCCACAATCTTAAAGTAGAATTATTCACTGAATTTTTGATCGATTTCCAAACGGTTTGGTTTGTTAAAAACGTCACACATGTAGCTTTGACACAGGATGCTTGGATGTTTTTGTTCTATTTATGTCTGCCTGTCCGTCCTCCATGTCTGACGTTTGTAACAAACAATATATGTTGACAACTGATGGATTTATGATCACTTTTATAGTGCAGACATGTCATTCCTCTATAGACGTAATGCACTGTAGGGGCGAGTGGCACTGTACCAAGATGGCCGCCGCGTAGGCACGTCGGCTCCAATCGGCAGCGGCAGTCAACGCAGCGTCTACGTATATATGTCTATGGAAGGAAGCCTACAGGTAGAGGATGGCATCTCAACGACAACGACCCCCGGAGGATGTGGCAAGGACTACAGCACTTCAACAAATACAAGGGTAACATCAACAGCAGCACCAAGGCTGATGCCTCCTTGGCTGCTTCTTAGCCCACTTTGAGGTCGATCAGCCTGCAGGACCCTCACTGCCCCTCCGGCCTCCAGCACCACCTCACCCACCCTTCAGGACCATGAGGTGGGACTCATGCTGAGGGCTGTGAACCCCAGAAAAGCTACCACTATCATTCCCATCCTTCAGCAGGCGGGTTCAGACGGACTCAGCAGCTGCAGTCGACTCACACCAGTTATTATGAAGTGTTTTCAGAGGTTAGTGCTGCAACACATAAAAGCTAGTCTTGATCCACATCAGCATCGTCGAGGCTTCCATACCCTGGTCGTCACCTTTTTGAGCTGCTGCCCTCTGACAGACGATACAGAGCAGCCAGGTGCAGAACCAGCAGGCGAGGAGGGAGTTTATCACCACGGCCATCAGCCCTTTAAATAACAACATGCACTAGAAAGACCTCATGAACTAACCAAATCCATGACGACTTACTTTAGACTGGGAATGTCCCCAGCCACATGTTACTGGACATTATCCTCATCTGGCATTTCATGTTTATCTGCAGTCTGTGTCTTCTTAGTTGTTTTGCGTCTTTAGGATTGTTTTGTGTCTTTGTGGTTGTTTTTTTAAACTCATTTCTGTGTCTGTGTGTTAGATTTGTCTTTCTATCCATGTTGTGTGTCTGAGGCGATGCAGGTCTCTTTCACTGGAAGAATCCTCACCTGTGACAGAGATCCAGCTGGACGGAGACTCTTCATAGCTGCTGATGTTACACCTGTAGAGGCCTTCATCAGACCTGGAAACATGGTCGATGGTCATGTGACCTCCGGGCTCAGTCCTGATGAGGGAGTCATCTTTATAGAAAGCAGCTGCGAGGCGGGAGTTCTGGGTGTTTGATTGACAGCTCAGAGTGAGGTGGTCTCCCTCCGTCACAGGGAGGACAGGACTGTGGAGGATCACTGGTCCATCTGAACACAGAGACAAACTCCAGCATTACATCACACACGGCTTCATCAGCACTGACTGATCAGCCCGTCTTACCCATAGACATATATACGTAGACGCCGCATTGACTGTGGAGGGACGTGCCTAAAGCTCCGCCATCTTGGTACAGGGCTAGCAGAGGGGGGAGTGAATGTGCGTCTATGGAGGTAAGAGGTACTCCACAATCTTAAAGTAGAATTATTCACTGAATTTTCGACCGATTTCCAAACGGTTTGGTTTGTTAAAAACGTCACACATGTAGCTTTGACACAGGATGCTTGGATGCTTTTGTTCTATTTATGTCTGCCTGTCCGTCCTCCATGTCTGACGTTTGTAACAAACAATATATGTTGACAACTGATGGATTTACGATCACTTTTATAGTGCAGACATGTCATTCCTCTATAGACGTAATGCACTGTAGGGGCGAGTGGCACTGTACCAAGATGGCCGCCACGTAGGCACGTTGGCTCCAATCAGCAGCAGCAGTCAACGCGGCGTCTACGTATATATGTCTATGTCTTACCAGCCACAGTGAGGTTGATGCTCTGACCAGCCGCTGCCTGGCTGGACTCACACCAGTAGACTCCGCTGTCCTGTGGGACCATGTAGGTCATGTTGCAGGTAGAACCAGATCCCATCCCCCAGTCAGTTCCACACTGACTTCTGGTTCTTCTGGTGGTGTTTCTCCTCAGAGTCCATCCGGCAGAGCTGTCGTCGTCCTCACAGCTCAGAGACACGGACTCTCTTTTGAAGAACTGAGACCTGTTGGGGCTCACGTTCAGCCTCACCTGGCTGGTTTTGGAGCTCATCAGTGAGAGCAGAGCTGCAGGAGAATCACACTCGGGTCAGTTTGAAGCGTCACACTGAGCAGGACATTGAGAATCAGAGTGAACTTACAGAGCAGCCACAGCAGAGACGCTCCCTCCATCCTGAGCTGCTGGTCTTCGGTCCGCTCTCCGATCAGCTCTCAGTCACATCAGTAGAACCTCCTCTTCCTCCTTCCTGGATGCTGCTGCTGTGGTTACCTTCTGTGTTCACAACAAATCAGAGAAGTTCAGTTTAAAACGAGGCTCTGGGCAGAAACAGGAAGCAGAAACCAAATCTAGAAACAATAATTTGTGACAGCAGAACCTGAATCAGAACGCCGCCTGTGTGATGCCTTCACTGACAGTCTGGTGTGTTTACAGACACGAAGCAGCTCCGTAGATGTGAAACTCTCTCCACATCAAAAACACAACGACTGATTCTCGCTGCTTTCATCAGCTCACACAGGTGGAAACAAAGCGTGCGTCTGCAAACTACAATGGTTCAGTTGCGAGGAAGTCAGACGGAGGTTTCGTTTCTGCGAACTCCAACCACTGAAGTGTGGTCAGAAACTCGGTGAAGAAGAGACGCGGCTGCAGGATGCCAGCGGTGAAAGCGGGTCACGCCAGGAAGTATGAAATGCCCTTTTATAAATCACCAGCTTCATCCAGGCCTGTTTTATCGCTCTCGTTTGTGAGCAGTGAGCTCTCTGATTTTTATTGATTAGATCTGGTTTTTCTGACAGAACAGCTGGAAAAAGAGCCGAGTTATGGTACAGAAGACTTCACAGATCCAAACATGACCCTGTACTGAGGTGCATTTAGGCCTGACACTGTCCCATAATGCAGGAAATCAGAGTGAAATGAACGTCATGGATGGAACATTCTCTGGGGTAAACACCAATAAATAATCAATGTTCTAATCGGTGATCTATCAGCTGCAGTACCAGTAAAGGAAACCAAACAGCTTCAACACACTTCGATTCAAACACTAATCTCAGTTCTGCTCCTCAGTCTGTACTTGGTTTTCGTCCTCCTCATTGAAGCAGTAGAAATCTCTGCTCGCACTCCAGACCTGTAGGTGGCAGTACTGCACCAGGACTCCTACTGCCTCAACTTCCTGTGTTCTGTCATGTGACTTGCCATAAATCCCAAACACCTGGGCACCGTCAGGTAAGATCCAATCTTTGAGGATTAAGATTGATGACATGACGACTGATAACGTGTTTAGGAAAGAATATATCAGAGTTCAGGAAGTTGTTGTAAGGCTGTCGTAGCTCTGGCTGCTGTCTGTATTTAGGGTCCGAGGATCAACGGAGTTTAGCAGCTTGTTGTTCTTCTCAGGAGGAAGAGCAACATTCTTCTCCGGACTATTGAATCGCAATTTTGAGGCCCTTAACATACTCGAATGCGCGTATAACTTGGCAGGCTCATCAGGACTGGTGGAAAATTCAACATTTTGTGGGAATTACGCAGGTGAGTGGCAAAATGGCTCCACAGCGCCACCTTGAAAACTTAAAATGAGGATTTTCATACAGATACTTTCACTTAGAACTATGAAATTCGGTACACATATGTATCATGACAAGATAAAAGAGCCCCAATGTACCAGTACCCAAAATGCAACAGGAAGTCTGCCGGTTTTTTTTTTAAAATTTCATATTTTCTAGAGCAAACTCGCCCTAGGGCAGGGGTGGGCAATCCTGGTCCTCAAGGGCCACTATCCTGCATGTTTTAGATGTTTCCTTCTTCCAACACACCTGATTCAATGATCAGCTCATCATCAAGCTCTGCAGAAGCCTGATAACGATCCTGATCATGTTAATCAGGTGTGTTGGAAGAAGGAAACATCTAAAACATGCAGGATAGTGGCCCTCGAGGACCAGGATTGGACACCCCTGCGCTAGAGGATAACTCCTCCAGGTCTCAAATTTTCCCAGCATACAGGAAGTGGTGAGCAAAGGTTATTAAAAGGTCTCTCATTAGTATGAGGGCGTGGCCACGGCGGCCTGTGGTGTTTTGGTGTTTGGCCATTTTGCTGTTTCACCATGAAAGACAAATAAAATGTTGTGTAACTTGCCTATAGGTGCTTCGATCGGCCTGAAACTTCACATACCTGATCACAGTCAGCCCCTCATGACAGCCACATGACCATATAAGGATAGCTCCGTCGCAGGCCTATTCTGATGCTCGCTATCACGCCATGAAACAGAAAGTGTTGTGTAAATACACTGCACATGCTCTAATTGGCCTCAAACTTCACGTTTATGATCAAACTCCATCCCTAATAACACACATATGGTCATATCTTGTCTCAGTTGCGAGCACGCCATGAAACAGGAAGTGATGTCTAACTACCCTGGACGTGCTCCGAGTGGCCTGAAAATTCACGTGCATGCAAAAGTCGGGGCCTGAGGACAGGCATATGGCCATTTCCTATCTCAGTTTCCAGCTCACCATGAAACAGGAAGTGCAGTGTAACTACTCTGTATATCGTCCAATCACATGAAACTTCACACGCGTGATTAAAACTCCACCCCTGATGACATCTATATGGTGAATTTCTGTCTCAGTTGCCAGCACGCCATGAAACAGGAAGTGCACACTAATTAGACTGTACATGCTCCAATCGACCTAAACCTTCACATGCGTGATCAAAGTCCAGGTCTTATGGTATCCATCGGTCGCTGACCAGTGAGAAGTGAGGACCCGTCAACGCTGCTTGCAGCTTTAATTATTGATTAATTCATTCCTATTATTAGCTCAGATCGGTTTATTAAAGTCACTGTATCTTTCATATCCACCTGTTTAACTCTGTTGTGTTTAGATTCCCCTGGTGTTTCCTCTTCAGGTGGTCGGTGGGTGTAAATAGATAAAACTGTCAGCTAAAGATAAAAACCAGCAGGTGGCAGCACAGGAGCTTCAGGTAGTCCAACCTGTGATGAAGTCTGACCTTTAACTCTGTGAACAACAAGCAGTTTCTGGAAGTTTTTCTTCACTGTGCTTCATTTTTCAATCTGAAGTCCTGCAGCTCTGTGGAAACAGAACAACAACAGAGAAGGAGAGAACTGAGAGATGTCTTCTGTCAGTTAGAATGATGGAAACCAGAGAATCAGGAGGAGGACAGGCTGCTAGTTCAGAGAGTTAAACAGTGTCTGCTTGGGTTACCTGGTTTAGGCTACAGATGCAGATGGACTGACAGGAACAATCTGGACTCAACAGCTTTGTATAAACTCACACTGTTGACTGTGTCACTGTCTCCACAGCATGCTCTGGTCCAGGTTCTGGTTCTGGTTCTTGTTGGTGGCTGCATTCGCTGTTCCTCCTCCGGGTGAGTGGCTCTTGTTAAATGGCTGTGTATGAATCCAGCTCTGGGACAGGGAGGTGGTCTCTCCTTGGTGATGAACCTGACCTGAGAATTCCCCTTTCACTCCCAGACAGAGCTGACAAACTAAATCAAACAGTGATGCTGGGAAACATTGTTTTCAGTGCTGGACCGGGTTCAGCTGCTCTCTGACTGAACCACAGAGTCACCACCTTATCGAGGTGGAGGGTTTGAGTTTCTCTGTGTTCCTGAAGCTGTGTTGCCAAGGGCAACAGTCCCTGGTAGGGTCTCTCAAGGCAAACTGGTCTGAGGGAGGACAAGGAGTAAAAGAGCAATTCAAAGAACCCCAATGACTTAATGTAGCTTCAGGACCTAATGTAGCCTGAGAAATGGAGCCCAGGGCCCCCTGCTGGAGCCGGGCCTGGGAGAGGGGCTAGCCAGCCTGGTGGTCTTCCTCAACATGAGGGTTAAGAGGGTGAAACCCTAAAAAGCAACATGGAGTCACAACCACTGGGATAGACATAGGGGCCAGGTCCAGTTATTGACCCACAGCATCGTAGACTGTTGGGAAGTGGAAGGTCGCCTCTCTGGTGGGGAAGGAACCAGAGCTGGTGCAGGAGGTGGATCAGTACCAGGTAGTACTGAATACTACTGATCCACCAGCAAAGGTACTTGGACTCTCTCCTTGTCTGGAGTTGTCCAGGGTGAGAGGCACCGGGTGGATGTACCGTATATTCCGCACTTTAAGGCGCACTGGATTATAAGAAGCAGTCTCAATTACCGGGTCTATTTCTGTACTTCAGCCATACATGAGGCACACCGGGTTAAAAGGCGCATGCTAAAATAAGGAAACGGAAGTAAAACAGTGAGTTTGTTGGACGTTATTTTACTACGTACCGTATTTACAAATACACTCACATTATTTTTTGATCAATCTGTATCTGTATGGAACAGCTGGGCAATTTCTCCATCCAGCATGCCGGGTTCCCTCTCGTCATTGTCGGAGTCAGTCTCGTTGCCGGGTGGCTGTTCAGCAATGATGCCGGCTTTCGTGAAAGCTCTAACAACAGTCAAAGCAGATACCTTAGTCAGATACCCTGGTTTATGGCTGCCAGCGTACTTAGTGTACGTACTTTACGTAACGATGTCGGCGGGAAATGGTCCGACAGTCAATGAAGCAGAGCGCCCTTTAACTCAGTGCACACATAAGGCGCACCGGATTAAAGGGTGCACCGTCGATTTTTGAGAAAATTAAAGGCTTTTAAGTGGCCTTATAGTGCGGAAAATACGGTAGTAATAATTACAAGCCCACTGACTGAACACCACTTTGTTGGAGTTCTACCCAGAGAACCAGAGGGTCGCCTGTCTGTGACTAAAACTCTGACTGATGCATCCAACAGCAACTCAGAATACTTGGCCGTCTGGGGGTCTATACATATATATATATATATGTATATACATATATACATATATATATATACACACACAAACATATATATATATATATATGTGTGTATGTGTGTAAGAAATGAATTCGTGAATGTGTTTTCAAAATCTTTTAAGTAAAAAAGCTCCAAGTATTAAACTTTTCGTTATATTTTACATTTGACTTTCTTAATCGTATTGATTCTGATTTACATCCTGTTGGTTTACTGAGCAAATCCATTACTGAGGTGTGTTTAGTATCATTAAAACTATAAATACTGTCTGTTCTCTGTTGTTTCTTTTCTATTTCAGCTCAGCAAAACATCCCAGCTGTAGTCGGACAGAATGTCATTCTACCATGTAAAGCTCCCAACATCAACGAACCCATCACAGCTGTAGAGTGGATCAGACCTGAAACGGATCCAGACTATGTGTATCTGTACCGGGATGGACGCTTTAATACAGACCACCAGCATAAATTATATAAGAACCGGGTGGTTCTGCTGGACAAAGACATGAAGGACGGAGACGTTTCTCTGATTCTGAAGAATGTGACGATGGAGGACAGAGGACTGTACAAGTGTTATGCATTTCAGGGAGGAACAAACTCAAAAGTTATCTACCTGGAAGTTTATTCATCAGGTGAGTTTGTGTCCAGAGTTCAGTTTGTGTCTTTGGTGGAGCTGCTTCGTCTCAGATCAGATGCTTGTGGTTTATAAAGACTTTGTAGAAAACATCTGATCTGACAGATGTTCAAACACCTGACAGCTGATCCTCTGATACGTCTGTCTGCTCTGTAGGAGACAAGGATGGAGGACACAAGGATGGAGGAGACAAGGTTAAAGGAGACAAGGTTGGAATCAGTATTGCAGCAGTGGTTGTGATACTTCTTGTTGTGGCTTCTGTTGGTTTTGTGATCTGTAGAAGACGCAATAAGAAGAAGTTTAACCTCCCTGTTCCTCCTGATGAAGCAGCAGCCGAACAAACTGAATCCAGGTCTGCACCAACCATGTGGTCTCTCCTTTACCTGCCACCTTATGGAGGTGGAGGGTTTGTGAGCTCAGAGGATTCTGGGAGCTCTGTCGTCTGCAGTTCAGCTCCTGGTCTCCAACATCAGAGACATGAGGTCCTACCAGCATCTACATGATCTACATTTATACTGCGACCGTTTTCAAAGACCTCAGAGGTCTGGAGGTCTGGTAAATGTTGTCCACCTTATCGCCTCCTTCAGAACAGAGCCGATACAGAACACTGCAGCAGATTTATACTGTGGTATAAAAGTGATATAATGTGACATAAAAGTTCTGATTGTCCAGAATGAACCATAATGGATGTGTTGAACAGAACTTCAGACTGAACTGAATGAAGCGTCCTAATGTTGTATCTGTTGGTAGCTCTGCTGATGATCTGAACTGTTTACGGCTTAAAGGTGCAGCCAGTGTTTTCTATTTTATCCATTGTACATATTTTACATACTGCTGAGCGTTTTGTGAGTTTGATCTTCATCCTATATTATGATTTGTTGCGTTAATCTGCAGAGAAAATCCAGATTAATACAGAACTTCTTGAATGTACTTAGTTATTCCACAGAACTGATTGACTGTTTACACTGTAAATAATGAACTTTACTACTTTTTCACTTCTGTTCCATTGTCTTCATTCTTACAGTAACAATAAATAAAGTTGACTCTAATCTAATCGGTGATCTGAGGCTCTTTATAATTTCTATATCTGTACACACATTTCTGAACACACACCACACTATGACAGTCCCTCAGACCCTCTCAGCTGTAAACATTAGCTGTTAGCATCTCTGCTCATGTTCTGGTTCATGTTGTTTGTCCTGACACAAACATCCTGACTAAGCCACCTGCTGCCACATGAGTAAAATCACAGGTTGAAGCCCAGCGAGGTCCAGTTGATGACTTTATTTACCCTCTGGTGGATGTATTTAACCTCTACGACATGGAAG
Organism: Dascyllus trimaculatus; assembly: GCA_024666655.1. NCBI lineage: Eukaryota > Metazoa > Chordata > Actinopteri > Pomacentridae > Dascyllus > Dascyllus trimaculatus. The sequence continues at coordinate 4,965,850 of CM045448.1, read as the reverse complement.
GTTTGGAGTCTGGGTTCACTGCTTTGGAAAACCTACAGTGAAGGGCAGTGGTGGTGTAACGGCTAAGTCCCTGGGCTACTGATCCGAACTGTCTTCATTCAGGTCATGATGCTGCCACCAACATGCCTAAGTCATGATGCAGCCGCCACCAACCTTAAGTCATGATGCTGACGCCACCGTGCTTTAATCATGATGCTGCCACCAACATGCTTTAATCATGATGCAGCCGCCACCATGCTTTAATCATGATGCTGCCGCCACCATGCTTTAATCATGATGCTGATGCCACCATGCTTTAATCATGATGCTGATGCCACCATGCTTTAATCATGATGCTGATGCCACCATGCTTTAATCATGATGCTGCCACCAACATGCTTTAATCATGATGCTGCCACCGCCATGCTTTAATCATGATGCTGCCACCAACATGCTTTAATCATGATGCTGATGCCACCATGCTTTAATCATGGTGCTGATGCCACCATGCTTTAATCATGATGCTGATGCCACCATGCTTTAATCATGATGATGCCACCAACATGCTTTAATCATGATGCTGCCACCGCCATGCTTTAATCATGATGCTGCCACCAACATGCTTTAATCATGATGCTGATGCCACCATGCTTTAATCATGATGCTGCCACCAACATGCTTTAATCATGATGCTGATGCCACCATGCTTTAACCATGATGCTGCCACCAACATGCTTTAATCATGATGCTGCCACCGCCATGCTTTAATCATGATGCTGCCGCTACCATGCTTTAGTCATGATGCTGCCACCACCATGCTTTAATCATGATGCAGCCGCCACCATGCTTTAATCATGATGCTGCCACCAACATGCTTAAGTCATGATGCTGATGCCACCATGCTTTAATCATGATGCTGCCACCACCATGCTTTAATCATGATGCAGCCGCCACCATGCTTTAATCATGATGCTGCCGCCACCATTCTTTAATCATGATGCTGCCACCACCATGCTTTAATCATGATGCAGCCGCCACCATGCTTTAATCATGATGCTGCCGCCACCATTCTTTAATCATGATGCTGCCGCCACCATGCTTTAATCATGATGCTGCCACCACCATGCTTTAATCATGATGCAGCCGCCACCAAGCTTTAATCATGATGCTGCCGCCACCATGCTTTAGTCATGATGCAGCCGCCACCATGCTTAAGTCATGATGCTGCCACCACCATGCTTTAATCATGATGCAGCCACCACCATGCTTAAGTCATGATGCTGCTGCCACCATGCTTAAGTCATGATGCTGACGTCACCATGCTTTAATCATGATGCTGCCACCACCATGCTTAAGTCATGATGCTGCTGCCACCATGCTTAAGTCATGATGCTGACGCCACCATGCTTTAATCATGATGCTGCCACCACCATGTTTAAGTCATGATGCTGCCACCACCATGCTTTAATCATGATGCTGCCGCCACCATGCTTTAATCATGATGCAGCCGCCACCAAGCTTTAATCATGATGCTGCGGCCACCATGCTTTAGTCATGATGCTGACGCCACCATGCTTCAATCACGATGCTGCCGCCACCATGCTTTAATCATGATGCAGCCGCCACCATGCTTTAATCATGATGCAGCCGCCACCATGCTTTAATCATGATGCTGCCACCACCATGCTTAAGTCATGATGCTGCTGCCACCATGCTTAAGTCATGATGCTGACGCCACCATGCTTAAGTCATGATGCTGACGCCACCATGCTTTAATTATGATGCCGCCACCACCATGCTTTAATCATGATGCTGATGCCACCATGCTTTAATCATGATGCTGACGCCACCATGCTTTAATTATGATGCCGCCACCACCATGCTTTAATTATGATGCTGCTGCCACCATGCTTAAGTCATGATGCTGACGCCACCATGCTTTAATTATGATGCCGCCACCACCATGCTTTAATCATGATGCTGATGCCACCATGCTTTAATCATGATGCTGACGCCACCATGCTTTAATCATGATGCTGCCACCAACATGCTTAAGTCATGATGCTGATGCCACCATGCTTTAATCATGATGCTGCCACCACCATGCTTAAGTCATAATGCTGCCACCACCATGCTTTAATCATGATGATGCCGCCACCATGCGTTAATCATGATGCAGCCGCCACCATGCTTAAGTCATGATGCTGCCGCCACCATGCTTTATCACTATACTCCCATCGGAAAACTCAGACGCTGCAATGATAAGATGGAAACCTGCAGGCTGGAGGACAACAGGTGTTCAAAGTCTTGTAGCTAAACCAGCTAAGCTAACCCACTCTGTGACATCACCAGTTGTCGAACTCCAAGACGGCAGAGAAAAGACACAACAGATTCTTCTCTTTTGGTTCTATGTTCTTACATTTTTTGTGTTTGTCGTAAACCTGATCCCAGTGGAAATACATATCATGAGTCCTGCTAACTGGACTCAATGCTTCATTTCCCCTTTAATGTTCCAGTCCAGGTCACACAAACTGTCAGAATTATTTAGGAGACGTGATGTCAACACAATGACTTACTGTCTTTTTAAAACCTTGTTTAACTTGTTTTTGTCATTTCCAAATAAGCATTCACTAGAAATCCATCCCAGCATGAGGATGAATCATTTAGCAGCTCAACTGTTGATGCTGTAATAAAGGTGAGAACTGTGTGCATTTTTAAATCTACCCACCAATAATAAACAGAGTGTTGTGTCTGCAGTTCCACCGTTGACCAGCTGATGTCTTTACAGGTGCTTCACCTCCTCAGCTCCCAACAGGAAGTTGATGCTGTATAAATACACCCAGTCTGTTCAGACTAGTCTTCTGTGGATGTGCAGCTTTCAGGGAAGCAGCTTCCTGTGGTTCTAGTGGATCAATAATTAAACTGTTAAACATTTAATTTAACTGGTTAAACAAGGTGGAATCTGTCTGTTTCTGCTGATCTGGATTGTTGCTTGGCATTAATTTGATTTTCATCATTTTCATCCACTTTACGTGAGTATTTCCATGTTTTACTTTCTACTGTGCTGCATTTATCTGACAGCTTTGTAAGAGGCAGATTTAACCCAGTGGATAACAGGACGAGCTTTTAGACCTCAACACATAGAGACAAATGGAAACATCAGGAAAAACCAGAGATCAGGTTCACAACTTATAAAGTAGCTCAAACAGCAACATGCTGCTGACAAACTGATGCTTTATAATTATGAAAAAATACTAAAAAAAAACTATTATGAGAAAAAAATAAATATTAGCTAAAAATATCCAGATGTTTTATTTAAACGTGAGAAAAATATCAAGAAAATGCCTCCAAAATGTTAATTTAAGTGATGTTTCAGGGTAAAATGTGCAAAAAATACACTGAACAATATTTTTATATGTTCGACAAATTGACCAAAAGTGTTAAGAAAATAAATAACACGCAAAATAACAAAAATCCAAAAAGGGAACAAAATGTCTAATTAAATATAAATTCATTAAATGTACTAAAATATTGCTAAAAGATCTAAAATCACTAAAACATGTCCAAAAGTTAGTTAAAAATGTTTCAAAGGTTTTTTTAAATGAGAAAAATCTCATTAATTCTCAATAAAGTGTCTCAAAAGTGTGCAAAAAAATAAGCTGGACTGATCAAATGTGAAGGAAAAGACTCCTAAATATTATTGAAACCGTCAATGAAGTATTTATACAATGTGCAAAAATAATAACCAACCAAAACACAAACAAAATGAAATAAAAAGTAATTAAATGTGCCAAAGGTTCATGAAATCTCACACAAAATGTCATAAAGTATAAATAAAAGATACATTTTGAGGTTGAAAAATACTGAAAACCAGAAAATGTCCAACATAATAACATAATGTCCTAATATATAATAATAATAAAAGTGTCCCACAAATATTTTTATGTAGGTATAAAACTGGACTTAAAGTCGTATCAAGTCGCTCCAACTGCTGCTTGATGGTTAATAATCTAATAATTTATCACAAGGACCAAACCGGTACTTTTACTGTGATCTACGGCTGTAAGTAGGATTTTTTTTTGCACTTTTACTTGTAACAAGGTATTTTTACTTTGCTGTATTTGATCTGAATACTTCTTCTAGTATTCAGATCCAAATAGTTGAACTATTCGGCAATTCATCCTCCAGTTGCTGAGTTCTCGCGAGTTCACGACCAGGTACACGTGACTTTAACACGTTTTACACGTTAAGACAGAAGTGAGGAAAAGGAAGAAAGGAGTAGTGATTGTCCGTCCTCGATGGTGGTGGTTCAATCATGAATATCTATAAGTTAGTGATCCTCATTGCGATTGGTGAGTGTTTTTGCACCTGAACTTAAAACAACGCGCTCAGTGTTGGCGGTAGCGTTGGCGTAGTCGCATGCTGCCACGCCATCACATAGCAGCATGCGACTACGCCGACGCTACCGATCACACGGTGAATACACGACGCTTGTTTCATTTGTTCTCCTGTTTTGCTTGCCTTCTTTCTTAATCACTTAGCACTTAACAGTTGTGTGTGGCATCTAGTGCTAGGATCGCAGTGTAGCATTTAACAGTAGCTGTAGCTTTAGTACTATGGTGGCATTGTAGCATTAGCATTAGCATTACCATTTAGCAGCTAGCTAAATGGTGGCATCGGCACTGGCTTCTGTGTGTGTGTGTGTGTGTGTGTGCACCCACGCATGCGCACACCACTGTTGGTGAAGTTGTAAAGGGGAATATGAGATAAAAACCGGTGGACAGACACAGAAGAAAGAGAAATGGGTATAAACAGGTTAAGCTAGATGACATAAGAGGAGAAAGAATAACAAACAAATAAATAAGGAGGAGAAAAAAGTTATAAAGAAAAAATAATAAATAATTAAAAAATGATAGAAATAATAATAATAATAATAATAAGAGAGAGACATAAATAAGTCATAAATAGGTAAACAAAAAGATTTTTTGTCTTTTTCCCTCTTTTTCTCAACCCTCCTCCCTCTCTTCCTCCATCTCCTTTCTCCCGTACGCCTCTTTAACTTTATTTTAGTAAATCAGTTTCTCCTTCCTCAGTCGCCCCCAGACCCTGGGGAGGAGGCTGACTTTGAATATGTCACCTGGTGTTCCTTTACCTATTCAGAACAACCCCCAGACCCAATGGGAGTGGGTGTTCATGAGGCTGGAGGTGGATGGGAGTTATTCTTTATTATCGAGGCAGGTGAGGAGGCTGGTGTACAGAGATCTGGGGGTGGTGGGGCGGCATCGGTCAAGGGTGGGGAAAAGAAAGGAGGGGGGAGTTGGTGGAGGGATCGAGACAGAGAGAGATAAAACAAAGGGATAAATGAAACCTTACAATTGATAATAAAATTATAATAATGATAATTTAAAAAAAAAAAGAGAGAGAGGGAAAGACAAAAAGAAGGGGGAGACAGAACCAGGGACTGGGGACAGTGATTTGTGTGGTTTGTTTGTTTGTGTGTTGTACATATTGTTAATGGTAGTCTATCATGGTATATTAATAGGGACAGTAATAACAATATCAAGATTAATAATTTGTAGCAATAATAGTATCAATAATAATAGAGAAAATGATGACGCATTCATTAAGTGTGATTTTTGTGATATTATCAATCACAATAGAAAGTTATTATTATCATTACATTGCCAACTGCAACACCATCAACAGGTCATTATAAGCATGAATATTAGTTAAAATAATAATTTTACCATGTAAGAGCAGATTATGATAATAATAACAGTAATAAGTAACAAAATCATTATGATACTGGTAATAGTAATTTTAGGATAGAACAGATATATAACATTAGAAGTAGTAATAGTAATAATAATAATAGTAATATTGGAGGCAACAGCGCAATTAATTAGGGTGATGATAATCATGACCAGAATAATGGCAATTATAATAATAATTATAATAATACAGGTTTTGTTACGATCCGTGGTGATGACATTATCATTATTACTGATAATAGGT
>CM045448.1:4847356-4957356 GCA_024666655.1 Dascyllus trimaculatus | reverse complement strand
ACCCACACATGATCACTGCCAGGCTTGATGGATCTAAACATCACTAAATAGAACCTGCCTGGTGTTGTGAAGCAGCTGAAGGGTCTCAAGTCCACCTCTGAGGGGTTCAGAAAGAACTAAAAGAAGGCTTTGGAGTGGCTGAGCCGAAGTCTGGTCTTGAATCCAGTTGAGATGCTGGTTCAAGACCTTAAAAGGTCAGTTCATGATGGAAACCATCTAATGTGGCTGAACTAAAACTGTTCTACAGAGAAGAGTGGACCAACAAACCAGGCACGTGTTTGTTTGTGTTTGTGTGTGTGTGTGTGTGTGTGTCTGTGTGTGTGTGTGTGGAGGGGTTGCTGGAGCACCTGCCCCCTTGCCCCTTGATGCCCAAAGTGCCCTATTGTCAGTGTTTTTTTTTGTACGTGTGTGTGTGTGTGTCTCTCTGTGTGGCCCAAAATAATAATTCAGATCTACCCTCAGTCGGTCACATGATCCGGGCCCTGTCCTCTAGTGCCCAGACGTGCCCTGTACCAGCGGTATTCATTTGTTCATGGTGTATTCTTGCAAGATGACTGACAAAGCGAAGTGAGTGTGCGTCTGACTCTGCACACACCTCTCATAACTTATAGCCGCTAGTTAACCACACGCAGCGTGCTGAGGGGAAAAGCATGTCAGGCTTCTTGTTGTTCTGATATATTTCTTTTGTCATGGGTAAAGTGCTTTAGAGAGATGTATCATTTTACTGTCAAGTGCAGTGTTTTTCCTATGTTTCTAAAGGCAATGAGGCTAAGAAAGACTAACAAAACTATAAAAAATGTTATTTTGATAATGATAAATTTAAAATAAAACACTTTAGCAATAGTTTATGTTTATATAATAACATAAACTAATAACGTTTTTTTGGGGGGGGAATGTAGTGGAGGGACATGTTGACAGCGTCGTCTACAGACCTGTTGGCTCTGTAGGCGAACTGCAGGGGGTCCAGGAGTGGGTCTGAGATGGATCTGAGGTAAGACAACACAAGGCGCTCAAAAGACTTCATCACCACAGAGGTCAGGGCGACGGGTCTGTAGTCATTAAGTCCTGTGATCCTTGGTTTCTTAGGGACAGGGATGATGGTGGAGGTTTTGAATCAGGTTGGCACATGGCAAGTCTCTAGTGAGGTGTTAAAGATGTCTGAACACTGGGGACAGCTGGTCAGCGCAGTGCTTCAAGGTGGATGGAGAGACAGAGTCAGGCCCGGCCGCTTTACGGGGGTTCAGCCTCTTGAAGAGCCTGTTGACGTCCCTCTCAAGTATGGAGAAAGGCGTTGCTGTAGATGGAGAGGTGGAGGGAGGGGAGGGAGTCACTGAGGTAGGCAGTGGAGAAGAGGCCTGGGCCCCTGCTGTGGTGGGGGAGGTGGAGCTGGTTTGCTTGGACTGCTGAATGGAGTCATGCTGAATGGAGTCGTGGGGGGTGGTGGTGTCAGGACCAACCCATTGTCTTTCAAAACGACAATAAAACTCATTCAGGTTGTTGAATGACGCAGGTTGTTTGCAGAGTGGGGGGCTCTAGGTTTGCAGTTTGTGATCTGTCTGAGCCCTTTCCAGACAGAGGCAGAGTCGTTGGCTGAGAATTGCTGTTGAAGCTTCTCAGAGTACAGTCGTTTAGCTTCTTTCACCACCCTGTTAAACCTGTACTTAGCCTCCTTGAATCTGTCTCTGTCCCCACTCCTGAATGCCTCTTCCTTCTGCAGCCTCAACTGTCTGAGTTTAGCTGTGAACCAGGGTTTGTCATTGTTATAACTCACCCTGATGCGTGATGGTACACAGCAGTCCTCACAGAAGCTCATGTATGATGTCACAGCTTCTGTGTACTCGTCCAGACAGTTAGTAGCAGTCCTGAAGACATCCCAGTCAGTACAGTCCAAACACGCCTGAAGGTCCTCCACAGCTTTACTGGTCCACCTTCTTGACTTCCTCACCACAGGTTTACAGAGCTTTAATTTCTGCCTGTAAGCAGGAATCAGATGGATCATGGCGTGGAAGCTAATGCTAGCATCCAAACAGAGGCCTGTTTAATTTGAGATTAGTTGCAATAGTCAGGTGGCACAACTGCAAGGAATGTCATGATATAATTCTATTCAAAGCTTCAAGATTATCTGTGAAACTTCTAAAATGTTTACTAGTTTTAAATTTAAAGCTACCACACACTTTAAAACATTTTACATGATAATTTGGACAGAAGATTTGATGAAGTGGACCCTGAGGTTGTGACTCCTGTAAAGGGATCTTTAGCAATGCTGTAATTTCCACTGAACCGGGGAAAGTCGTGCACAGAGAGATCTGATGCTTCTGTAGCAGATCACATATCTGCCAAAACCACAATCCCATAATGGTCACCCTCTAAACAGCCAGTGCCCAGGTCAGTGCCCAGGTCAGTGCCCTCACCAATCAGTGTGACATCTCTTCTTTCAGTAGTCAAAGAAAACGATGCACATCTGGTTTTCCCTAACTTGACTGAGCTGCTGAAGACATAAGGCACACTTGTGATGTCTACAGCAACTGTGGAACATTCCCACGTTCTCACATCTGAAGCTGGTGAAAACAAAGCTTCACACCCTTTGCACAGAGGAGAGGTCGGAGCTTCTTTTACTGGCAACTGAGAAGGATATTCCAACCAACCACAGTGAAGTCACTGACATTTTTCGGAGCACGGGGAACAGGAAGTTGCTGTTATGACTGCAACAAAGAAAAATGCCACTTTGTGATGTGTAAAAAACACAGAGACACAGACGGAGACAGATAAACACATGCAAACACATGCAAACAAACACATGTAAACACATGGAAACACATGGAAACACATGCAAACAGACAGACACTAGCAACACACTAGTGTGTCTCAATTCAGGGGCTGCATCCTTCTAAGGCTGCATTCGTCACATCAGTTCGACTAGGCTGTCCTATTTCATTAAAACTCGAAGACTCCTTCAAATGCGGCCGACTAGGCTAATGATTCCTGCTTCACTGTTGTCCTTCAGCAGTGAAGCAGGAAGAGATTTCACTGGACGTTATGATTCTAGTAGCTACGCCAGTTTTGAACTAAAGTTTCCATCCACCTGTACAGACCATGTTTATCATGACAGTCTGGAGCCTTCATTGACTCCTAGAACTCTGGATGTTCTATGATGGAATCACTGACAATGACTTTTTCACAGGGGTGATGCAGGTTTTCAATAAATCGTCATTTAAAAACAGCATTTTGTGTTTTGTGGGTTATCTCTGTCTAAATAATATAACTACTATGAATATTAGTTTGATGGCCTGAAACATTTAAGTGTGAGAAAATAAAACAGTATTTATAGAGTAGATAGGTGAGTCGGCAGGTCGACACTTGATGATGTTATAAACTGATAGAAACACATTCATTCAGTGTTTCTTTAACTATACATGGTGCAGAATCTCTCATTGAACATTTACAAAATCTATGGAAAATTACAGAACCAGTACATCTTTTTCTTAAAGACTAAAGCCGTCTCATTTAAGAGACGTATTTCCAATAATAAACCTGAATTCAAGTTTCATTTGGCAAATCTAAAACAGATGTTTAGGAAATAGAGAGTTCATGAATGTGTTTTCTTTAAAAGTATTAAACTTTTCATTATATTTTACATTTGACTTTTCTGATTGTATTGATATTAATTTACGTCTTGTTGGTTTACTGAGCAAATCCATTACTGAGGTGTGTTTAGTATCATTAAAACTATAAATACTGTCTGTTCTCTGTTGTTTCTTCTCTCTTTCAGCTCAGCAAAACATCACAGCTGTAGTCGGAGAGGATGTCATTCTACCATGTAAAGCTCCCAACAACATCACAGCTGTAGGGTGGATCAGACCTGGAATGGATCCAGAATATGTGTATCTGTACCGGGATGGACACTTGGATACAGACCACCAGCATCCATCTTATAAGAACCGGGTGGATCTGCAGGACAAAGAGATGAAGGACGGAGACGTTTCTCTGATTCTGAAGAATGTGACGATGAAGGATGGAGGAACATACGAGTGTCGTGTTGCTCAAGGAGAAATGCACATAGAAGTCATCTACCTGGATGTTCATCCATCAGGTGAGTTTGTTTTCAGAGTTCAGTTTGTGTCTCTGGTGGAGCTGCTTCGTCTCAGATCAGATGTTTGTGGTTTATAAAGACTTTGTAGAAAACAGCTGATCTGACTGATGTTCAAACACCTGACAGCTGATCCTCTGATACCTCTGTCTGCTCTGTAGGAGACAAGGATGGAGGACACAAGGATGGAGGGAACAAGGTTGGAATTGGTCTCGGAGTAGGGGTTCTGATACTTCTTGTTGTGGCTTTTGTTTGTTTTCTGATCTATTGTTACGGCCACTGGGATCAGTGTGCCGTATTTCTTTCGTGTTGGCCTTTTTAAAAAACTGTTTGAGCCCAGCTGTGGCTGACCTGGGGAAGACTGCCCCAGAGCCCTAGCTGAAAACCATCTGGCCTGATTAACTGAGCTGAGGACCTGCTCTGAAGCAGCCAGTCTCCCCGCCTCCGGACCTGCCGGATTGGACCACCACCTGGCACCCTCCACCTTGGTTTAGTTTTGGGCACTGGGCACTTGTTTGTAATTTCTGTTTGGTGTGGTGTTGCTACTGTGTTTGTTTGGCTAGGGAGTTTAGTTGTGTTTTGTTTCAGTAAGATTTCATCAACTCTGTTAGCCTTCGTTCAGTTTTATTCAGTTCTTTGATTTTAGCAACACCCACCTGGTTCTATTACTTTGTGTATCACCTGTTCTGTTAATTTCGTCACTAAGCAATAAATTGCCTTACCCCACCATTTACATCTGGTTTTATTTTGTTGCACCCAGCTACCCCTAGAGGCTGGGTCGTAACATCTATAAAGTATGCAATAAGAAGAAGTCTAACCTCCCTGTTCCTTCTGATGAAGCAGCAGCTGAACAGATGTTATAACAGTTTCAGAGTCAGCAGCAGAACAAACTGAATCCATGTCTGCACCAACCATGTGGTCTATTCTTCAACTGCCACACTATGGAAGCAAATATGGATCAATAATCCGTTTGAAATGTATTACTGGAAATGTGTTAACAGTAATCATCCAAACTGCATTTTCATTTTCTTCTTCAAAAATTCAAGACACCTTCAAATGAGGCCGAATGCGTCCTTCTTTTCCAGGGATTTGAAGGATGCATCAGTGGATCCTTCTTAGAAACAAATATCCCAAGATTCATTGCGGGCCGGTGGTAGTTTGATCAACAGCTGGAGTTTGCAAAGATGGATTCATCAGCGGTGGAGGATTGTAGTGTTAAATATAAGTGTTGTGTTCGAGCTCAGTCCAACAGCTAACGGTCTTAGTAATGGAATGTTATTGATGTGAGCCGCTGCAGTTTAAAACGTTTTACTCTCCAGTTGGACAGCTTCAGTTTTAAGCTGTATTTTACCACATAAACAACTTATTCAATCATAAATATTCATATATTTAATCCTTATTTAGGTTATTATATGGAGAAGAAGTAAAACGGTAAAACTAAATCCTACTGGAGCTTCTATTGGTGGTGATTCTCTGTAGACCAGTGAAAACATGACTCTCCTCACTGTTCTTAGTTTAGCTCCACCAAGTTATCTGATCACATGTTTAACATACATTATATCTGGTTTCTGTTCAGACAGCAGGTATTTAGTGATCCTCATCAGAAACACTTTTTTCTCATTGTGACAGCCAGCGCCTACTCCTCATATTCTGTGTGATTTCAATATGTAAATAAGCTCACTTCCCCTTCCTCCCTGAGCCGGGTCGTAACACTCATCAAAAGTAATAAAAAATAACAATAAAAAAAAAATCATTATCAGAGTTTGTGGAGGTTTATAATATCTGAAGTTCATATCAGTGGATGTTAACAGATTTAAACCAGCTGTGAACGCTTCTTGGTTTTCAGACAGTTTAGTCCTGAACCACCGGACAGAACAAGACCCTCAAGTCTTCAAGGATATAAAACATATTAACAACAAAAATCACAATTTCAGGATCAAATTCAGTCAAAAAAAATAGGTAAAATTACAACATAGTCGTCTCATCCTGATCCTCGGGATATGATAAATATATAGATATATAATTCAGCAGTCTGGGTTGCTAGGCAACAAGAGCGGCACTAGGAGACGTGATGACACAAGCAGAAAGTCCGTTGTAGACTAGAACGTAGACACATGTGTATATATGTCTATGGGCTGGACCGTCCCATTTAAAGATGAGATGGTTTCGCCTACAATGATAATTATAACAAACTAGAACCTTTAACTACTCATGCAGCTTTATCTTGTCCTTACAAGGACGCAGCCCCTGAATTGGGACACAGCTTTGGTTGCATCAAATCAAGATGAGTGTCTTACTCATTGTGCCACCGACTGATTCGACAAACACCCTGCTTCACCTGTGTAGATCTGATTCATTCTGCCAGGTGTTCAGCACCTGCTGATTCTCCAGGAAGGACACTCAGATCAACTGCTGATATCACAAGTTAACATCTGCAGCCTGTTTAATAACGAGACAGAGCTGATTATTGTCTGAACAATCAAAACCCTCAACACAGAAGCTCGTCCTCTGCTGTGTGTTGGTCTGTGGATTCACTGGAACAAATCTACAGAACAACTTCAAGCTTAACTCAGGTTTGTTCACCTAAACACACACAGCACAAACAGTAGCCTCGCCCTATAACAACACAGAGCATCACGTCAGCTTGATCTGATGAAATACGTCGTCAAAACACTCTCTGAGGAAACACTAAACACACACTCAGCCCTCCTAACCTTTCATTCAGACAATGTTAACCGCTGACAGTATAATCCCTCATTCATTGTCTGACAATGAATGGTGTTTGTTGTCTCAATTAGTGGCACAATGACCGTTACGGTCTCCCTACAAACAAATTAAACAAGGCTTAATAGGGGCAGGAACAAATGATGTCGATTAACCCACAAGCTTTATTTGAACCAAATCCCAAACAAATCTTTTCAACTATTAAAAAAAAGAATTGTCTGATATGAACTGTTGAAGCCAGAATTAAATTTTTCCTCCAGATACTGCTGATTACCTGACAGGCAGAGTAAGAGCTCACCTGTGTTTAGGTTCTGAGTGAAGCAGTTCACATGGCATATTCTATTTAGATTATTGATGATGTACAGTGATGTTTGTTCACCTGTCAGACTATAAACCTCTGGATGTCTGAGGACAAATAACAGGTACGTATATAGAATGAAGGCTGATCTATTCTAGTAATGTTGATTTTAAAACTGTAAACCCATCCACCCCTGTTTATGAGGTGTATTCAGATAAAACACACACGGTCCTATATAACAGTCCCGCATTACGTGGTGTCCTCGGTAAGGTTTAGTAATTCTTCAGTTTACAGTTTCTGAAAAGTTTAAGTCGATCTGAGAATGAGACGGTTCAATTCATAGACATATATACGTAGACGCCGCATTAACTGTGGAGGGACGTGCCTAAAGCTCCGCCATCTTGGTACAGGGCTAGCAGAGGGGGGAGTGAATGTAAGTCTATGGAGGTAAGAGGTACTCCACAATCTTAAAGTAGAGTTATTCACTGAATTTTCGACCGATTTCCAAATGGTTTGGTTTGTTAAAAACGTCACACACATGTAGCTTTGACACAGGATGCTTGGATGCTTTTGTTCTATTTATGTCTGCCTGTCCGTCCTCCATGTCTGACGTTTGTAACAAACAATATATGTTGACAACTGATGGGTTTATGATCACTTTTATAGTGCAGACATGTCATTCCTCTATAGACGTAATGCACTGTAGGGGCGAGTGGCACTGTACCAAGATGGCCGCCGCGTAGGCACGTCGGCTCCAATCGGCAGCAGCAGTCAACGCGGCGTCTACGTATATATGTCTGTGGTTCAAACCACTGAATCACAAACAGCTGTCAAAAAAACAGCGCCTCTAAACCATTAAATAAAGATTTATAACAATCCTATGAACCTCAACATATAAAAATAATAATTGTTTTTGTATTACAATGTAAGGAGGCAGACAACAATCCGAGTAGATGAGCTGCTGAGGTGGTCATCAAGTAGGCTGCTGGTCCAACTGCATGTTAACGGAGATGCGTCCAGGTCAAACGTGCAAAGCGCGCGCGTGCTTTATCACTGTTAGCATTCGGGTCGTTAGCATTCACTCATTCACACACACAAATGAAGTTTTAACTCGTTGCAGCTCATTTTTTTAGCCGCAGCTCTCATCCCTGTTTATGATTTTATCTCCGGCTGCTCGTTTTCTCCTGCTTGAAGACCGTTTTTAAAGCTCGTTTTCAACTTTCTTAGCGCCGCGCCGCCATATTTAGCTAACGCTCGTTAGGGGGGTGTCACTAGTCTCCGTTCAAAGTCACGTTCAAAACCACTACATGTCTCAGTCTGAGGCTCATACATGATATATTACTTTAATATTTCCTTCTGTTTGTGATTTCTGGGGGTCTTACCTTTACAAATGATAACAAACAGAGCATCTTAATGTCCCTGCTGCTTCCATTACTTTCGCTGTCTGACGTCTCCCTCTATTAGTGTCTGACGTCCGCTTTAGCTCTCTAAAGCACACAGCTCCACCTGCTGGCCGGAGACTGCAACTACATCACATGTAATCACACCAAGGATAACAACACAGTAATTTTAACGTGTTTTAAAGTTCTTTAGCTGTTTTTCATTAATTCAGATTTTAAATGGGGGGCAAAATATTTTAATCAAGTCTTTGAAAACACTTCTGATGTCTCTGGAAACACTCAATCTGGAGCAGCAAATTTTGAACACTAACTTTACCTGTGGTGAGCAGATGGATATTTTTTCTACCTTTGTTGTGGCTTATTTGCCCCTGAACTTTTCTTCTTCTTCTTTTTTACAGCACATACAATGATAAAGTTTTATTTGTACATTTGTTTTTAGAAGATGTAGCTGTGTTTCCCCCACGGAGATGAAGCTCTGGGTCTTTATCTGCACAGTTTTACCTGCAGGTGTTTGTCCAGGTGTGTCCAGGTGTTTGTCCAGGTGTGTGCAGGTGAAGCAAACTCACCTCCTGTCAAAGATCCAGAGGCCTCTGAAGGTCCTGCTGTTGTGGCAACTTTTGTTCCCGCTCAAAAATGCTGTTAATAAATAAAAGTCCCGTGTGCTTCTGATCTGATGTGGTCTGGATGGGATTATTTGTGTTTTCACAGATGGAATGTAGCTTTATTTTGTTTTAAACAGGTTTTAATCTCTCCTGATGATGCTGCACTGTAAAAACAACTGCAAATAATCAGTGAAATTGTGGCAGTAAGAGTTCTACAAAAATACACAGAGAGTGGTGGAATACAGTAATATTTAAAAACTAACAAGGGTGGAAATAACAGCAAATATTTGTCATATTATTATGTATTTTAGCTGATTAGTTTATAGTTAGATGTAAAAGAACAAATTATTATTAGCAAAAACACAGATTGTTGATGTGAACAATATTAATACCCTGTTTTTTATGCTTGTGTAAATTAACTTTTTTATTTCATGACATATTTGTTGTTTTCTATCAGCCTCTATCATTTTAATAGACACACTCTTCCTTTTAAATGACTCCAGACATCTGTAAAATAATATTTTTAGCTCATTTAAATACAGTAAGACTAACTGCAAACTGGTGGTCACAGCTTTATTGCTGCTAATCGTCTAAAATGTCGACAAGTGTGACCCTGAACAGGCTGGTTAGCGTGTTCTGGGTCACACACAGCTGACGGCGTTTACAGCAACCACATCATCACAGGAAGTAGTTCTAAAAAAGAGACAGCGTGAAACTCAACAGTCCAACTAGATGCTTCAAATATATCAAAAATCAAGAAAAACTAAAAAGATGTTTTGTAGTTTTAATTAATACCTAATACTAACAAAATATATAGTATCACAAAGCTGCACTTAAGCTCAGAACCTAACCGATATAAAATGTTATGTAAAAAAAAGAAATAAAAAATAAAAATTAAATATCAAAATATTTTATATAAATAAAAAATAATATTAAATAAAAATAGTAAAAAATTAACAAAATCCCTAATATCAAATAGTAATAATATAAAATAAATACCAATAATAAAGTGTTCCCAAAAAAATGCCTGAAAAATATTAATAAATGATCTAAAAATGTTTGAAAAGTCTTACTAAAATAGCATTTAACTATTCAAAAAATGACCTAAACAATTATAAAATTGACAAAAAAAAATGTTTAAAAATGTCAACAAAATATTTAAACATATATTTAAAATATTAATAAAAAATATAAAGAAATTAATATAATATTTGTAAAATAATTACTTGCCCTAAAATTTTTTTTAAATGCCTAAAAAGGCCTGAAATGTATAAATACACATTCTAATATATATTTTAAAAATAGTAAATGAGAGTCAAAAAATATTAATGAAATGTAAAATATCACCAAACTGATCAAAAATAATAATTTAATGTATAAAAAAGTCTGAAAAACCAATAATAAATCATTTAAAAGTATATGAAACATAAATAAAAATATTCTAAAATGTATTTTAAAATATAAAGAACACATCTATAAAATGAACGTTTCAAAAAAGCCCAAAAATGCCTGAAAAATCTCAATTAATTAAAAAAGATATGACATAATATTAATCAAAATATCTGAGAAATATTAATGAAACATCTGAAAAATATTTTAAAAACTATCTGATATTAAAGAGTGATGTGGCCTGAATGATAAGACAAACTATTAGTTTAAATTAAGGATAAAAATCTGATTAAACCAACGTTTTGTAAGAATAAAACAACAATCTGCACACGTGGCGTCTCTCAGCTCATCGTCCTCCCTCGTTTATTTCTGCACCAAACACCAGCAGACATCTTCATCATCATCATCATCATCATCATCATCATCATCAATAGAAAACACCAGTTAGGAATGTGCTAAAAGCAGCAGCCGCTCATGCAGTTTAAAAACTTATGTGAAGCTTTGGCAAAGACTGAAGTTACATCCAAACGTGAAGCGTCAGTGGAAAACTGCCAACGTGACATTCGCTGCGGTGAACATCTAAAACAAACAGCGTAGCACCTTTTCACCTTCGCCTCGTGCACCGGTCCATCGATTTGGCACAATCATCGAATTCAAGAGAAAAATACTCTCCTTAAAAACAGGCTCCAGGCATTTACAGTATGTACAGTGGATACAGTATGTACAGGGGAAGCAGGGCCGAGTGCATTTCTAGTAGAAATATAAAGCCTTTGTACGTCCTGGTTCCTGTCAGGCACTGCGACACTGAACATCCCACGAAAGCAGAGAGCGGCTCGTAGCGCAGGCTTTTATTTTGACACCGACTGACTGTTCGTCGTGAAAACAAGAGCTTCGTCGTCAAGACCCAGATGGCTTCGTCAGTGAGGGAGATTCCAGCATCAAGTCCAGCTCAGCGTCACGAGACGAGGACCCAACGAGACGCCGTCGATTCCTGTCTGAGTCCCATTATTGCCTCTTTGTGGTGGTTTAGTGTCTCTTTGTTGTTGTTGTGAATCTCCTCGTCATGGTTTTGTTTCTCTTCATAGTTCTTTTTTCTGTTTTTGTCCTTCTTTTGTGTTTATTTGTGGTCGTTTTAAGATTCTCTGTGATCATTTTGTGTCACTTAGGCTACATTCAGACTGCAGGGCTTCATGCTCAGTTTGGATGTTTTTTGTGAAATCCGATTTTTTTGCGAGTTCGTCCTCGTTTCCAGCTAAATGTGACTTGTACGTGATCTCCTGTGTGAACTTCATGCGACCTAAAAGTGTTCAGAAGAGGACACGACAACGTCACACGCAAACTTCCGGCATCAATAACTCATTAGTGACACGCTGTCCAAACACAATCGATGCCTCTTTCCTCCGTTGTCAGGTAAACAATGTGCTACAAGCCTAGCTTTATCAACAGTAGCTGTCTTTCAGGCTGCAGAAATAACACTGGTGTCTATGAGCAGCCGGCTGGGCGATGAGTGAACAGGGACCGTCTACAAATTACAATTTTCCAGACGGTATGATTTTTATATCTACATGTGTGTCAAACCAGGTGTTGTGGTCTGATCAACAGGAGCCAGTCGATGGCTGCAGTGATTCTGGTGACACTACAGTGTATCAGGGTGACGTTATTGAATATCTGTGTGGTGTCTCTCGTTTTGCAATTTGCAGACGGTCCCTGTTCACTCATCGTCCAGCCGTCTGCTCATTGACACCAATGTTATTCCTGCAGCCTGAAAGACGGCTACTGTTGATAAAGCTGGGCTTGTAGCACATTGTCTACCTGACAACGATGGAAAGAGGCATTGATTATGTTTGACGACGTTTCACTAATGAGTTATTGATGCCGGGAGTCTGAATCTGTGAATATCTTTCCTGTATTGTCATTGTCAGACTTCTGCAGTGAACAAACAGGGAATTATCTCGTGTGCACGAGAAACTTACATTTTAATTTTTTTCTGCCCATGTCCCTTTAGGGGCTCCGTAGTGAGCGTGTTCAGTGTTTGCAGAAGTAAACATGTATGCTAACAGTGGAGCGTTTGTTTGAGTATTTAGCCTCCTTATTTTCGGCTCAGAGGCTCTTTACTTTTCTTTGACATTGGAGCCAGGACCGTTTATCCCCACGCTCGGCCATTTCTTTGGAGATGTGTTCAAAAACCACCTGGTTCCGATAAGACCCCTCGAGTTAGTCCTGAATAGAGCTGTCCCCCCAAATATTAATGAACTCCTAAACCTCCATTGACTGGACTCCACATTATCGTCCGCCATGGTTGTTGTTTTTGTTCCTACTTGAACACAGAATAGAGACGTTTGTCGTGTATCAGTGACGTGTAGGTCGGATAAATGCGACTTGGCTGTTCAGACAGAAGTCGCATAGCAAAAGATCAGATACGTATCGGATTCAGGACCACATATCCAAGTGGCCATTTGAAAAAATCAGATCTGTGTTGTTCAGACTGTCATGAAAAGATCAGAAACAGGTCACACAGGGGGGAAAAATGGATTAGGGTCACTTTAGCCTGCAGTCTGAACGTAGCCTTAGTTGTTTTTTGAATCTCCTTGTCTTTGTTTTGTTTCTCTTCATAGTTGTTTTTTTGTCTTTGTCCTTCTTTTATATTGTTTTTCGTGGTCGTTCAAAGGATTCTCTGTGATCACTTTGTCGTTGTTTTGTGTCTCTGTCCCTGTTTTACGTCTCTTTGTGGCCATTTTGAATCTCTTTCTCATTGTTTCGTGTTTCTTTATGGTGGTCGTTCTTTGTCTCTGTACTTATTTTGCTTTTCTTTGCGGCCGTTCTGCCTCTTTAAATCCATTTTGTGTGTTTTTGTCGTTAACTTGCATCTCTCAGTGGCTAATTTGGAACTCTTGGAGTCCACTTTCTGTCTTTTTGTAGGTTTTTGCATGTCTTTGCCTTTGTGTTCGTGACTCCGTGTTGTTTCGTCTCATTTATGGTTTTGCGTGTCGTCGTAGTTTTTGTGTTTTTCTTCGTCATTTTGCGTCTTTTGGTGGTAATCTTGAGTGGGTTCTTTTAGTCTCTTTAAAGTGACATTTTGAGGGTGAAGTCCAGGGAGGATCCTTGAAACTTTGGGCCCCTGTCTTAGGGGTTTTCCCAGCGGTGCCCCTTTGGACCTATTGCTCATAAATACCCCTTTTTAATGCCCCTTTGATAGACTTCCTCCACTGCAGAGAATCAACAGGGGACGTGCATTGTTTATTTATGTTCAAGCTTTGTTAGTAGCTTTGGTGAAGTTTGCATTTCTGGACGTTGCATCATTTACAACCAGCTTTTGGTCGCCTTCCTGCAGTCTTAATAAACTCAAAGCTCACGACAGCTGGTGGAAAACTGGTCTCAGAAAACCCGTCTTCTCCTTCTGATCTTCAGACCAACGTATTTCTCAGACTAACTGAATCTTTCTTTGTGTCTCTGGTTGGCTGGACACCGCTGGGTTGTTAGATATCAGGGTAGAACTCCGTGTTGACGTCGACGCTGTGCAGGACCGACTTCTGATCCGACATCCGGTTCAGCACCTCAGCCGATAGTGAGTAGCTGCTGCCAGACTTCTCTTCGAACCAGCTGTCCAGCGCTCGCTTTCCGTCGAAGTTGCCGATGGGCGGCCCGTTAACGGCCACCGTCAGCAGGTCGTTCATCTGCTCCACGGTCAGCCGGGAGCGGTTGTTCTTGCACATCTTCTGCAGAGACCCTCGGCCTTTATCGCAGCAGGCCGTGGAGCTGGGCAGCACCCGGACCACCTGCACGATCCGGTTCAGCAGGGGGAACCGCTGCTTGTACCTGCAGATGTGACCGATGACCTCTTTGAAGCCGTTCATACTGTAGTAGTCAGCCTTCAGGTCCTTCCACTCCACCTCTAGGCTGCCTCTGGCCTCCGTCCGGGCATGAGAGCCCTCCTGACCCACGGAGGGAATCAACGCCAGGT
Organism: Dascyllus trimaculatus; assembly: GCA_024666655.1. NCBI lineage: Eukaryota > Metazoa > Chordata > Actinopteri > Pomacentridae > Dascyllus > Dascyllus trimaculatus. The sequence goes on along the minus strand of CM045448.1, from coordinate 4,942,895 downwards.
GATTGAAGATGGTCTGGATCTCCTCATCCCCGTAGACCTGCAGGTCCTCGTGGCTGTGCGGCCACGTGGACAGGTCCAACACTTTGCAGGCTTTGGCGAATGAGCGGCTCTGCAGGTCCAACCTCTGAGACAGGATGCCTTGGCTCCTGTTGCAGATCTTCTCTCGGATGGACTGAAACTTGGACTCGGCGACTCGCAGGTTCTTCAAAGCAACACCGTTGAAACTTTCTCTGAAATTCTCCTCAAACTCCTGCAGGTATTCTCCGGGGCAGTCCACCAGCTGGCCGATCTCCTGGATGGCCTCTTCTATCTTGGCTTCCACTTGCGACACCAGAAGATACTCTCCCTGGAAGGTGAAGGCCAGTCGTGAGAGGACAGCGATGATGTCCAGCAGGAAGTAGATGAGTTTGACTGACTGGTAGTCCATGAGGAACTGGAGGAGGGTGAGTGCAATGGCTGAAGCATCGGCCCTCTGCGTCTGGCTGCTGATGTCCTTCAGGTGTGCGACCACCTCCAGGTAATCCTTGATGAGGGCGTTCAGGACATTTGGTTCTCCGATGATCCAGCGAATGGCTCTGATGTCTCCCAGGAACTCCGTCTCCTCAGACAGTGTCGGCGCCGTGGAACGCAGCTCGGCCATCATGCGAGGCGAGTAGCGGTAGAAGCTGAGCAGCTGCTTCAGGTTGTTTTCCAGATCCTCCAGGCAGGAGAGCTCCTTACCGCTGATGGCGTCCAGAACCTCCAGATGAGGCCGATGGATCATGATGGGAAGACAGAGGATCCAGGGAAAAGTCTTCTGGACAGCGATGTACAGGTTCGCCCTCATTCCTGAAGAGATGTTGGTGCCGTCTACGCCCAAACCCACCACCAGCATGTCCTGAAACCGGAGGCCGAGGACCCCGAAGGCACGATCCATCGCCTGGAGGTACCCGTCCACACTGGCCATGCTCAGTCTCTGCAGGGACAGGAACTCTGTGTTGGGGGAGCCCTCGCTGCTCATGAACTGGACGTAGACGGCCACCATGTCGGAGAAGAGGTCGTCGTTTTGGGCATCCATGATGACGCTCAGAAAGGGAGACAGGCGCATCTTCTCAGCCAGGTCCTCCTTCAGAGCTCGGGCGATGTGGTGGATGAGGATCTGACTGTCGCCTTCGTTCATGTACTGATCCACCACTTTGAGCTCGCACTTCTTCAGCAGCTCGGCCAGCGGACGGAGGTCGGAGAAGGGCCGCCCCTCCAGAGCCAGGTGGTACGCCGCATTAAACAGCAGCATCATGTTCTTGCACATCTCCTCGGTTTTCTCTGGATGCATTCGTAACTTGTACAGCTGCAGACACTTCTTGTGGAGGTTGCTCTGGCTGTGCAGCTTAATGGTGTGGATCTTGAACTGCTTGGAGCCGATAATAAAGGCGGAGGTGCGGGACGACTGGACGGTGTACTGGCGGCAGACGTGGCACCACATCTCGTTCAGGGTCGGCGAGTAACGGAGGAACCAGAACTTTTTCAGCCACTCCTGCTTGAAGCGACGAATCCGTCTGCTCCCTCCGGACGAAAGCTTCGACGAGTCCTCCGGAGAAATCACCAGGTCTGCTGCGATGGACTCGTCAGCCGAGTCCACGTCCTGGTCGTCTTCATCCAGAACCACTTGAGTGGGCGTCAAGGGCTCCATCCCTGCAAAGACAAACTGTCAGTTTCTCTTCAACGGCTTAATCAAAAATTTTCATGCAATCCATTAAGTGTTTCAGTGTGTTAATTAAAGGACTTTTCGGCTGAACTGCAGGCTGTGTAAGAGTAGCTTCCCCCAGCATTGGTAACTCCCCTGGGCCCAAGCAGGTGCAGGACTTTATATTGGAGGGAAAATTTAACCCACAGGGGTAAAAAGTGACAGGACCAAAAAAAAAACACCCAGAAACTTTTGGGGTTCAGGAAGTAAAGATCTAGAAGACTCGCTGCCTCACCTTGGAAGTCCTCGATGGGCCCCTGCTCTGGGTGCGGTGGACCCTGATCCAGTTGGACCTTCTCAGCTGGACCGGTTCCGTCCCCCTGCCCTGCTCTGAGGCGGCTCAGCTCCTCCTCCAGCTCCGCGATCCTCCTCCTCAGCTTCACACAGTTGGGGCAGAAGGAGGTGGAGGGTTCCTCGCCGCTCTGGCTCTCCTCCTCTTTCTCCTCCACCTTCAGGTCGGGAACGCTGAAGCCGCTGTCAGACGAGTCCAACCCGAGCGACGGCAGCTTACAGTCCCCGGGGAGGCAGGACTTGGACCGAGAGTCCTCCAGAGAAGCTTCCAGGACGTCTTTGAAGATCAGGTCGATCTTCTTCCTCTTGGCGGGAGGCTGACCGTCCGACTCCTCGCTGGGCTGTTTACTGGAGCACAGTTTGCCCTGCAGAGCCGACTGCAGGCACGGAGACTTAAAGTCCTTCTGAAGTTTGTTCAGCACCGCTGGATGCCCAGGATCTGGAACAAAACCATTATATTAGATGTTTAAAGCTGCAATTCAAAGACCATGAAGAGTCGAGAGGTTCAGTCGATCAACCAACCATGACTGCTGCACCTGCTTCAGGTTAGAGCAGGTGAAAGAGCTTTAAAAGTGACTGACAGGCTGGTAATAAGACAGACCAACTAAAAACTAATGGAGACCAGAAGATAAAAGATGGTGAAACAGCTCCACCTGCTGGACAACAGGGCTTATAGGCTCACTCCAAGTCAAATCATCATATCACAATTTTGCCTGAAATTTTAAGAGCATAAGATATAGATATTTAAAAACATATTTGTCACATTTTAGCTTCATATATCAAATACTTTACCAAATAAGCTTTTAAAAAAATTCCCTGTTGACCCACTTACAGCAGATTTGAAATTTGAGGCTGTTTGAACGACAATATCTGAGGAACTATTACAGATAAACGCCTCATATCTACACTGTTATCCTGAGATTCTGCAGGAGCAAACCTGGTTTCTTGCCAAAGGTAAATAAAAGATAATGCTGCAGCAGCTGCAAGAGCTGAATGTGTGGATTTACTGAGTCTTCCTGCTGTACCACTGCAGAGCACTGGGACATGGACACTGAGCCGCAGACCAGAATAACTCCTGTAACCATGGCAACCGTACACAAAGATGGAGACAGTTGCAGCCTCAGAACACGAACGCCAGACTGAAGTGTTTCGTGACTAAAAGTAAATCAGCTTCTTACTTTCTGCCACAACTAGAAGTGTCTCTGCATCTTCCTGGATCTACTCTGAGTATAATTTTACAAAGAGCGATCAAAAAGTTTAGAGATTGTGACCATCCATCCATCCATCATCCATCCATCCATCCATCCATCCATCATCCATCCATCTATCATCCATTCATCCATCCATCCATCCATCATCCATCCATCCATCATCCATCCATCCATCCATCCATCCATCCATCCATCCATCCATCCATCTATCCTTCTATCCATCCATCCATCCATTCATCCATCCATCCATCCATCCATCCATCCATCCATCATCCATTCATTAATCCATCTCATCCATCTATCCTTCTATCCATCCATTCATCCATCCATCCATTCATCCATCCATCCATCCATCATCCATCCATCCATCCATCCATCCATCCATCCATCATCCATTCATCCATCCATCCATCATCCATCCATCCATCCATTCATCCATCCATCCATCCATCATCCATTCATTAATCCATCCATCCATCATCCATCCTTCCATCCATCCATTCATCATCCATTCATTAATCCATCCATCCATCTATCCTTCTTTCCATCCATCCATCCATCATCCATTCATTAATCCATCCATCCATCTATCCTTCTTTCCATCCATCCTTCCATCCATCCATTCATCCATCCATCATCCATCATCCATTCATCCATCCATCCATCCATCTATCCTTCTATCCATCCATTCATCCATCCATCCATCATCCATCATCCATCCATCCGTCCATCCATCCATCCATCATCCATCATCCATCCATCCATCCATCCATCCATCCATCTATCCTTCTATCCATCCATCCATCCATCCATCCATCCATCCATCATCCATCCATCAGGGTCATGGAGGCAGCAGTCTAAGCAGAGAGGCCCAGACTTCCCTCCCCCAGACTCCTCCTCCAGCTCTTCCAGTGGGACCCCGAGGTGTTCCCAGGCCAGCAGAGAGACATAGTCCCTCCAGGGTGTCCTAGATCTACCCCGAGGCCTCCTCCTGGTGGGACATGCCAGGAACACCTCCCCAGGGAGGCGTCCAGGAGGCATCCAGAACAGATGTCCAAGCCACCTCAACTGACCCCTCTCAATGTGGAGAAGTAGCGGCTCTACTCTGAGCTCCTCACCTGATCTCTAAGGCCTTGTCCACACGTAGCCTGGTGTCTCACAAAACGAAGATATGTTTCTACGATTTTTCCTGTCATCCACACGAAAACACAGATTTACGGCATTAAAATCGATTCTTTTAAAACCCTCCAACCAAAGTGAAGATTTGCGAATTCTCCATTTATGCGTCTGCATGTGGATGTCAATAACCGGAGTTTTGCGTTTCGAAACGTCACTGCCTGTGACAAAATCTGTTCTTATGTCACATATGTGACCTGTGTTTACATTGGGAAGCAGTATGGACGCCCTCACAAGGTTTTTGGCGCTGTTTCTTCTACAGGCACTTTTTTTCTTGCTTGTTTTCACAAGCCCAGATGCTGCTTCACATTCAACAACACAGGCGAAGGACGGCGTTAAGGACGGGTATTTTCCATCACTTTGCCATTCGAGAGACGAAAGCTTGCTCTGATTGGATAGGATTTGGGGAACTACTGCCACCTAGAGGTCTGGCATGCTTATGAATGTGCTTAAAAACGTGCCTTTTGTGGTTAGGTGTGGATGAATTTTTTCTAAAACGAGGGGGTGTACGCAAGTTTTTTTCTAGACGGAGGGGGCAGGATATGTGGTAAAGTCGGCGCCAGACAAAATTCAATGGGTGGCATTAAGAAAACTGCGGGGGGCACAAATTCAGGGGGGGTGGGGACCTTCATCGTCACAGTCCGGCGGCATTAGCATGGATATCTCCCGCTGCCGTCGGCACAGTAGCAGTGTCCTCGCTTGCCATGCTCCTTTCCTTTTCCGCCTCCCAAACCGTGTGCCGCTGGTGCAGATGCTCAGAGTGGGGGCACAGTAGGTCAGCTGGGGGGGCACGGCCCCCCCCATGACGCCGACACCGATATTTTGTTTTACAAAAACCCGGCTACGTGCGGACAAGGACAAGGGTGCGCCCAGCTACTCCATGGAGGAAACTCATTTCATCCGCTTGTATCTGGGATCTTGTTCTTTCGGTCATGACCATAGATGAGAGTAGGAACGTAGATTGACCAGTAAATAAAGAGCCTCACCTTTTGGCTTAGCTCCTTCTTCACCCTGACGGATCGATTCAGCGACCACATGACTGCAGACGCTGCACCGATCCTCCTGTCAACCTCACGCTCCATCCTCCCCTCACTCGTGAACAAGACCCCGAGATACTTAAACTCCTCCACTTGGGACAGGGACTCTCCACCGACCCGGAGAGGACAAGCCGCCTTTTTCTGGTGGAGAACCACGGCCTCGGATTTGGAGGTGCTGATCCTCATCCCAGTCGCTTCACACTCGGCTGCAAACCGCTGAAATGGTGACTATAGAAATCAGTTTTAAATTGGCTCAAATGCCCATAGAAGTGGTCTCCCTGCGCAGCAACACACTGCTCCCAGTGCTCCTGCAGTGCTTGTAAGGCTCTCCAGAAGCCCTGTTCTATAAAAGCACCACCTATGCTGAGCTGAATGTCGTAAACTGTGTCCAAATAGGGTTTTTTTTTAACATGAATTTTATTTCTGGGGACGAGGAAGAAAGCCTCCTCACACTGCTCCAATGTTGCCCGACCATGACGCGCTCCACACAACAGCTTCTAAACTTCTCGATCACACCTCCCACCTCCTAACGAACAGCTGGGCTCACCGGGGTCCAGGTTCCGGTCGATGCTCTCCCGGGAGACGCAGTGGAGCCGCTGGATGTAGTCGTCGCTGTACCAGACCCTCAGCTTCTCTCCGGCCTCCAGCTGCCGGCAGACTCTGAAGTAGATGTTCTTGCCGTGTTGAAACGCCGTCAGGTTCCTGTCGCTGTCCTCCGACGAGGTCCGGACGAACCTGCAGGGGAAACACCGACACACCAATGCTGGACGAAGATGACGACTCCACATGCTGTTTGATCTATAGAGCATCCACAAACTCAAAGCTTTATCTGCTCATCATCTCTATAAAGATGTTCCTCCATGCTGGATGTATCTCCAACTACTGTCTCCTCTGTTCACTGTTTCTGAGCCATGACACATTTATTTATTGTGGTATTTTTGCATTCTTTTTCCTTGTTTTGTCTCTTTTGTGGTCTTTTTGTGTCTCGTTTTTGACATTTTCCATCTCACTTTTGTCATTTTGAGGCTCATTTTTATCGTTTTGTGTCTCGTTTTTGTCCTTTTCTGTGTTGTTTTGTATCATTTAGTGTCTCTTTGTGGTCGTTTTGTCTCCACATACTACAGATATTTATTTATTTCCATGTTTCCAGCCTCTCCAGTCTTCTCCTCTCTACTCTGCTCATCATCTCTATAAAGATGTTCCTCCATGCTGGATGTATCTCCAACTACTGTCTCCTCTGTTCACTGTTTCTGAGCCGTGCTGCATTTATTTATTGTGGTATTTTTTGCATTTTTGCTGTTTTTTGTCTCTTTGTGGTCGTTTTGTGTCTCGATTATTAAATTTTCCATCTTATTTTTATCATCTTGAGTCTCACTTTTGTTGTTTTGTGTCTTGTTTCTGTCATTTTGTCTCATTTCGCGCTTCGTTTTTGTCCTTTTCTGTGTCGTTTTGTGTCTTTTTAAAAACCTATTTCCATGTTTAACGCCTCTGATAACTTCTTCCACTCTGCTCTGCTCCTTTGTATATCGTTTTTAAGCCATGACACATTTATTTTATCGAGGTATTTTTGCTTTTTTTTGTCGTTCTGTCTCCAAACACTACAGATATTTAACTTGTCGTCTCAGTTTTGTGTCGTTTTTGTCATTTGAAGTCTTATTTTTGCCGTTCCGTGTCTAGTTTGTGTCTCACTTCTGTCACTTTGTCGTGTTTTTTTGCCTTTTTGTGTCATTTTTTGTCTGATTTATGCAATTTGGTGTCTCATTCGAGTTGTTTTATGTCTATTTTTGGATTTTTTTGTCTTGTTTTTTGCTGCTTTGTGCCTCATTTGTCATTTAGTGTCTCTTTGTGGTCGTTTTGTCTCCACATACTATATATATTTAACTATTTCCATGTTTCCAGTCTCTCCAGTCTTTTGATTTCCCTCTCGGTCTCTCCGTGGAAACACTGCCTGCAGTTCAACCTGACAACTCTGCCTTTTTCACTGCTGGTCACAGGTGAGTCTGTAGTTTTTTAAAGGTGCTTTACCTTTTGAAGAACTTTTAAACGATTCATTTAGAATTTAGCGATTTTTGATTAAATGTTATGATTTGAGGCTCACGTGATGAGTTCAAGAACTGTTGGAAATGTGAGTTTATTTTTAAATCAGATGATTTCTTTCTTGTTTTACAGTTTTTGTTGAATAAATGGGGACAAAGGTAGAAAACGCCTTTCAAACCTGCTGATGAGTTTCGGGGTTTCTAGGATTAATGTATTGAAACTGGACTCTCTTACTTTATCCATCTGATTGTTTTTATTTTGGTTCACTTTATTCTATCATAATTTTATTTGTTTATTTATTTATTTTTAAAGTATATTCCATTTTTAGATATTTAACTATTTCTATGTGTTTTTATGCTATTTTATCAAGTTTTTTAAAGTGTTTTTTAAGGACCCATCACCAAGTTTTGGGTTTTAAAGTTAAATTAATGCCTTAATTCGGCTTAATTTAATTGGTTTAATGTTCTGTCAGTGTTGCAGTCGATGCTCTGACCTGTCAGATCCTGTTACAGCTGACGTTTGATATCAGATTAATGGAAAGGTTGAATAAATCACATGTTGTCTGTTTGTCTTTTATGTCCTGTTGCTGCCCTCCTGGTCGCTTTTGGTCTTTAAGCCACTATTTAAATGACCAGTTGTGTTAAATACCACTTCTGTCTCTCTAAATGTGTTTTGATGCCGTGCCGAGTGAAGTTACAAAAGGATATTCGAGCATAAACAACAGAATCGTCTGCATACAGGGAGGATGTTGGATGTTTGATGGACCACAGGACCAACCTCACCTCATCCAGTTGGCTTTGGTCTCATCGCTGCCGTCAATGGACTGATACGTGTTGTTTACATCCACAATCTGGAACGCAAACACAGGAAGCTGAAGTTTAAACGTCTAAGGTCCGTTTAAACCTGCCGTCGGGCTGGTCGGACTTACGATCCAGGAGAAGAAGCCGGAGGATTTGTCTTTGGACACCAGCTCCCCCTCGTACGGGCCGAACAGTGCCCCCTTCGGGATGGTCGCATCCAGGCAGCGGACGTCCACCTCGTCCCCCTCGGTGAAGACCTCCAGGCCCGACGGGACGGTGAGCGCCGCCCTGCTGGTCGTCCCTGGAGCTGCAGGGGTGTCGGGGACGAACAGCGGAGGTCCGTGGGTCGGACAGTCCTTCTGGAAATAGTCCTGACAGTCCTCACAGACTGGAGCCCAAACACAGAAGAGGACGACAACACGCTAAACAACATTTATTCAGAGGACGGTATCGTCTCGTTTATAAGCACAAAGAAGGACATTCAGAAAGATCATGCTGCTATTACTTTTATTTATTCTAATTTTATTTTTACTAACATTTATTTTAGTTAATCAAATGTAAGTTTTCTTTTAGTTTTAATGTTAGTTTATGATGCTAACATTAGGTTTTTATTCCCATGTTAGTTTTTTATGCTAACATTAACTTAATTTATGCTAATGTATTTTTAATGCTAAGAATTCTTTTTTAAATGCTATATTAACATATATGCTATATTTAAAATTAGCATAATTAGCAAAAACTGACTAATATTTCATGCTAACATAATTTTGTATGATTTTTAATCATAACTGGGCTTTTTTGCCATTTTTTTAATGCTAATGTTCCTTTCATTATGCTTAAGACTACATTTCTTATGGTATCATTGGTTATATTTATATTAATGTTAGTTTTTTTATGCTAACATTAGTTGAATTTATGCTAATGTTAATTTTATGATTTTAACATCAACTTTTTAATGGTAATGTTAGTTTTGTTATGCTAGCATTAGTTTAATTTATGCTAATGTTAGTTATGTTAACATTAGCATAAATGTTAACATAACTAACATTTAACCCTTAAACATTAGTTTAATTTATGCTAATGTTAGTTTTGTTATGCTAGCATTAGTTTAATTTATACTAATGTTAGTTTTGTTATGCTAGCATTAGTTAAGAGTTAGTTTTATAATGCTAAAATTAGCATCATTACCAAATACTAACTAATATTTCGTGCTAACATCATTTAGTATGTTTTGTAGTCATAACTTGGGTTTTTTGCTATCGTTTCTTATGCTAATGTAGTTTTATTTATGCTAATGCTACTTCTATTATGCTAAACGACATATTTTTAAATGGCATCAGTGGTTATATTTACATTATTGTTAGTGTTTTTATGCTAACATCAGTTTTTCCACGCTAACATTAGTTGTATTTATGCTAATGTTAGTTTTGTAATTTTAACATTAACTTTTTTTAATACTAAGAGTTTGTTTTTTTTAATGCTAAAATTAGCATAATTAGCAAATACTATTATGTCATGCTAACATCATGTTTTATGTTTTTTAATCACAACTGGGCTTATGCATTATTTTTTATTCTAACATTACTTTTATCCATGCTAATGCTAGTTTTATTATGCTAACATTATTTGGATTTGTAACTAGCTGCATTTGCTACCAGCTGCAGCCTCTCACTAGAATACGTGTCATCATCAGAGCAAACAGACATGTAGTTTTATTCCTTTTTTTAAAGGACTGCAGCACAAACAAACTACAACAACTGAGGAGCTGAGGAGAAAACGTCTCTTACACCAGAAGTCCAGCGGCGGTTCGCTCATGATGGAACCATGTTGGTGGAGATTCAGCAGCAGGTCTGAGGAACACGACAGGAGCTGTTTGTCATCAACGAGAGGAGAAAACACATGAAATAATAATAAAAACACTTTTATTAAAGCAGACGTCTGACTGAACGTCTCTCACTGGTAACATCTGCAGGATGTTCTACATAAACATGATGTGATGATTTTACCCATCTCCATGTTATAATCTCATCATATATTTTAAGTTCTATAAGTCATATGTTTCTCTATATAATCTCTATGTTCTGGGTTTATTGATGTACATTCAGTTCTAATATTAGAGATGACATCAGTAGTTTATAGTTATAAATCAAACTACATGTTGTGTTTATTAAATTTATTTTTCTATATAATCTCCTTTTTCTGGATTAATATATATATGTTCTGCTGATAAACAGAGATAGCTCTAGTATTTTATAAATATAAATGCAGCTTTTTTAGTTTTATTAAATATAGATGTTTAATAAATTCAGCATGTTCTCAGTTTATTTAATTTACGTTCTGATTCTGACAATAAACACAGATGACTTTAGTATTTTATATAAATATAAACCCAGCTGTCTGTGTTCAATATAAACATCTTATTTTGGGTTTGATAAATATGTTTTTTTTTCTGTATTTTCTCCATATTCTGGATTAATTTAATCATTTTTCTGTTCCCACAATAAACAGACATGACTTTAGTCTGTTAGAATTATAAACCCAGCTGACTGTGTCTCCATATTATCTCCATACTTTAGTTTAATTACATATATTTTCCATATTCTGCATTAATTTAATAATATTTCTGTTCCTACAATAAACACACATGACTTTATTCTGTCTGTTTTCTATCATCTCCATACTTTAGTTTATTTACATAGATTTTAGTTCCTGTCAGCTGTTCTCGGTTTGTTTTCTGTGTTCTGGGTTAATTTAATCTTCTGTTCCAGACTAACTCTGCATCCTGCCCAGCTCTCCTCTCCTCTCCTCTCCTCTCCTCTCTCTTCTCTCAGCCGCTAATCGTTAACCTCAACTTGCCGCTAACTTTGCGCCTCTCCTTCGCCTCTCAGCGGATCGAAGCAGCGGATTATCTGCAGTTTGCGGCGCAGCTCCGATCTGCGCCACGATTTCCGAGCTCCGGTCTGCAGGCTGCTGGCAATCTGCCTGCTGTTTTCGGAAGCCATTTTACTGGCCACAGTGGCCACCGAGCAGACCCACCTGGAGCGGAGACGCGGCGGGGACACCGACCCTGTGCCCCGGCTGAAGCCCGGCTCTGCGTCGCCCTGGCCGGGCAGCGCCGCTCCGAGCCCCGCCGCTGGGCTCCGGAGAGGCAAAGTTTGGCGTCAATTTTCGCAGCGACTCAGTCGCCTGCTCGAGCTGTGACCACCATGTTTTATCACAGGAAATGACATGGAAACACGGAAGAAAGCAGCTGCGCAAAAATTAAAGTTAACCGGCTGAATTTGGAGGCTGAGGCCGGTGAGGGAGGACGGAGGCCGGCAGGGAGCTCCGGGAGGCGGCCCGGGAGGCTCCGGCTCCTCCTCACGGTCCAACCGGAGACAGAAAGACGAATGAACACGAAGGATCCAGTTCAGATTCACAGCAGCTGAAAAGTTTATATTTAACACTTTAAAACACGTTTAACTGTGAAATAAATTAATAGTTTATATATTTAGAGAAGAAAAACAAACTAGAAAAGGAACTGGAAATAAGAGAAACACAAAACAACAACAAAGAAAGAAATCAGAGACACGAAATGACAACAAAAAGACAAAATAAACACAAAGAGACAAAATAAACACAAAGAGACAAAATAAAAACAAAAAGACAAAATAAACACAAAGAGACAAAATAAAGACAATAAAACGACCATAAGGAAGAACAAACCATCCACAGAGGTTCAAACATCAGCAGGCAGCAGGTTTTAGACGTCTTCAGTCCTGAGACTTGGTTCATAATTTTACCAACTTTACATTTTACTTTATTCACTTCTTGTAGTCCATCTATGAGGCTATAGTCATTTCTATCGAATACCTGACTTATTTATAATTTATTCTATTATTTATTTTATATTTATCATTTATTTATTTTATATTTATTTAATTTTGTATTATTTATTTTATATTAATTTATTTTAAATTATTATTTTCTTTATTTATTTATTTTATATTTACTATTTATTTTATTTGTTTCTTTTCTTGTTTATATTTATTTCTTTTATATTATTTATTATTTATTTTGTATTATTTATTTATTTTATATTTATTTATATTATTTTCTTTATTTATTATTTATTTATTTCATATTATTTATTATTTCTTTTATATTATTTATTTTGTATTATTTATTATTTCTTTTATATTTATTTTATATTATTTTCTTTATTTATTATTTATTTCTTTTATATTATTTATTTTGTATTATTTATTATTTATTTTATATTTATTTATTTTATATTATTTTCTTTATTTATTATGTATTTATTTTATATGATTTATTTTGTTTATTTATGTTTTATTATTTATTTTTCAAATCTAAATATTCCCAGTTATTTAGGTGAAATCCTATTTTTTTTCTGTCTGAACCATTTTTGGAAAACACATATTTCTGCCACTGCAAACCCTTTTATAGCACCAGAGCTCCGTAAAAATAATCCCAATTTTAGACTTGACTTTTTAAAAACAAATTTGCCAATTTTGGACCACATTTAATCCGGGTTAAATCTTCTTTTTTGTCAAAATATAATAAAATGTATGCTTGTGGTTGTTTGTCATGTTTCTCAATTTTTTTTAATCATTTTTTTGTTTTACTAAAAAAACAAATGCACATAAACGATGAACTGATCAAAGAGTAAAAACAAAATGCAAAGAAGAGCGCGTGGACACAGAGATGAGGTTTGTTGGTGTTAAAGTTTTTATGTAGTAAAAGTACAAAACTATAAAACATATTTAAAGGGACGTCTTTACAAAACATTCAGTAGATTTATGACGACACTCTGAAGACATAAAAATACAGTCAAAGGCAGGAAAAGGTCAGAAAACCACCCAGAACTTTTCACATCATCACTGTACCGTCGTGGTTTTGGTCTCATCGTTTCCAGACTCTGTTCCAGCTAGCTTCTAACTTAGCCGCTAGCCGTTAGCATAGCATTAGCCACCGTGAGAGGAGCTAGCTTCCTGGTTTGGGTTTCTCGTTCAGTTTCTGCTTGAGAGGCGTTTCAGAGAGAGGAGGCTGACCAGACCTGAAGTAGTTAGTTGGTCAATAATCGATCGGTCTGTAGCGTACCGACCTCATCAGCTCGATGACGCTGGAGGACAGCGGCCGCTCATCATGTGCTGCTGCATGTTCTCCTTGTGGTAGATGGTGTTGCGGTGCTTCTTGATGCTGTCCATCTTGAACACTCGGGAGCCTTTGATCAGAGCCAGCTTCTGGTAGCTGGGGGCGGCGTGGAGGCGGCACACGTGGCACCACATCAGGTCCTTGACCGGCGAGTACCGGAGGAACCAGAACATGCTGAGCCACTCCCTCCTGAAGCGAGGAGTCGGTCGACGCTTGCTGCCCGACGGACCCGCCTCGTCCTCGCCGTTGTCCTGGTGAAGCTCCTGTTCAGGGGAGGCCAGCTCCGACCCTGGAGGGACGGACAGACGCCTGAAACCTCAGCAGAAAACTGAACCTAAACTGTGATTTTTCCAAGTTAAGTTTAAGCTTCATTCCATTTTTGCTCAGACCAGAAAGTAATGCAAACTGAGACATAACATGTATATAAGCTTAAAAAAACGACTCCAAAGACGAGACAAATGCCTAAAAAAGACGCACAAAATGACCAGAGAAATCCAGATTAGCTACAGACATGAAAAGCAACCACAAATACTCCGAAACAGAACGCTAAATGTCCCAAAATGGACACAAAGAAACTGCAAAAACTCGGAAACAAGACACAAAACGGCTAAAATGCAACACAAACGACGACCAAGACTTAAAAACAAGCTGTAAAATGGCCATAAAGTGACACAGAATGGATGCAAACACTTGGAAACACGACACAAATGGTAAATTTGTGACCAAAAAACAACCACAAAGACTCAGAAATAAGACCTGAAACACCCAGAATGTGAGAAAAAAACTACAAAGACTCGGAAACAAGACGGGAAACTGCAAAAATGTAACACAAACGACAGCAAAGACTTAAAAACAAGAAGTAAAACAGCAAGAAAGTGACAAAAAAGAACTACAAAGACTTTGAAACAGGAAACGCAACCGCAAAAATATAACACAAAATGACTTCAAAGCCTTAAAAACAAGATGTAAAACGGTCAGAAAACAACAGAAAACGACGAAAAAGACTCTGAAAACAAGACAGGAAACAACAACGTGACACAGAGACTACAAAGACTCAGAGACGGGACAAAAAATGGCCAGAAGTGAAACAAAACAGCTACAAAGATCTACAAGATTATGCTAACGTTAGTTGAATTTATGCTAATGCTAGTTTTATAATGGTAACAATAGTTTTATCTATGCTAATGTTACTTTTATTATGCTAAAGAACACATTTTCTATGCCATCATTGGTTATATTTGTATTAATGCTGTTTTTTAAAGCTAACATTAGCTGTATTTATCCTAATGCTAGTTTTATAATGCTAACAATAGTTTTATCTATGCTAATGTAACTTTTATTATGCTAAAGAACACATTTTTTATGCCATCATTGGTTATATTTTATTAATGGAAGTTTTATAATGCTAACATTAGTTGTACTTATGCTAATGTTACTTTTATTATGCTAAAGAACACATTTTTTATGCCATCATTGGTTATATTTTTATTATTGTTAGTTTTTTTAAAGCTAAAATTAGCTGTATTTATGCTAATGCTAGTTTTATAATGCTAACAATAATTTTATCTATGCTAATGTTACTTTTATTATGCTAAAGAACACATTTTTTATGGCATCATTGGTTATATTTGTATTAATGGTAGTTTTTATGCTAACATTAGCTGTATTTATTATTATTATCAGTTTATTTAAAAAGGGACCATGTACAATGTTAAACATAAATGTTTCCATTTGATGTATTGCACCAGAGTTAGCTTTAAGCTCATTTTCATCTGCAGTTCCTTAATATGCTTATGCTAATTTTAGTTTTGTGGTTTTAAAATCTGCTGTTATAATGCTAACATTAGTTGTATTTATGCTAATGTTAGTTTTATTACGCTAAAGACCACATATTTTATGGCATAATTGGTTATATTTGTATTATTGTTAATTTTTTAAAGCTAACATTAGCTGTATTTATGCTAATGCTAGTTTTATAATGCTAACAATAGTTTGATCTATGCTAATGTTACTTTTATTATGCTAAAGAACACATGATTTATGGCATCATTGGTTATATTTGTATTAATGGTAGTTTTTATGCTAACGTTACCTGTATTTATGCTAATGTTAGTTTTGTTACGCTAAAGAACACATATTTTATGGCATAATTGGTTATATTTGTATTATTGTTAATTTTTTAAAGCTAACATTAGCTGTATTTATGCTAATGCTAGTTTTATTATGCTAACATTAGTTTTATTTTTGCTAATGTTGCTTCTATTAGGTTAACGTCACTTTTTTCAAGAGACGAAACTATAAAAATGTAACACCAAAAGACTACAAAGACTTCGAAACAAAATATAAAACGGCCACAAAGTGAAGCAAAACTACAAAGACACAGGAACAAGACACAAAACTGGAAAAACCGAACACCAAACAGCTACAAATACTCAGAAACAAGCCAGAACAAGATTCAACACGGCCAGAAAGTTGCTCAAAACAACTACAAAGACTCGAGGAAGTGATGTCGTGGCTACAGAGAGGCAAAACTAGATAAGTTAAAACTACAAAGACGCTACAATGAGACATAAACTAAGATGTAGTAAGACAGGAAAGAAAAACGAGCACACAGAGACGCTACAGGTGAAGCTAAATGACCGGAGATACTAGAGCTGTAGTTGATTGATATCTTTCTCTGGTTGCAGCGTCTTAAAGATGATTATTTCTATGCTTCTGTCCTCCTCTGTGACAGCAAACTGAGCATCTTTGGCCTTTTCTGAAGTAGAAGACTGAAATAACAAGACTAACTTACACTCAGGCACCTCCTCCTCTATCTCAGGGGTCGTCTCAGGATCGTCTGGTTGTTTCAGAGCCTCCATCTCTTCATGTCCTCCTGTAGCCTGAGACAACTTCTCCTTCAGCTCCTCCACCCTCCTCTGCAGCCGGACGCACCTCAAGCAGGAGGAGGAGGAGGAGGAGACAGGAAGCGATGAAGACGAGGAGCCCACGCAGGCGTCTGACTTTCCCTCCAGAGGTGGAGCTCGGAGGTTCAGCTCCACCGTGAGCTCGGAGGCGGAGGGCGACGTCCTGGACTGAGCCCTGGACCTGATGGAGGCCTCCAGAGACGCCTCCAGAGCGCTTCTGAAGAAGTCCTGAAACATCACGTCGTGTTTAGTCAAGTCTAAACCATGATATGAGTTAAAAGTAAGCTGAGGGCAGGTGTTTGCTGAGGTCGTACCCTGAAGCTGAGCTCTGGGATGTTCGCAGCAGGACGGTTCAGCGTTTCGTCTTCAGGCTTCTTGCTGGCGTTGCTCTGAAGAAGCGACTGCAGCACAGATTTAACTTCCCTCCAGGGAGGAACCGACGGCTTCCTGAGACCTGCAGCAAAGTTTACAGCTCAGCCTGACTGTCGAGTTAATGTGAGTCCACTGAACTCTGAACCAACAGTAAGACAAGTCAACAATAATACAAGGACAGAAACCTACAGCACCAGACTCCATTCAAAATATTCCCACTTTTAAACATGACTTTATTCCCTTCCTGGGTGGCACAAGGCTTCTATAGTCCATCCATCATCCATCCATCCATCCATCCATCCATCCATCCATTATCCATCCATCCATCCATCCATCCATCCATCATCATCCATCCAACCATCATCCATCCATCATCCATCCATCCATCATCCATCCATCCATCATCCATCCATCCATTATCCATCCATCCATCCATCCATCCATCCATTCCTCATCCATCCATCCATCCATCCATCCATTATCCATCCATCCATCCATCCATCCATCCATCCATCCATCCATCCATCCATCATCATCCATCCATCCATCATCCATCCATCCATCATCCATCCATCCATTATCCATCCATCCATCCATCCATCTATCCATCCATCCATCATCATCCATCCATCCATCATCCATCCATCCATTATCCATCCATCCATCCATCCATCCATCCATCCGTCCATCCATCCATCCATCCATCCATCCATCCATCCATCTACCATCCATCATCCATCCGTCCATCATCCATCCATCCATCCATTCCTCATCCATCCAACCATCATCCATCCATCATCCATCCATCCATCCATCCATTCATCTACCATCCATCCATCCATCATCCATCCGTCCATCCATCCATCCATCCATCATCCATCCATCCATCCATCCATCCATCTACCATCCATCCATCCATCCATCCATCCATCATCCATCCATCCATCCATCCATCTACCATCCATCCATCCATCTACCATCCATCCGTCCATCATCCATCCGTCCATCCATCATCCATCCATCATCCATCCATCCATCTACCATCCATCCATCAATCCATCCATCCATCATCCATCCATCCATCATCCATCCATCATCCATCCTTCCATCCAGGTCGTTGAGGCAGCAGTCTAAGCAGAGAGGCCCAGACTTCCCTCCCCCCAGACACCTCCTCCAGCTCTTCCAGTGGGACTCCGAGGCGTTCCCAGGCCAGTCCAGAGACATAGTCCCTCCAGGGTGTCCTAGGTCTACCCCGAGGCCTCCTCCTGGTGGGACATGCCAGGAACACCTCCCCAGGGAGGCGTCCAGGAGGCATCCAGAACAGATGTCCAAACCACCTCAACTGACTCCTCTGGATGTGGAGAAGTAGCGGCTCTACTCTGATCTCCTTCCTGGTGACTGAGCTCCTCACCTGATCTCTAAGGGAGCACCCAGCCACCCTGAGGAGGAAACTCATTTCAGCCGCTTGTATCCAGGATCTCGTTCTTTCGGTCATGACCCAAAGCTCATGACCATAGGTGAGAGTAGGAACGTAGATTGACCGGTAAATACAGAGCTTCACCTTTCGGTTTAGCTCCTTCTTCACCACGATGGACCGATACAGCGACCGCATGACTGCAGACGCTGCACCAATCCTCCTGTCAACCTCACGCTCCATCCTCCCCTCACTCTGGAACAAGACCCCGAGATACTTAAACTCCTCCACTTGGGACAGGGAGTCTCCACCGACCCGGAGAGGGCAGCCACCAGACTTCATTTAACATATTCCCAATTTTAGATTTGGCTTTATTTACTTCCTGTGTGGTGGGACCGCCACACAGGAAGTAAATAAAAAACAACGATAAGGCAGAAAATGTATTGTAAATTAGCTGTAGTACCTGGTTGTGCCACCAGGGGGGAGTTTCTTACTGTTTAATAGAATTAAAGACTGCAGTTTGTTTGCTGTACCTCCATGTTTGCAAGTACAGATCATTGTGAGGATGTAGCCAGTAAAGGGGCACCATGACAAAGACTTCTGTGACGGTTAATGTCTTCTGGCGTATAATCAAGTGGCTAATGCAACCATGCAACCTCTGTGGCAAATGTCAAGTGTTTATGGTTTAAAACAGCCTCATCAAGGTGTCGCTCTTTGAGAAGTTACAGCGGCTGACAGGAGAAACAAGAAATACATCAGTCTGACCTGATTCATACTCGTCTAAGTAGAACAAGCAGAGATTCTGAAGGCCTGAAAAGGCAGAAACAGATTTTGTGTGTCTGTAATTGTCGTTATTCTGACCTTCTGCTGCCTCTGATTGTGTCTGAGGAGCTCTGGACGTCTCTGCCGAACTCGTCTTTTGTCTTTTTATCTGCTTCTTCTTTGACTTTACTGACGGCGAGGTTTCTTCATTGTGGTAAAGGTGTAGAAATGGAACCCAGCCTGGAAAACACTTAAATCGTCAAAAACCATTCAGTGGACAGAATATTTTTCACGAATATCGTCCGAGGAGTCTTTCATTAACATGGCTTTATACTTAATATACATTTCAGAACATTACAAAGTGTTTTAAACGATCTCCTGGCTGACGTGAAGTTGCTTTGAGAGTTGGCTATGTCCAGTTCCATCTTGGCAAGCAGAGAGCATTGTGGGATTTTAACTAGCAACGGGCACCATGACAAAGACTGCTGTGACACTTAATGGACTCTGGTCAAAATTCATGAGTGTAACACAAACTTGTTGATCTTCTGACCTTCTGCTGCCTCTGATTGTGTCCGAGGAGCTCTGGACGTCTCCGCCGGTCCCGTCTCCGTCCTTTTTCTTTTTATCTGCTTCTTCATTGACTTCCCCGACAGCGAGGGACGTCCGGCTCGTCTGGAGTTTCCTTCATGTAGATCCAGGTGTAGAGATGAAACCCAGTCTGGAAAACGGAAAACACCTGTTCCCAAACTCTCTCTACGTCTGGGTGAAATAACATTTTTTTACTGGTTTCCAACGTAGGAATCTGTTGAGTATCCATGCAGACGCAGCCACAGTTGGCATCTCTGGTTTGGTTTGAAGGCTTAATTTTAGAAAACGTTTAAAATTGTTTTTAATCATAAGTGGACAGAATATTTTTCACCCAGATTGTCGGAAATTTTTTTAAAATGATCTTAACGCCTATTTCAAAACAATGGATAAGTGTTTTAAAGACCTTCTGGCTGCCAGTTCATTAACTTTAAGAGGAATTAATGGGCAGCTCCGCGACTGAATGTACGTCAATAGATGACAGCACATTATTATAGCATAATACAGCACATAGCTTATATTTATAGGGTCTTAACGAGGGATGTCATGATTAGTTTTTTGATCCTGGTCCAATCTGAGTTGCGCAATTGTTAGTGCCTGCCGACAGAGTCACAATCCAATCGCGTTCAAATGCATTAAAGTTACTTCTTCGTTGAAACTTGAATAGATCTGCAATAAATTAAGAAAAAAACATGTATTTTTGCACTCAAGCTGTTCCTTAATGTTACATAAGTGGTCAGGAACTTTGTTGTAAAGCTCTAGGACCCTGTCTGATTCGTTGTGTTAGAGGGAAAAGTTTACTGTAGCTCTACAAACTCTAAAAGCTGGTGACAACCTGTATCCTCCACATGCATTTCAAAATATCTATCATTGATTAGCTGTAGTACCTGGTTGTTCCACCAGGTGGAGCCTCTCACTGTTTAACAATGTCACGACCGGAAGACGTAGCCACTCGGACTATGGGCAGTTTATGTTAGCAAGCAGAGAGCATTGTGTTGGTTTATCTGGTGATGGGCACCATGACAAAGACTTCTGAGATGCTTAATGACCTCCAATCAGAGTTCATGAGTTTAGACTAGAGCTAGAACATCCTTCCTCTTTCCCAGTGGCATACGTAACAGAGCTGCCTTATCAGCTAGCATCAGGTGTTTGTCAGCAACATCAGCACAGGACAAATGTCTGCTTAATTCGTGTTATTGAATATTAAATTACTGATTGATAAGGCTGCCGATTACTGGTTTAGCAGACTGTTCAAAAGTCGCATCCCTAGCAGGCTTAAGTCCAAGGCGACATCTGTCAGTTAAGAAAACGCCTTGACTGGCCCCTGAATGTCAAGATCAGATCAGGACATCCCTCGTCTTTAACCCTTATATCTGAATTTGTTCGGTAAATTTGTAGCGTCAGTCCTAACTCTCTACTGTAAGGCCTTTGAGTGTTCGTTACTGTTGACATACTGACCTTCGGCAGCTTCTGATTTTATCTGAGGAGCTTCAGACGCCTCCACTCGTCTCTTCTTCGGCGTCCCTTTTTGTTTCTGCTTCTTCTTCCTCTGCGTTGACATCGGCAGACGCTCGGCCCGTCTCAGGCTTCCATCGCTGTGGCCGAGGTTTAGAGATGGAGCCCAGTCTGGATCTGACTCCAGCATCTCATACGCTGGTTTACCTGTAAAAGCAGAAGGTGTTGGTCTCAAACACATGAGGGGAAACCGCAGCCTGTGTGATACAGATTTAGAGCAGCAACTAATTTAATAATTGGTTAATGTTCAGGAAAAATGTCAACATAAAGTCACTGAATGTCTCTTTTTGACCCACCAGCTGCCCAAAACCCCCAAATATTCAGCGTATGTTGAGGTGAAACTGTCAGCTGATCGACTAATCTTTCACCAGTACTATTTTGATGACTGATTGATCACATTAAGTCATTATTTGAACTTACAACGGGTTCATTTGTTGGCTTTATTTGTCTTCTGAAGCTAGTATGCATCAAGTGCCAAGTAGCCATCGAAAGTTTGTGAATTCTCCCAGTGGATCCGTCTTGTGTGTATATTATATCATTTCAGATTTTAATTTTAACCACACTAATAACTTGTTTTATATTGCAGGTGGGGGCTTTTGGAAATTCTTGTACTTTAAAAAATGTTTGCGCTTTTTTATCAGTATTTGTGTCGACGTTTAAAAACAGAAAACCAAACTTTCAGCGCTCTAAACATCTTTTTCAGTGATTTAAAACGCGTCCAATAAGCCCACATATAATGAAAATAAAACTCAGCCTGTTAATAACGAATAATAATAGAAGTCACAAGAAGCTCTGTGTTTCACATTTTGATTTAAAAAGCATAAAAAATGTAAACTAATTAATCAAAAGCTCCAAATATGAATTCCTTCCCATGTTCTCACTAGTATTCTTTCACAATAATAATAATAATACTTATATAGTAAGTAAACCACATAAAACAAGTAGGTAGAACACAAAAAATTAAATTAAATTAAATACACAGAATATAGTGTAGAAAATTAGCATACAGAAAAGAAAATGTCTGAGTTGTCAGCAGTGTTGAAAAGATGTGTCTTCATAGTTTTCTTCCATAGCACCACATCCAAAGAATTCAACACGAACACTCTCATGAAACAAGTAAAAGTAGTGGATAACAGTGAAATGAAGCTTTAACTAACTTAAAGCAACAGGTTGTTTGGTTTAAACTCACCGGAGTGAAAGTGCCGGGAGCAGACTCTCATGGAGGACGGGATGCGGTCGAAAGTGATGCTGCTCCGGTCGACGGCGGCCACCCAAGCCGCCCTCCGCCGCCTCGTCAGCTCCGATATCTGGCCGCCTTCGTTGGTCCTCCAGGCGGGGAAACAGTGGAAGGTCAGTCCGTTGGGGATTTTCCGGCCGTGGTGGTCGTGGGACCGGCGGCGGCAGTTTTTAACGCAGCAGTTTCTTCCCCCCATTGAGCCGCTGCGGAGTTACAGAGGAACGACGGACCGAACCAAAACAAACTACCGCCAACAGTGATGGCTGACCTCCCAGGATGCTCTGCGGCGTGACGCAGCGTGACGCAACGACGTTCCGATTACGCTGTATGTTTCTTTTTTACAATTTTATTCACTTTGTTCAGTCTTTATTTGTGACGATTTTTGCCGTGTTACCAGATTCAGAAGAAGAAAAACAATAAATAAAAAATATTAATAATAATAATAACTTTATTTATACGTCAGTTTTAAAAGCACGTGTTTACGAAGTGTGTTGACAAACAAAGCGAAAACAGGAAACACAGAAACGTGACAGCAATTCGGTTACCGGTAAGACAACAGACCCCAAACTGAAAACGCCAATATATCCATATGTAAGTAAATACAAGTAATACAATAAAAAAAATTTAAACTTGATAGTCAAGTCATCGTTATTTATATGCCACATTTAAAACAATAGATGGTGAGCCAAAGTTATTTCGATCAGAGAAATAAGAACAAAGTTATGTTACTAAAGTTACTAATTAAAATGTTATATATCTATCATACAAACTTACCCGATTGATGTAGATATAGATATAATAATACTTCATGTCGTGTCGTTGCTTTGGGATATTTCTAGCAGGACAAACACGTTGAATATCTTGTAAAGATGAATAAAAGGATGGATTTTGGCCCAATTGTACATTAACGTTGTAAACATTTAGCTCATATTTACGATTAAATATTTAATCTTCACCTCTTATATTAAAGTGATCCCTTTCTGTGTAATAAATCGTTAAAATGGTGTTGAAAGGATGACGAAAACATTTCTAGCAGAGGATGGTTTCGATCCATCGACCTCTGGGTTATGGGCCCAGCACGCTTCCGCTGCGCCACTCTGCTCCATACCGTCACTTACCACAGTAGAGTATTTAAAGGGACAGTAAGAGTCAGTCACGTCTGTTAGCTCATGCATTATTGCACTATATATAGTACATTCTAAATGCTTTAAAGGTGGCAAATACTTACTGTATATTCCAGATAGTTTAGAAACGGTTTCATTTAACATTTGTTTTTCATGTTTACATTTTTTTAATTTAAAATGGAGCTTGTTTTATTTATTTTTTCCATTTCATATTTCAGTTTTCATCACAAATGTAACATATTTTGTTTATTTTATTTCTATTTTATGCTTTAATATTCATCACTAATGTACTTGTCTAATTATTTTTCTTTTCCCATCTAATTCATTAATTTTCATTTAAATTTTTGTTTGATTCTATTTTAATTTTCCACACAAATGTAATTTTTTAAAAATATTTTTCGAATTTTATAATTTAGTTTTAATCACAAATGGAGCTTGCTTTATTTTCTGTTTTCCATTTCATATTTTAACTTTTATAAATTAAATATAATTGTGACTAATTTTTATTGATCCCTTCTCTATTTTAACTTCCATCACAAATGTAATGTTTTATTTTTTTCAGTTTTATACTTTAATATTCATCACTAATTTACTTGTTTTATTAATTTTCTTTTTCCATTTAATGCTAATTTTCATTAAAAATGTTGCTCGTGTTATTCTATTTTAATTTTCTATTTTAATAAATGTATTTTTTTTATTTTTGTCTTTTAAAATATTTATTATTTAATTTTAATCACAAATGTAACTTGTTTTTTTTCTTTTTTCTATTTCACATTTTAATTTTTATTAATTAAATATAAATTGTGTAATTTTATTTTATTTATTCCATCTTTATTGTCACTTTTTTCATAAATGTAACTGGCACTATTTATTGTATTTCATAATTTAATTTTTCATCACAGATAAAATAGTTTTATATATTTTTTCAAATTATATCTTAATTTTCATCATAAATTTAACTGTTATTTTCCTATTTTAAATAAATAAAGCAGCTTATTTTATTTTTTCCTATTTTGTATTTGAACTTTGACTATAGACATTTATTTTATTGCAGATGTGCACAATTATTAATTATTGTATGTTAGAACATTAATTTTGTCAGTATTTCTGCATCTTAGATAAATGTTTACTAAACAATAAGGTGAATTAAAATGAAAGTTAATAAAAACAAAGCCACGAGACTCTCTGCTTTTCACAATTTATTAACAAAATGATAAAATAAATAAATACAAATTGATCAAATGCTCCTAATATCAACTCCTCCCCATGTTCCCTACAGTATTTCCTAAACACTGCATACAAAGAATTCATCACAGAAGAGGCTCAATACAGAGGTAAGAATCCCACCAGACCAGTCACAATGTCAGGCCAACAGAAGACACATCTGGAACAGAAGTCAAAAAAATAAACACATTCCTTTCCAAAATCATTATGAAAAAATACAAACAATTATACAAATATTCAGATTGTGTAATTACCAATTTACACATTATTCAGCACACCAGGTGAACTTTTTCTTTATTCATATCGCTACAATGCATCTCACCAAATGGAAGATTAAAAAAGACTTCTTTTATTTGATTTTTTTAAGTGTTTTTTTTTCTTTTTTTTCTTTTTTGCACTCAACACACCCCCCAAATGGAATCAGCTGTGGATGAGGTAAGAAGCTGCAGGTGTACAGTTGGGTCCGGACAGGATGGATGGATGGATGGATGGGTGGAGGAAGGAAGGAAGGATGGAGGCTGAGCGGGAACATTAAATGACGTCATGTACCGACAGAATACTAGAAGGCCACAATCATGACTTGATCGTTTCAAAACGGAGAGAAATGAAAGAGAGACTCGAGTCGGAGCGAACTGCTGCTTCACGGGAACCAGAGTTTAGTTTTATCTTTTCAAACGGGACGTCCTCCAGCTTGGTGAATGCACTCGATGCTGACGCGGGAGAAGCTAAGATGATATGCAGCGACAAGGCTTCCAAACAAACAGTGCTCTTTGGATAAATTCACTTCTGGAGCTCGGAACAGAAAGCGAGGAACAGTTTTTTTTTAAGACTTGATCGAGCCCCCCGACCCTCCAACGCAGCTCTGCCGGGTCCCAACATTCAGCATGGTGCATTAGCCAAGTTCAGATTAAGACCTAAACTACGGAGCTGGAGCCATGGATGCAACCAGAGAGACCTCCGTCATTAAACAGGTGGCTTCAACTCTTTATCTTTCACACATCCAATACACACAGGTAAGCCCAACAAGTGGAACATCATGGTAAGACGTACCGTGTTAGAGATGCCAATGATAAATCTGAACTATCCCAGTGTTTTCCCATTAAAAACACCACATCCAAAATCACTGATGCCATAAACTGAGACAAAATGTTGCTTCTAAACCATTCAAAATGGCGCCGCTAACTTGTACCACAACCCAACGGTGTCATCAGCGCACATCATTCCCAAACATGTGCATGCAGTTGGGTTAGTAGGCCGCTATCACTTCATTAATTGGGGGTTTAGTCGCAATTTAGCGCTTACAAGGAGCAACAAAACTCAGCATTTGGAGACTAAAAGGTGGAACCAAAAAGTCTTAACTTGGAGTCCCATCTTTGCCTCACGTTGACTTTTGCAGCGTTTGGTTCCATTTAGATTCGGTTAGGTTGAGAAAATGTCACGACGTTGGGTTAAAATACACCCGTCATGTCGTAAAACTCCACTTTGTAGGTTTCGCAGGCTGAAGATGAATCATAAAAAGACTGATTTTCATACACTTACTCGCACGACCACAATGGGGTCACCAGTTTGTCAATGATCTCAATGGATCATAAAGTGGCCTACTGGACTGCCTATATGTATGGGAATGATGTGCAACGTCTAGAGCTCAGTAAGCTGCTGTTAGAGCCGATCATTTAGAGAGAGATGGATAAAAGCCGAATCTCAAAGGGCGGGACAGGAAGCCAAAAGGGACGCCTGGGCCAGCAAGAATGGTAGAAGCCAAGAAGAACCACCACCAAGACCACGCTCAGACCATTAGCATCTCTAACACCATGTCTAACTGTCTTCTGCTGCTCAAAGAACTCCAACTGGTCCAATAAAAATCAACGACAAATCAAAATTTGGAATGGCTATGAACAATTTCAGGTCTTCAACTCCACCAGAACTTTGAAAGGTGAGTGTGTTGGGGGGTTTTCGGCATCACAAAGGCGGCTTTCCACTGCAGGAACTCAAAGCAGACCAGAGGTGGCACGAATGTTAAAAGAAGCAACCCCGTGATAGGGCTTTTTAGCCTTTCTGCTTCTACGTTGGCGGAGGACCCAACGACTTGGACCACAACCTAAACTACAACAATAGATAGTACCTCCCGGACCTAACTCTGGTTCAAGAACACACAGGAAACAGAGGAGTTAGCCAATGTCATGATCCTTACGTTGCTGATGTTGATGTTTGAGGGACTAAAGCTACTCAAAGAGGACAGAAAATGGTGCTCAATGTCCTCTTCAAGTTCAACCAATCCGCTTCAAACCCCTCACAGCGGTTTTCCAGGAAGTACCAACCCAAGAAAACCACCCTAAAGCTGGTTCTACAGGGTCTCGCAGTCGGAACTTGCGTAAAAGTCCGGACTACCCCAAACCCGACTTGCAAGTTCCTGCAGTGCTGATGTTGATGTTTGAGGGACTAACGCTACTCAAAGAGGACAGAAAATGGCGCTCAATGTCCTCTTCAAGTTCAACCAATCCGCTTAAAACCCACACAGCAGTTTTTCAGGAAGTGCCTACCCAAGAAGACCACCCTAAAGCTGGTTCTACAGGGTCTCGCAGTCGGAACTTGCGTAAAAGTCCGGACTACCCCAAACCCGACTTGCAAGTTCCTGCAGTGGTTCCGCCAACTGTCGAGCCAAATTCCAGGTGGGAACACTACTGAGCAAGAAGAAGCCAGAAGACCTCTTTTTTATGGATCTTGTTTGGGTCAAGCTCTCCTTCATGCACCCATGGCTGAAACCTTCACAGCTCCGTCCGTAAAACGCGACGCCAGGAAGAAACGCCTCCTCCCGAATTGCAACCGCGACACCGAAACCGCACACGTTTGGCATCCGGACGCCAGAATGTTCAAAGAAAGATAGAAAGAAAGGAAAGTAAGAAAGAAAGGTGACTTGAGTTTCACATAAAAAAACTTAAAAAAAACATCAACAAAAGCAAAAATGCATATTAAAAAAGGTTTGACAAATCTCGTATAAAAATTTGCATAAGAAGGCATGCGCTCCACCACGCCGAGTGGACAGATGTTGCTAATTGGGTTTTAGGTTTGTTCATTCCACACAGGCTCCGGCTCACATGACCTGATTTAGCAAACTCACCCCTCCTCCGAGAACACAAGAAGAAGAACCACAGCACAGAGGGGGACGGCGGGCCTTTCAAAATAAAACAAACGAGCTCCCGAGTCCGGCTGGAAAATGCATGACGGATCCCGATAGTAATAATAATAATACTGGTCAAACCAAAAGTGCATCACAAAAACAGCTCCGAACGAGATCTCATCATCATCATCATCGTCATCAACAGCTTCTCACCAAACTGCCTCCGACCTCCGCCAGCGTCTTTTTTTTAATCTTTTTTTTTAACCCCCCGAATGTAGAAAGGAAATTAAAACACATTTAAGGCAACTCCTATTTTAAACAACAACAAAACACTATCTGGTCGATTTTTTTTTTTTTAAAACGGCATAATATGAAATGTAGTTTCAACTTGCATTGACTACTGGCAGCCTGAGGTGAAGGGACCGGGTTTGTGCTCCGGAGTCTGGAGGGGAGCTCCTGGGTGGGACTGGCGGGGGGTGGTGGGTGGGATGGGTCGGGTTTGGGCCGGGTGGGAGGATTATCCGGAGGGTTAGTAAGGTTCTACAAGTCACAGTGCAAGTCAAGAGACAAATATTATCTGCTGTTTGAAGAAAGGCACTCGAGGTACCTACTGTACAGAAGGGAAAGGTCCAGTTTGTCTGGAACAAGTTTGGGCTCTTTGAAAGTCGTTGAGTGAAGAGACTGGATGACTACTCTGCTCTATCCACGAGTGAACACAGTCTGACATGTTGAAAGAAGAAGAAGAAGAAGAAGAAGAAGAAGAACATCCACCCGAGAAAGCCGACAAAGAACAAAACACACAATAATGATACTCATAAGGAACTCAGGACACGTTAGTTGCCATTTTCTGTTAGACTTGCATCTCTGGCTCTCGTTTTTCCTTCTGGCTAAACTCTCAGTCGCATCAATCGCACTGTGGCCAAACGCGCTCTGGGATCTCCTGAATGAAGGCAGTTTGTACAGCTGATGTCAGAGAACCAGGTGTCAGATATGCTGATTCAGAGTTTGTGTGATATGAAAGGAATAAAATAAAAAAAAGAAGAAGTTCGTAGCCGCCCAACAACGTGTTCACCCACGGTTCTCAGCTGAAATTCAACAGCAAGCCACCCTGGTGCTAAGAGAGCGTCGACTAGCCTCTAAAGCCATGCTAGCAGCTCCTGCAACCTCGTGCTTGAAGAGTGACCCTAAAGGTTGAAGGAAGTCTGGCTAGTTTAATGCATCCTGTATGACGACACAGGACAAAACATCTGGAACTGGTACTGCAGATATTCAAAGTCGAGTTTAGTAATCGTTTATGTTGGGGGTCGGAAACGTTTCTAGGTCAGAATTCGTAAAGCTAACTTTGAAATGTCTGAGCAAAACCACAGACTGTATGGAAAAGACCGACGTAGCCTCCAGGAAGCTGCATTCTTCCTAACAGCCAGCAGGTGGCGACTCCTCTGGCGGCAAAAGGAAGTCTGATTGTATGAGAAAACGACCCTGCTTCTGTCTGGATCTGCCACCTCCGCAAACGTTTTCCTAGCGAGTTTATGGTCTCAAAATCTAGTTTCAAGCCTTCTTCAATGTAGAACGGTGTTAAATTTTTGAATCATGGTTCTGTTTAGAGGAAAACAGACAATAAAACAGGACATGCTTTAGGGCGGGGCTAAGCTGTGATTGAGAAGTTGCTGTTCTACGGACACGTCCTTCAGTTCTCAGTCAGATCCACGTCTCACTTGTTGCGTTTGGTTTCAAAAGACTGAGACATCAATGGCAAAGTTTTAAGTGTTTCAAAACAGGATAGCGGCTTATAATTCAAATACAGTCTATGAGAATTATCAGAGCGACTCTCAAGGTTAAAACTTTATGGAGGTTATTCCAGTAAATGACACAGGATAAAACGTTTCGTAACGTTCATGGTCGGCTGTGTCTGTAATAATCGGATACAACTGCACCCGTCGATTATTACGTTTAGTTTAGTTGCTGTTTCCAGTTGAGCTCTGCTGCTGTAGCAGATACCTGAAGACGAGCTGGCTGATAGTTTGACGTTGGGAGTCGGGAATGCTTTGAGCTCGGAATTTGGAATGTTCAACTTGGAAATTTATGACCTCCGACATGAATCGAACGCAGCTTCAAGCCTCGACTAAACTCCTTTGTGGAAGCAAATCTGGACCGCTGCAGACACCCTGGATGCACACTGGTTGCATTTACAAATTCTGCACATACACACTATTGACCTTGTTGCGTTGTCCTCACATAAACAGAAATTCTGTGCAGCATGCAAACGTTCATAAAGCAGTCTCTGCGGATTCTCGTGGACTTCAAGAGCTGCTAAAACTTGCATCTCATGGACCCTCACAACCTCACAGAAACTATAATACTGACCTTAGACACAGTCGTGCTTTGAGGAAAACGGTAGCATGCTAACACGTGCAGTGACAATTTCATCATTTGGCAGTTCTGCTATTATGCTGCCATCATATTTGCTAGTACCAAGTGTAGCTTATCCAAGAAGCCTGTGCAAGTCCGTTATTTTGACTTGGAGTCTGCAGCAAGAGTAATATCCACCATGTTTGCTTAGCATGTTAGCATGCTAGCATTAGCTAATTAGTGGTCCAGCTCAGGCTGATGGGAATGTCTTTCTTCTGCAGGTGTTTGGTCGTAAACCAAAGGGTTGGACACATTAAAATGTTGGAAAGAGGATCACCAACATCAGTTTGGTTCATCCTCAGGAGAACATGAACGTCCTTAACAAAAATGCATTTCCCACATGCATAAGACGGTGAACAGGTGCGGCTAGCATGGCTGTAAAACCCACATCAATAAAACACAGTTTAAAAACAGGTTTGAACATCAGGGGTTACTCAGGGGTGAAATACACTGTTGGACGGCTAAAATTTAAGCAACAACCCTCCAATATAGCAAAAAAAATAAAGAAAGAAACAAAACAAAGTCCAGCACAACCAGAGGCACCGTTAATGAACAGACCAGAGTTTGTAACCGCCCCGTACCCAACAAGAAGCCAGAAGTCATGATCAGTTCACCAGACAAAGACAGACCCGAACTGACAGCCACCAAGCCGACGGATAACAGCGTCACATTTCAGCCCAGACATGCTCCAGAAAGAAAAGAGATGTCTAACTGTGAGGGGATGAAGGGGTTTCTGAGACGAAGCCCGGGCACTCCTCCTGAAAACATGAACTAGACTTGAGCCTTAATGTCAGACAGAGGTTTGTATTTCCTCCTAGAAAAATATTGGCAATGTGGGGATAAGTCACATCACAACAAAGAGATGCATACTCTGTTTAATTCCATATTAACGTACAAAAAGCTCTTCAGCACTTCTTTGTAATGCAGCAAGCTTGTGCTTTAATCTCAGGATTTGTGGTATCGTCCTTTGAGATCCGTCTGCAGGAGCAGGTTCGTACGACAAATCCTCCGTTTCAAGGACAAAAAGTTCCTTTAATGTTATTGTTTAATAAGCTCTCCTGTCTCAATCTGGGGACTTCCAATTTCTGAAATGGTAGCATCTATATCTTACAACGCCAAATGATTTGATCTTTCAAAACAGTAAGTGGACTTGTCCCTGCTGAATTTGGATACAACATCGTTTTGGCAGTTCAGGATTCAACAGAAATGCACAGAATGCGAAGATCACCACTTCAAAAAGAGGACTCCTTTTTGTGTTGATAATGCCAGTCCAGCAGGTTCAGGAACAGAAAGCACTTATTCTGAAGACTAGGAAGACCTGAATATCTTTTCCTATAAAAAAGAAACACAGCCCAGATATAGTTTGTGTGTGTTGACATTGCAATATTGCAATTTCACATTTAGTGCTCACAGTTGACACACTTGACTCACGAATGAAAACTCAATCACTACACTTGACCGACACCACTGAAAACATCTGTTAGGCTACGGCGCCTGTTCGACCTCGTCCTCCGTACCTGCTGAACGCGACGCTCAGCGGCGTTTCTGCCTGAGCTCAGGGATGCACGTGGGGGAGAGATGGGGAGAGGGCAGTGTAACTGGGACTGTTGGTTGGTGGTTTGGTGACTGGGTGGCAGGGAGACCAAGGATTCTTCAGTCAGCTGGGTTAGGGCTAAAGGGAAAGTCATGGCGTCCTGTCGTCAAGTTTGGTACGTCTGTTTAAAGGCATCAGCGTGCTTCAAGTGACCTTTACGAAGTCGTAAACGACACTTCAGACGAGGCTTTGCAAAGCAGCTGAAGCACACTGAAGCCTTCTGGGTTCAAGGAATGAATTGTTCGCAGGTCTTGGAAGGTAAGCTCAGGCTTACGTCATAAATGGGGAAGTTAGGTACCTCAGTTTGAAGGTATCAGTATGCTTCAATAACACGTCCAACACTTCCTGTGGGTACGATTCTTCAGTTAGCTGCATTAGCGCTAAATTCAGGTTGAAGTCATGTTTGCTCTGTTGAGTCAATGGTAATGTGGGCGTTTAAAGGTTTAAAGGCATCAGTGTGCTTCAAATGACCTTTACAAAGTTGTAAATGAGACTTCAGACAAGACTCTGCACAAAGCAGTTGACCTGAAGCACACTGAAGCCTTCTGGGTTCAAGGAAATGGTCACGAATTGTTCTCAGGCCTCGGTTGATGGGGAAGTTGGATACCTCAGTTTAAAGGTATCAGTATGCTTCAATAACACGTGTCGAACACTTTCTGCGGGTAACGTTAGCTTGTTGGGTGGCTAGGAGACGGGGGATTCTTCAGTTAGCTGGGTTAGAGCTAACTAAATTCAGATTTTAGTCAGGAAGGGAAAGTCATGGTATTTTGTCGTTAAGTTCGGTCTGTTAAAAGGCATCAGCGTGCCTCAAGTGACCTTTACGAAGTTGTAAACGACACTTCAGACGAGACTTTGCAAAGCAGTTGAGTTGAAGCACATTGAAGCCTTTTGCGTTCAAGGAAATAGTCAAGGATTGTTCGCAGGTCTTGGAAGGTAAGCTCGGGCTTACGTCACTGGTAAATGGGGAGGTTAGGTACCTCAGTTTGAAGGTATCAGTATGCTTCAATAACACGTCCAACACTTCCTGTGGGTACGATTCTTCAGTTAGCTGCATTAGCGCTAAATTCAGGTTGAAGTCACGTTTGCGTTGTTGAGTCAGTGGTTTAAGTTAATGGTAATGTGGGCGTTTAAAGGCATCGGTGTGCTTCAAATGACCTTTACGAAGCCGTAACGTTTTAGTCAAAGTTTTACACCAAGTTGATCTGAAGCATCTTGAAGTCTTCTCGGGTACAGGAGAAGTTCTTGCCTTGTTTGCAAACCTCGGTTTAAATGCGCAAGTTTGCTTTGATAACACTTTTGGTAATTCTTTATGCAGCGATCGACAGGCAGGATTCCTGTTTGGCGAGCACTTTGTTTTCAAAGGGAAGGTGAGGTAAAGGAGGGTGGCTAGGTTGAATCGTTGGCAGAGTAAGACCATTTCAAATGTTAGGGACGAGGGGAAGGTATTTGCAGGTTTGACACTGGAGTCTTTTGTGCATGTGCTCAAATGTACAAGCTGCAGCGACTGCATACAATCCGCAACAGCCTCCAGCAATCAGGCTGCAATCTCTCCTAGAATTGCACATTCTATTTTAGTTACCCCCCCACAACCCTCTACGGGACGGAGCAGGTAAAGCTAATGGATGGATGGGAAGGTACTGCTTCGGATACCTGACTGGCTGAAGATCGGTAAGGTAAGGATGTCAGTTTAAGTGCTTGTTGGGGTGTCTGTAAGCCCTTATTCCAACACCACCTAAACATCCAACAATCATGCAAATGGCAGAATTTAAGTATTCTGGATGTGCTCATTGGTTGTGGACAATTCTTGCACTGGAGAAAACGTGTTACTATGTTAGAGTTACTGCTATTGGTTGATAAAAGGTCGTTAAACAGCGCCTAACGAGTTACACTTTGATATGACTATTCATGGGAGACTGATAATATCACCCACATCACTAAGTTTCAATGCAACAGTTGCAAGTTTTGGTGCTGCCTTCGGGTGCCCCCCACTCAGACAACACTTTGAAGCATACTGAACCCTTCAGGTCATGTTGGATTGTTGTGAGTCTCTAGAAGCCGAGTTCAGGTCACTGGTTCAAGTCAAGAGGGAAGGATGGTTTAGTCGGGGGTTGGTTGGTTTTGGATTGGGAGGAGTTAACTGGGACAGGTTGGGACTGATGGTTAAGGTTCAGGACAGTTCAAATGTAGAGGAGGTCATCGGACTGCAGGAGGTTGTTCACATTAAGCTCATTGGGACGAGGGGATGAACAGGTTCTCTTTTCATACTATCACAACACTGCTTCTTAGACCAGTAACCCCTGACAGATGTTTGGTTCCATGTTCTCGGTTATCCTTGTACCCATGTGAACCGTCTCCCCACCCCACCAGAGAACACAGGGGCCACTATAACAGGCACACACTGGTGTGATGATGAATTAAATCTCCCTTTGAGCATTCCCACCATGACGTCTATCACTAATTGGCATGATGACACTGGTGCGTACGCCTTCCTGTAGCCCAGCGTTGTGGGTGGAACAGCCTACGTCTTCCCAGAGTCATGTGACTTGGGCTGTATATCTACCATTGACACAGTCTGACAATACAATGCAAACAAACAACATTTATACAGATTGGCAACTTCAGGGCACCGTACGGTGCAAGCAAAGTCTTTTTTTTTTAATATATATGTTTGAATTCCCGCGACTCCAGAGACGTAGCATTACTTTTTATTGTCCAAACTGCTGACCAGAGCTGGCAAAGAATGCTGGGAGGGTTCTGAGGTTTTGCTGTTGTTGGTGTTGCTGCCGTCACTGTCAGTGACCTC
This sequence comes from Dascyllus trimaculatus, assembly GCA_024666655.1. Classification (NCBI taxonomy): domain Eukaryota; kingdom Metazoa; phylum Chordata; class Actinopteri; family Pomacentridae; genus Dascyllus; species Dascyllus trimaculatus. Next base: position 4,908,400 of record CM045448.1, on the reverse strand, counting down.
CTCCTGTTTCTTCTCCACCGCTGTCTCTGGAGGGTTGACGGCAGCCATCTTGTTCTCAGAGTTGGTGGTGGCGTTGGCGGTGCAGCCTGCTGCGGGGCTGTGGTCGGGGCAGGTCGGCTCGGTCGTGCCATTGGTGGTGGCGACAGTAGCGACCGCTGAGGAGGCAGGAACGTCAGCCACCGGAGCTGCCTCAGTCTCAGGCTTGGCCACGACCTCAGCCTGGGCAGCGGTCCCTGTGTTACCCCCTCCCCCTGCCCCGGGCCCAGGCCCAGCCTTACCCCCCGCCCCTGCACCGGGGCTGTTATCCGCTGTTAGGGCTGTGCTGTCGGGCTGGCCGTCGGCGTCGGGCGTCTGGTTGCTCCCTGTGGCTCCTTTCTCCTCCTGTTTTTCGCCTCCTTCGGCGCCACCGCTGGCTGAGGAGCTGCTCGGCTTCACCTTCTCCACAGAGTTGGTTTCTGGTGCAGCTTCAGAGGCAACTGCAGCCTCAGCACTGTCCTGCACTCTGACGTCTTTACCCTCCGTCTCTGCCAGGGCTTGGTTGAAGTTGAAGGCTTGGATGAGGCGAATCAGGTGTTTGACTTTGTCCAGGGAAAGCTGCATCTCCTTCTGCCGAGCCAGGATGGTGTTTTTGGTCTCCATGCATTTCTAAAGGAAGAAGAAAAACACGGTCAGAACTGACACCACGTGAATTCTGGATCAAATTCTATTCCGACCAGTGCTTCACCTCGACATGGTGATTACACACTAGGTTCTTCTGAGGTGGTAACATCTGGGTTTCTATGTTTTATTGAATCCAAAAGTGAATTTGCTTTTGTTGCAACCTTGGTTTTTGGTATGTTTAAGTGACTAAATCAACTAAAGCCCAAAGAGAAGAGAGCTGAAATCACATTTAGTGCGCTGAAGTCTTTCGAGGCTCATCGAGTCACAACAGTCTGTCACATTATAAGACTAAATATTACCCGAGCTGATGAAATCATGATTTTATTACTACAATTAAGTCTGCCAGCCTCGCCAGACAGAGAAGGTAAAGATGTTTGTTGTGCAGTGAATTCGGTGATATAATAGAACTCAAAACGACTACTTAAGTAAAAGAACAGCTACACAATGAGGAGCAAATAAGATGCTTTAAAATGTCAACAGAGACTGAACTTTTTCACTCTAAGGGGCTGAAACTTGGATTTCATTTGGAGCCACAGAACTGACTTAAATAATCAGCTGTTTTTTAGTTATATTTATCAGTTTTTGTGCTTCACTATGTAAACCTTTGTTTACATTTTGTACTGTGATGTATTATACAAAGACATACAGTTTGTCAGTCAAATTAATTTAAAGGAAATGGTCATTTGGTGTTTTTTTGGAGGAAAATTAATCATTTAATCAGTAAAATAGTTGATAAATTAATTTACAGAACAATATTTAGGGTTACCCTGGCCCTACTTGCGATGCTGCTGCTTATGTAATGTGTTTATTTTTCTTATATTAGTCGTGTTGTCGAGCTGCTTCAGAGGGTTTCTCACCGTTATGGAGTTGCTGAGCTGCTTGACTCTCTGTTCGAGCTGCTCTCGCTCCAGTTTCAGTTCAGAACTCCACTTCATCAGCTTCTGTTTCTCCTCTTCTTTAGCTGAAAGACAGAACATCAAAGAGTCAGTGCGTCCTCGTGCGTCCCGGCAGACGTGCGATTTAAAAGAAAACAATGAGCCGCCACCTTCTTTGTAAGCGATGTAGGAATGAACGATAGCCAGGGTGCCAGGCCAGGGAATGGCTTCTTCTTTTTTCAGGATCTGCAGAGAGAAGCTCGGAGTTTTCACAGAGGCCGAGACTCGAGGGAAAAAAAAGACTTGAGGGAGACAAATTGAGCCGCCACCCTGTGGTGGGGCTGAAAAGGGACAAGCAATGGAGTGGATGGATGTGAGATGCCAATCTTTACTGACAGTGAATGAGACAGAAGCACAAAAAAACAATACTGCATCATGTGTATGCTTACAAAGGTCTGAACAGTCCTACAGTACAGCTACAGGCCCTGAGAGGCTCCTCTCTGGACTGCGGTACCCCCTTCCCCCTGACTCAGGATCAGTCTCGGCTGCTGCGGTTACCTGATCTTGACATTTTGGACAGATCCACATGCCTTTAGGAATGGTTTTCAGGGGTGGATCCAGGCAGTCCAGGTGATAAACACGAGAACACGTGTCGCACATGAGCAACTGGCCACTGCGTCTGCACACAGTGCAGAAATCCTCATGGATGTCTCCCTGTGAGGAAGAATTGGACCAATCAGTTTCCCTGCCCAGCGGAGCCCCACCAACCATCTGTGGAGAGGCGAGGTGGGGGGAGGCACCATGATCTGTTAATTTACAGCTGGCCTTGTTTGGATGTCTAATGGACATGGTGTGTTAATCACTGAGCCCACAGAAAGGTTACTGGACATCTGGGAGTTAGAGTGTGTTCTAGTTATTAATGGGCTACAGGACACTGTTCACTTTGTAAGGCTGAATCAAAGTAAAACCAACTGATGGCTGATGGTTATCACATGGACACAACAAACCAAATGGACGTGTTGGGGTGCAAATGACTGACAGAGCTACTGGGCCAATAGGACTGTGTGTGACGGGGTGTCCAACCCTCTGAACTGTCCGTCTCCCCCATCGTTACTTACATCCCCAGAGCTGGGGCTGGGCAGGGGGAGGGGATGGACGGGGCTGGAGGGGGAGGTCGGGGTGAGGCTGCCCAGCTCCGGGACGCTGCTGTATTTGGGTGGGCGACCTGGGTGAAATGAGACAGACGACAAAGACGGAAAACAAAGAAAAAAAAGAAAGATGGAGAGGGGGGAAAAACAAAAACAAACAGTCTGTATGACATACCTTGGAAAGGGAGTCTTCGTTGGCTAGCATGAGTCAGGGGAGCGGTGAGGGAGGAAGAGGAGGAAGAGGAGGAGTCAGAAGCACAGACAGCAGTGTTAGTGCAGGAGACTGGCTCCATGCAAGCTGAAGCTGAGCACCAGTACAACCCTGCTGGATGGACTCGTGTCAGATGTTAGCACACCTCAGTCACCTGGACAGGCGCTACGACCTCATGCTAGTCTTTTAACTGCGTCTCACTGTGGCTTAGAAGTGCTCTGATTGGCTGCTTGATGCTTTGCTGGTGTTTGTCTCACTTTTTCAACTCATTCTGCAGTGGAGAACGGTCCGACTGCGCCGCCCTATCATTCCAGCTTGTTTGTGTTTCTTTAAACCAATCACAATCGTTTTGGGCGGAGCTAAACCAAGGATGCTGTGAGCGGGGGTGCGTTCTAAAATCCATACTACAGTAATACTACAGCACTATGCAGTAAGCCAGAAAACAATGTAGTAAGTTCCAATTAGGGCTGCAAATTTTGAATAATTTCCTAAACCTACAGTTGGCAGCCTTAATTAATAACATAAAAATAAACTTGATGAGCGCTACCTATGCTAACAGAATGATTTTCGACAGTCACAAGACAACTGTTGCACCATTAGCCAGTCCCTCCAGGAATTCGTGATGCTGCGATCGCAACAATTAATGCCAATTCAACCAATCTCCATGAATTCTGCGCCACCTTGCAATTTCGTCCAATCACCGCCACTTTTCCCGCAATTTTGTTCCGCCTCCCGTGAGTTCCACCAATCACAGCAGTCCCCAGTAATGCACATACGTCATCGGATTCACTTCCTTGTTTATGGTTTGAAGATACAGATGCAACAAAAACTACTGCAAAACAATTCCCTGATGTTCTTCACCAAAGCGGAGCTAAACTGTTTTCACCCCGTGGAATATTGAGGTGGAACACAAACCAAAATCATCGATTGACAAACACTTTTCTACCGTAAACATATCAGGAGAATGGGTGAAACCAGCGGACCACAGACCAGACAAACCACCGTGATGAAGCTGTTGATCCAGATCTGTGGCAGCACTGAAACAATGAAGGTCAGTTAGATTCATTAACTGACGTGACGAGCTGTGAGCGTGTGTGTGTGAACACGCGTGTGCCAGGATGTGAAATTAACTTTTTAGACTTTTAACATTTTTAATTAATTATACAAAACAAAGGAAAAAATGCAACTTTTTAGCAATTTTTTTACCGTCTCCCGCAATCTTATCGTAACAAATACACTTAAAACGTTGCAACTTTCATCACAAGTTTTTAGAAAAACTGTCGCGAATTCAGACATTTTAGGAGCAACAATCTGGAAAAACGCCCAAGAAATTCTGGAGGGACTGATTAGCTAATATCACATTCAAGCAACCTCATGATCATGGTGTTGCTATCCTAGCCTAGCACGCTTTAGCTTGCTAACACGGGAGCTCACTAAGCATCACAGAATTCTTTGTCCTGGTTTCACTTTACTAGCTAAACTCCCACAATGCTCTCTGCTTAACAACGCAAGTGGGAGTGACCTCCTCCTTATGTAGCCACAGTAGGAAGCTCCACCTGGTGGTGCAACCAGGTACTACAGCTGATCTACAGTGCAATTTACGGCATGCACGACCTTCATCTTCTAATTAAGAAGTGGAGGCCGCAGCAGGATTGTAGAAAACACTGAAGTCCTGAATCCAAATTTCTGTTTTCTATCAGCTCTAAAATAAAAGTTCAGGCGCAGCCGTTTCTGCCAGGGTGAGATAAATAAAGGTCTGTGGCCAAAACCAAACCTGAGACGTTTTCTTTCAGATTCAGTAACGTTAAAGATGATGTGCTAAAATCTGACACTGCGAGTTACACATGACAACGACACTGAGCTTCTTCTGCTGAAAACAAAGCAGAGGGAGGCTGTGAAGGAATTAATAATGCTTCATATTAAACCTCTGAAGTCAGTCAGAAACTAAACCGACGAACCAGAAGCTTCTGAAAGTCGGTTTAGTGTTTTTTTGAGGTGTGAAGTTACAGAAGGAGCTTCCTGTTAGTCGAGGTAAAAGTCAGTGTGACCCTCTTGTCAGAAAAGCAATCCGTGATAATGAACACATTAATTTTTCCTACAATTCCCAGGATGCACTTCAACTACTCCCAGAGAAAACTACAGGCTTTAAGATGAAGGTTGAACCAGATTCATGCTTCTTCATCGAGCTCAGATCACCACAGAGCATATTTCAGCAGGGGCTGCCACTGATGACGACTTTATTGATTAGGTGTCGGTTTGTAGATCAATCTATTAAATCACGATCAGAAGAAACAGCAAATAAAATCCCACATGTGCAGCACCAACGATGTGTGAGAAGCAAAGGAGCAAAGAGGCGACCAGTTTAAAACTCACCTAACTGGACATAAGACACCTCTGTGGTTTTTAAAGTGTGTAAATCAATCAAAGAACTTCATAGTCGCCTAAAATTCCAATAAAATTCTCGTCATCATGATAAACATGTTGCATTAAAAACAGTAAACCTGCATCAGGATATGTTGTGGTTCAGGTATTAGTTGCTGGATGTCTCAAAACATCCAGCAACTAAATCAAAATAAATCAGAAAAAAATTATATTTGGCTGCTCAGAGTCTAAACTGAACAAAAATATAAAGACCCCATGTGAAATATTGATGCCACATGAAATGCACCACCCAAAGTGAGCGTATACTGTCTGGTACTTGTACTAAATGGATGTTTCTCTTGATTAGTGTCCCAAATCTGAGTCCACCACTGCCTCAGTGATGCATTAATTCCATTCAGTCCATGGGTGTGGCATATCCAGACGCTGCTCCAACACAATGAGCAGTACTCAGTCACTCCTTATACTGGGGACAATAAAAGGCCACCCCAACATGTCACATGTTGACCAAAGCAGCAACGCCTCAGATGACTCTGGTCATGAGGGAACGTGTCATTGGCATGTTGGAAGCAGGAATGTCCACCAGAGCGGTCGCTATCAGACGACAGGACGTTTGAGAGTTGGTTTCCAACAGACGGGCAGTACTGCAAATCCACCTCATCCACGTCGGCCACGTGTGACCACCCCAGCACAGGATGGACACATCCGGCTGTTCACTTGTGGGATGGTCTCAGACCAGCGACACGTACAGCAGATGAAACCTTTGGTCTGACAACAGACGCATCACACCAACATGCCAATGACACGTTCCCTCATGACCGGAGTCATCTGAGGCGTTGCTGCTTTGGTCAACATGTGACATGTTGGGGTGTCCTTTTATTGTCCCCAGTATAAGGAGTGTCTGAGTACTGCTCATTGTGTTGGAGCAGCGTCTGGATATGCCACACCCATGGACTGAATGGAATTAACGCATCACTGAGGCAGTGGTGGACTCAGATTTGGGGCCCTAATCAAGAGAAACATCCATTTAGTACAAGTACCAGACAGTATACGCTCACTTTGGGTGGTGCACTTCATGTGGCATCAATATTTCACATGGGGCCTTTATACTTTTGTTCAGTGTATTTAGTCTCTTCCTGGTTTCATTTTTAAACAATCATCAACTTCCTCCAACGTTAACTGTTTATACTGATCCTCTTGATTATTATTTATGTATCTATTTGACCTTTTTCTTTATTTTTCTGATACGTTTTATGTAAAGCCTCATTTTGCCTCGAGGAACACTTGTTAAATAAACCTGTAAAATAAAGTGCATCAATGTGGAGCTTTTATTTGTCTTTCCAAGAAACTCCTACGTCGGTTAACTTCTACAGTTGCTTCCTATTTTATAAAACAAGTTATGTTTAATGTGATTCTGCTGTTGGGTATTTCATCTGTTCCGTAGGTTAAACTGTGTTTGCTTTCTAACCACAGTTTATTATGAATTACAGAGTCGCGTCCGGCTCGTTGTAAACCCCGAGTGTTCGTGTTTACATCCTTTCATTCACTTGGTGCCTCGGCGATAAGAAGCTTTGGTAAAGGACATAATATCAGAGAATGAGCGGATTACACTGAGCCGTCTTTAACACACCGACTGTTGTCTTGACTTTCGTGAAACAGGAGCAGCCGGAGCTGGAATATTTCACTCCGAGGTGGCTGATGTGAGCCTCGGCGGCTCGGCTCTGACAAACAAGCATAAATCCGGCTTTAAGGCCGACTGAAGCGACAGGAAACAGAAAGCAGGAGAAGGAGGGAAGTTTCACGGCGTGTTATTAGTGCTGAGCAGATTAGTCTCCATTCTACCGGATCTACCGCTGTCAAAAGCAAACACTCGTCTCTGAGCTGCTTCTACTGGTGTCTACTGTGATCGACCAGTGTTTCATACGGACCTCTCTTCCTGGTCCCCTGGTGCAGAGGGCTGTTCAGGTAACTCACTGCACTCTTTTTCCTCTGAAAGACAAAAGGGAGAAACGGCATGTTAGTGAAGTTATAATACGGCCCCTGCAGCATGTCAGACTGTTCAGATGAGCCCCAGAACCCACGGGTCGGTCTTAAAGGCACGTCTTTCCCTTGAACGTATCACATGTGACCTCAAGTCCCGACTTTAATCTTGAAATGCTGATTTTTCTTCCACCTGTCTCACTTTCAAATCCTCCAAAAATATACTGCTTGCACCAGATTCTGTAAAAAACATTCCGCATATCGAGGCGCAAATGTGAAGCCATGACTGACACGGCTGTAACCAAGAGTCAGTTTTCAGGTTGAACTGCAGGCAGTGTTTCCACAGAGGGACGGAGAGGAAAATCAGACCTACTGGATCTATAAAATAAATGCAGCATGACTCAGAAACAGTGAACAGAGGAGACAGTAGTTGGAGATACATCCAGCATGGAGGAACATCTTTATAGAGATGATGAGGAGAGTAGAGAGGAGAAGACTGGAGAGGATGGAAACATGGAGATAGATAAATATCTATAGTATGTGGAGAGAAAATGACCACAAAGAGACACAAAATGACATAAATAAGACAAAAAAAACCAACAAAAATAAGACGCACAATGCCAAAAACAAGAAATAAAACAACACAAACAAGATAAAATGACAAAAAAAGACAAAACTGAGACGACAAGAGAGACTGAGGGGAAAATCAAACCTACTGGATCAATAAATAAATGCAGCATGGCTCAGAAACAGTCTATAGCATGTGGAACTCCATTTTTTCCAGTACTGGTAGCTTTTATTGTTAAATAGATCATCAAAGTCATTCAGTCGTAGTTTTTTTTCTGTCTTTTTACTATTTTTAAGGGCGGCTGTGGCTCAGGAGTGGGTTGTCCACTGATCGCAAGGTTGGCGGTTCGATCCCCGGCCCTCCCACATACCGAAGTGTCCTTTGGCAAGACACTGAACCCCAAGTTGCTCCCAATGGTAGATTAGCACCTTGCATGGCAGCTCTGTCACCATTGGTGCATGAATGTGTGAATGAGAAACACATTGTAAAGCGCTTTGAGGACCACTAAGGTATATATAAGGCTAAAATACACTCATCTGATATCACTGCTTTAACTGTTTTAGTCCAATCAATGTGACTTTTAGGCTTTGAATATTGTAAACTGCACAATATTCTGTTTTTCAAGGTGTTTTTGGAGGCACATGCAGCTCGACTAATCAATATTTTCTTCCTTCTTCTTCCAGTGAAACTAAATCCATTTGAGATTTTTTGTGCCGCTGCAGAGACGGAGCGAGTCAGGAACGCAGGCTGTTCATTCTAATTATCTTCTGTGGTTTATTGCAGCTCACAAATCAACTTTAAGCTGCTGTTAATGGCTGCAGCGCGTCTGCAGAGAACAATCCAGAAGTTCTTCAGTGGGCGTGAGGGTTAATGAGCTGTTCATATAAAATATTCTGTCCTTGAAATGTGGAGTTAGCAGTAGGGATGCACGATAATGTCAATTTCAACCAATACCGATAATTTTATACTTCCTGCAGCCGATAATCAATAATGTCAACCGATATTTCTGTACTTAATTGACTATAATTTAAGTACAAATCCACTTCCTACTATAATTCTGACCCATACAAATAAATAGAACCATTGGGTAGAGCATAAACTGCCAGGGAAATGTAAGGCTGGTCTGAACAGCAATATCTGAGCTCCAGATCCAATAATCACTGAGGAGGAGTGGGAGCAGGAGGGAGCAGGGGGTGACACTGGAGCGTGACACCGGAGTTACAGGTCTGCATACTACAAGCACGGCGGCGTTCAACAGCCTTGGCAGCACTCGGCGACGCTCGGCAGCACTTGGCGACGCTCGGCAGCACTCGGCGACGCTCGGCAGCACTCGGCGACGCTCGGCAGCACTCGGCGACACTCAGCGACGCTCAGCAACACTCGGCAACGCTCAGCGACACTCAGCGACGCTCAGTGACACTCGGCAACACTCGGCGACACTCGGCAGCACTCGGCAACACTCGGCGACACTCAGCAACACTCGGCAACACTCAGCGACACTCAGCAACACTCGGCAACGCTCAACGACGCTCAGCAACACTCGGCAACACTCAGCGACACTCAGCCACGCTCAGCGACACTCAGCGACGCTCAGCGACACTCAGCGACGCTCAGTGACACTCAGCAACGCTCAGCGACACTCAGCGACAGCATGCATGACTATTCCAATATCAAAATTATTATCCAAATACCACCACAACCAACCAATATTCAGATATTCCAATATTCAGGACCAGCCCTAGTCAAATGTCTTCTTCTGACATGGTAAACAAAGTCCACACTGGTCAGTGTCACGCCATGCTGCTTGTTTTTCTCTGCCCGCGCATTCTTATGACATCACACACATGCGACAGTACCGTCAGGGAGGGGAGGGGTTGAGGAGCCAGGCATGAGGACAAACCACAACACACAGACCAACGGCAAAAACCAAGATTCAGAGTCTTTATTATTATAGACTCATTTTTTTATTATCGGAATGACGTCATAATTGCCAAAATTAACCGATATTATCGTGCATCCCTAATTAGCAGCAATTTCCTCAAAAAAACGTTTGCAGACAACCTGTTTTTGAAGCTTAAATCTGCAGTTTGAATCCTATTTGTGCTCAACAGAAGTAAAATTAAGGCTGCAAATGCAACAGGAAGAGTTTTAGGGTTGACCAATCCAAGCGAAAGACAGCACTTGATGTTGCTCATCAGATAACTGTGAATAAAACGCGTTTGCGTCGCCGCCTCTTGGACGTACCTCGGGCTCGAACACGGCTCCGCTGTACACCGGGTTGGCCGTCGTTCTCCTCTTCCTCTCCTGTCTTTTGCTCTGAATTTCTGCAAATGAAAAACACCAGAGTTCGACCGTGAAGACGCGGCGGCTTCGGGGTCCCGCCGGCTGTTAGAAGTACAACTCACCTTCCAAGTGGTCGTGTGTTACGAGGCCCAAAGACACCATGAAGGCCAGTTTCTGGAAGAGAGAGAGATGAAGCAGTTTGATCAGCCTGGAGGAAACACTCAGTACAAATAAAACAGTTCAAACAGAAACACACGATAAGTACTATCAGCAGAATGTACTTGACATATCCAAAGTGAAGGTGACTGGTCTGCAGAAGGGATGTGTTACTAGACATTTAGAATATTGTATTAGAAGGTCACTACTGCATGAAAATCCCTAATGGTTGCATAAAAGTATCACTAACCTGAATATGACCTCACCAAAACTTCAGTAACGACTATATCAATGCAGAAAGTGACTTTAATATAGATATCAGTGCACAGATGAGTCAATAATCTAGGTACTACTGCACTAAAATATAAATGACCAGAATATAAACAGACAAAAGTGTCAACAGTCTGGATTGTGCACATTAAGGCGTCTCAATAACTTGGATATAAACAGACAAAAGTGTCAACAACCTCAATATTTATACACAAAAGTATCCATAACCCAGATATTAAAGCCCAAAGTGCCAAAAACATGGATAATGATGCTCAAAAATGTCAATAACTTAGATATTAAACACACCAAAGTGTCAAAAAAGTGCATGTTAATACACAAAATAATCATAAACTTAGATATTAATGCACAATAGTATCAATAACCCAGGTATTAACAGACATAAAGTGCCAAAAACCTGGATATTAATGCACAAAAGTGTCAGTAACTTAGATATTAACACACCAAGGTGCCAACAACCTTAATATTAACACATAAAAGTATCAGTAACCCAGATATTAACATAAAGAAAAGGTCACAAACCTAGATATTAATGCACAAAAGGGTCAATAACTAGATAAAAAACACACCAAAGTGTCAATTAACTGCATTGAAATATCCCAAATAATCATAAACCTAGATATCAATGCACAAAAGCATCAATAACCGAGATATTAACATGGAGAAAGCGGCAAAAACATGCTTAAGAATGCACAAAACTTAGATAATAAACACAGCAAAGTGTCACTAACCAGGATATTAATGCGCAAAACAACCAAACACCTGAATACTAACACACAAAAGTTTCAATAAATTGGATATTAAACACAACAAAGTGCCAACAACCTGAATATTAACACATAAAAGTATCAATAACCCAGATATTAACAAGCAGAAAGGGTCACCAACCTGGATAAGAATGCACAAAAGAGTCAATAACTAGATAATAAACACACTAAAGAGTCAATAACTAGATAATAAACACACTAAAGAGTCAATAACCTGGATATTATTGCACCAAAGCAACAAAACCTGAATATTAATACACAGAAGTGTCAATAACCTGCATGTCAATACACAAAATAATCATAAACCTAATTAATAATGCACAAAAGTATAAGTAAACCAGATATTAACATATGTAAAGTGCCAAAAACCTGGACAAGAATGCACAGAAGTGTCAAAAATCTGGATATTAAAGCACAAAAGTGTCAATAACTTAAATATTAAACACACCAAAGTGCCAACAACCTTAATATTAACACATAAAAGTGTCGATAACCAGATATTAACATACAGAAAGCAGCAAAAACAGGCTTAAGAATGCACAAAACTTAGATAATAAACACATCAAAGTGTCAATAACCTGCATGTTAATACATAAAATAATCGTAAACCTAATTATTAATGCCCAAAAGTATCAGTAACCCAGATATTAACATACAGAAAGTGTCAAAAACCTGGATATTAATGCACAAAACTAACAAAAACCTGAATATTAATGTACAAAAGTGTAAATGACCCGGATATTAAACCCACCACAGTGTCAGTAACCTGAACATTAACACTTTAATATCAGCAGTTCAGTTTAAAAAAGACTCCTCCGACTCATCACAGCCCTGATAAACGTACCGGTGGCCTGGTTCTTACCTCCGGGTTCTCCTCTTTCTTGGGTCTGGGAGGTGGAGACAACGGAGGGGTGGAGGAGGAAGGGAGGCTGACGACGGCCTTCAGCTCTGCTCCTCCTGATTTAACAGTCTGCTGGGAGGAAGAGGAGGAAGACGACGGCGGGTTTAAGTCCGGATGAACCCAAAACAATCGATCTGAGACGGGCCTCGTCTCTGATGGAGGCATCAAGGATCAATAAACTCTTACCTTGGGCTCAGTGGTCAGGCTGCTGATCTGGATCGGCTGGGCGGGGGTCGGGATGGGGACGGGGGTGGGGTTGGGCGCCTGGGCGGGGCTGGCGAGGCGGGCGGGCGTGGCAGAGACCGGCGTGGTGATGACGATGCCCGTCAGCGGGGTGGAGCCGGTCTTGCCGCAGGGCTGCCCGTTGACGATGCGCACCTGGTGGATGGGAGCCGCCGACGGCAGCGAGGACGACAGCTTGGTGGCCAACATGACGGGCCTCTGCAGCAGCTGGGGGGCCGCCATCATGGGCGGGGGAGGGGCCGGGGCGATGGGGACGTTGGTGGGCGTGGCCGGCTTTGGCCTTACCTGGTGACGACAGACAGCCAATCAGAAAACAGCACCGAAACAACCCGACACTGCTGGGCAACGCCACTGCCTCAGGCTGACTGATGCTACTGCTAATTCTGCTAACGCTGCTAAGAATACTACAACTACTGCTAACACCGCCAATAAAACTACAACTACTTTTAATGCCGCTAATGAAACTACAATTACTGCTAATACCTCTAACAAAAGTACAACAATTGCTAACGTCGCTAATAAAACTACAACTACTGCTGATACTACTAATAAAACAACAACTACTGTTAATACCGCCAATTAAACTAGAACTACTGCTGATAACACTAATAAAACTAAACCTATTGCTAACAATGCTAATAAAACAACAACTACTGCTGATACCGCTAACAAACTACAACTACTGCTAAAACCGCTAATAAAACTAAAAACAACTGCAGATATTGTTTATAAAATTAAAGCGACTGCGGACAATGCTAATAAAACTACAACTACTGCTGATACTGCTAATAAAACTACAACTAATGCTAACACCACTAATAAAAGTACAACTACTGCTAATAAAATTAAACCTACTGTTGATAACGCTAATAAAACTACAAATACTGCTAACACCGCTAATAAAGCTACAGCTACTGCTGATACTGCGAATAAAACTACAACTACTGCTAACACTGCTAATAAAACTACAACTACTGTTGATACTGCTAATAAAACTACAACTATTGCTAACACTGCTAATAAAACTACAACTACTTTTAATACCAATAATAAAACTACAACTACTGCTAATAAAATTAAACCTACTGTTGATAACGCTAATGAAACTACAACTACTGCTAACACCAACAATAAAAACTAAAACTACTGTTACACTGCTAATAAAACTACAACTAGCTAACGCCGCTAATGAAACTACAACTACTGTTAATACCACTTATTAATTTACAACTACTGCTAACGACACTAATAAAACTACAGTTACTGCTAATACCACTAATGAAACTACGACTACTATTAATACTGCTAATAAAACTAAACCTACTGCAGACAACGCTAATAAAACTACAACTACCGCTTACGCTACTAATGCTAATAAAACTACAACTACTGCTAATATAGCTAACAAAACTACAGCTACTGCTAATACCGCTAATAAAACAATATTCGCAGTAGCTGCTAAACCTTCTGCTAAAAGTGCTAGTAAAACTACAACTACTGCTAACATAGCTAATAAAACTAAACCTACTGCTAACACTGTTAATAAAACTACAACTACCGTAATGTAGGGAAGCAGAGCTATGAAGTGGCATAAAATGGAAATACTTGGGTGCAAGTAATTCTCAGTAGTACTGTCCCAACCCAATGCTAGGTCGAACTTATTCAAGATTTACTGTTTTTATCATTTCAGTATGAAATGGTTTACTACGCTGCTAATGCTAGCTTCAAACGGTAATTTAGAGTTAACGTAGGCTAATGAGGCCAGGAAATGAGGAGCACTCAGCACTTCTTTGGCCAGTGTGCTTTGTTGTTTTACTGCTAACAAGAGAAATCACCTGTTACACCTGATAAAAGCTGCTAATGCTAATGCTAATGCTAATGCACCCCCTCCACAAGGAAACCCTAAACTCCTGTTAATACTACATATCATAATACTGCTGCTGCAACTCATATTTTACATGTTTGTTTGCCCTTTTTGTTGCCTAACACACCTTTAATTCAGTCTGATCTGCCTGTTTGATCCCTGAAGTCTCATTTTGTTCCTGTTTTGGGGGGCTTAAGGTAAAAAGGGTACAGCTCCCGATGAAACCAGTGCAGCCAGAGCTCCCAGTGGCGTCGCCCAGCACAAACAACATTCCTCCACTCAAAAGGGTTAAAACACACCAACAGCCAGGAACACAAAATACCAAGAAGCTGCAGGAAAACAAGCCGTCACCACGAAAAAAAGGTCAAGAACACACACTCGGACACAGGCAGGAAACCTCGAGAAAACAACCTGTTCACGGGTCAGTCGGGAAATTAAAAAGAAGCACAACGAGAGGAGAAGAGATGAGTAGAGGCAGCACAGAGCAAACAATGTTTTAGTGCCACGGAGCAAGGCATGAGTGTTTGCTTTGGTGCGCTCCTGCCCCCTGCTGGAGAGTGAGCGAGTCACCTCGGGTGGGCCACACACACTGGTCTGAGGGGGGGGGGGTTAGGGTTTGGAGGCGGGTCTTACAGGGACGCACCTGTGGCTGAAAGGTGGGTCGAGGCGTCAGTCTAGGAGGAGGGACAAACTGAGGAACTTTGATTGGCTGGGCGGTGGTGGTGGTGGCCTGCACCTGAGACAAGACCACAGCAGATGGTGGATCTGTGCTGATTGATACCTGCCGTCAGCTCACATCCGCACTTTCAACAGGACTGAAACGTTTGTGCACAACAACAGGAAGCCGGGAGACGAGGCGGCAGCTTCGGGGGTGACGCTTGAGGCATTTTTAAGACGCTCAAGGTTGGAGAATTTGCACGTTTTCTGCAGGTGTTTGGGCTTATTGACCAAAAAGTGAACCGCTTCGGTAGGGCTGCACGGTACATACTGTCAGGATCAACTCACCCAGCTGAGGTCGAGGATTTTCTTGACATAAATCATGCAAAACATTCTACCTGAACTCCACACACCCTCTACTACAAGTACTTCGAAAATCGTCCCTCGGTGTTAAATTCAATCACTTCAGGTTCTTTTAAAGCGTCTTTAAAGTCTCACCAGTTGATTATTTTCCACAGGAGTCGGCCGATTTTTACCGAATATCCAGAAAACCTCCAGAAACAGTCGTCATCATGTCGATAGATTACGCTGATTTATTTACAGAGATTAAAATACCTTTCTAGAATTCATATCTCCGCTAATATTCCCTCAGTTCCAGCCCAGTCTGTGTTGTTGGGTAGAAACAGCTCAGCTCTGTCAGATCTGAATGTCATTTGGTGCTACATCAGAAACTGAATTAGCCTCGGAGCTGGAAAATCCACTTTTTAGGACATTTTAACAGGATTGTTTTGATTTCTTTCTGAAGGGAACGTCTTCATATCCATTGAAAACATGTTAAACTAGAAAAGCCCTCAGAGAGCTCAGACCTCCTCCAAGGAGCTTCAGTCCACCCCCAACACAATCTCCCAATTCATATATTTTGTATGGAACGTTACAGATACAAATGTAATTACATACAGTTCAAATGTCCTACCGACAATGCGGCCTTCACCCCATCCGACCTAATGAACAGGCGCGGCCTCTAGCGCGGCAGCTCCTAACAGCCTCCCAGCTTCTTAGACAACCGGAGACAAGAATGCCAGCCCAACCGTGCGTATGTCGCTCAGGAAGGAAAGAGAACTCCGTCACTGTCGCTGTCTGTCGCGTGGAGACCCAAAATGTCATGTGGTCAGAGGGGGTTACCCCAAAAACAAGAGTGCCCCCTGGTGGCTTTTAGAGTAAACCGCATTTAATTGTCCACAAAAACATTCCCGGATCCAGACGGTGGTACGGATCAGTCCCAAAATGTCATCATTTCTTCTTTGTCCCATTTCACACATTTCCTGAAAATTTCATCCAAATCCGTTGATAACTTTTCGAGTTATTTTGAACACAAAAAAACAAACAAACCAACGCCGGCCATCACATAACCTCCTTGGCAGAAGTAAAAATTAAAGATCTTACATTATCCCTTCATTATTTAAACATTTAATGAAAATGACACATTACTCGTAGCTTTCAGTGGCTTTAACATCACATTTGATGGCTTCAGCTGTCTGGTAAACACAGTCGTCCGTCGCCATATCACGGTTCACTTTTCTCGGTCTCACTGTACGGTGGATTTTTAGATTCTATATAAAATACGTGCGTCAATGGAGTCCTGGTTAAAGCGTAGCAGTAATGCAGCTAAAAACACGGAGGAACAGGAGCCAAAGGCGGCCAAACCAGAGCCGGCAAACTTCAGACAGTATTCCGAAGAACTACGAAAGAACTACGAGTTGTAAACCTCCCAGGGCTTTGAATTCTTTCTGTGGGTAAATGTTAGCTAACAGTGGCATGAAGCCCGCACATCTTCAGCGGCATCTCTGGACAAAACACGCCTGCCATGTCGGTAAGCCACCTGAGCTTTTTAAGAGGAAACTAAATGAATTCAGGTCATCTTAAGAAACAATGCGGAGGACGGCCTCCACAACATTTATTCAACACATCTGCTGGACAACCCTGTATTTTTTCGACATGCGCTGCAGCAAAACCAAACGTCTCGGCGTCAAGTTCTTCCGATACCGTGCAGCCCTACCCCGTAAGCCGGGAGCTTTGTGGAGTTTCTGCCTGAGGAAATATTAACTCAGCTGTGAGGCTCTGAGGATGGGGGACGCTGGGGAGAAAGTCTCTCCGCCTCCAGACCAGAGTGAGCGTCGGCGGCTCACGCTGGGCTCTGGGACCTCTGTTGTTTTGCACGATCGTTTGGCTCGGCGACGTTAACCGGACCGGCTGCTAGGAGGCCACCACTCACACCGCAGCCTGCTTTTAGAGACACACCCCACAACATCCTCCCCCCCTGAAGGCGGGTCGGACGACACGCGGCTGCCAAACCGCCCGTCTACGTTCAGGAGCCCTCCTCAGCTCTGCACATCACAACACAAACTCTTCAGTAAGGTCAGATCAGAGGTAGGGGGCCGGCGGCGGAACCGGAGGGTCTTACCACCATGGCGTTCTTGGACACCAGCCGCACGGGCTCCGAGCTCTGGCTGGTCAGCTTGCTGGCCACCTGCAGGTTGATGGGGGCGTTCTGCGAGTCGGGTTTGGTGATAGCTGTGGTTACCATAGCGACGGTGGGCGGGCGTTGCGGCAGGACGGAGCCGGGCAGGGCGGGCGTGGCGGCAGCTTTCAGCACCAGAGGTAGAGTCTTCGTGGTGAGGACCGGCGTGACTGTCAGGGTCTGCTGAGGGAGAATTTAACCCGTCAGACACGCGGCAGAGGAGGACGTTTCACCGCCAAAAACACACGTGAAATAACCGTGAGCAGCAGTGAACACGCTAAAAACACGGGTAAGTTTTCACTGGCCTCCTCCGCTGTAGAGATTCAAGGATACAAGGACTAAAACTCCTCTAACTTCTCAAATAAATCACATTTTTACATGAAAAACTACAGAATGACCCTTTAAGTCTTCTCATATTTAAACACACAGCTGCCACTAACATCTGTATTGATTAGAGCTTAATCAATCAACATTAATCATCTTTAAAATGTTATAAACCAGACATTAAAGAGCAGCTTTTAGAACAATTTAGTGGGTTTTTTTTACTGATTTTGTTAAATTTACAGATAATAAACCGTAAAATCACAGAATTAAGTTATGTGTTTACATGTCAGCTGTAAAAAATAAAATAAAATTAACAATAAAATAATGTCCACATCAAAAATCTGTATTTTCATAAATGGTAATTTGCTTTTTTTTAATTTTACACCATTTTAACTGTATTTAAATAACAAAAACAACTATTTTTTATAGATATTCGCAGTTATTTGGAAAAATCTTGTATATTAAGGATTTAAAAATAGTACATAACTTATATTTCATAGTTTCCTGTATGTTTAATTAGATATTTAGTTAAATCTCAGAATCAAAGCTTTAATTTATTCATTGATTGCAAAAGGTGATTCTTTCTCTTTCAACGTTTGACCATTAAAATACACAATTTCTTCACTGTAAATAAGAAAAACAGTCATTTTATAGATACTCGCTGTTATTTTAAAGAAATATTGCGTATATTTAGGGTTAAAAACGGTAAATAACTTAATAAACTGAAACAAAATCTCAGAAAAAAGCCTGAATTTGCATGTTAACTTCAAAAATTCCTGTAATTCACTGTTATAGTGTATTTAAATGAGCCACAGATGTCAGTATTTTACAGATATTTGCTGGTGTTGTCTCTGTTTTTGTACTCCACGGCCTTTTAAATGCAGTTTTCTTCACCCTTTACATTTTCACCTGTTATTTTTTACAGTACAAGAAAAGCGACAGAGCAAAATGCTTAAAAGCAACCCGAACTATCAGCTGAATATTAAAGTTTTTATCTGTTTAAAGTATTTCCTTTGGTCCTGAACAGTTGACTGTGTAAAAGCTCTTTCTGTTTTGAGTAAATCCCATGTCTGAGCTGCTCCTCTGAGCTCCCACCTGCTGCAGTCCTCCAGGTATCTGCTGGCTCTGCAGCAGGTTTGCCGGCTTGATGTCGCCGCCTGCTGGAGGAGTCTGGACCTGCAGCTGCAGCTTGGCCTCCGGTTCCTGCTTCACCAGCAGCTCCTTCCTCAGCTGCTCCACCACCTTTTTCTGCAGAGGAGAGGATCAATATTATTACCAGCAGCAGCAGCGGCCTCTGTTTGACCGACCTCGGACTCCCACAGGTGTGTTTCTGCTGCCGCTGCTCTCCTGGTTTAAAGGTTAGACAGGCAAAAAGATGTTTTCATGAACTGGTTTTTGGCTTTTTAGCTTCCAAAATGTGTTTTTTTTTTCAGACTAGTGGAAAGAAAACACCTTGAAAACACATTCAGGGGTTTATTTCTCTACTTCTTTTGGATGTGTGTAAAAAGAGGTGCACATTTATTAAGATAATACGGTATTTGCATGTTTTAAAATTAAATTTCAGGAAACATCTGATGCAAAATGTTCCCGCCTCAATGGATGTAATGAAGTGGAGATGCTTCATGTTGATGTCCGTCAGTTTAAATAGTGGTTCCCAAGAAAACGTACGTCATTTCAAGGTTTCTGATGCAGCAGCTCCGACACTCAAACGGTCCAATTTTATTCCTTTAATTCTTTTATTCACAGCCTGATTTATAGAACATTATACTCTTGAAAACACGACGGCGATTTATGATTTACGAAGCGACTGAAGGAGATTTTCAGCAGCGGTTTGCTGTTTGTTGATGTGTTTTTTTTCCTCTTCAGGTTGCTTTTTGCTCTTTTGTGTAAAATGTGATTGTTAAAATAAAGATTAATGCAAATCAGTCTGTATATTTACATTCCACAGGTCTGTTTGCTGCTTTATATTAATTTAAACTACTTATTTATTCATTAAGTTTTACTCTTGTTAGCTTCTTATTTAAAATATTACTCTAAATGCTACTTCAGTGTGTATTTTCACTGTGTAACACACTCTACTGCCTTGTTGCTACGGTGATCGCACAGATAAAGTTGGCTATTGAAAAGGTCAATAATCAATAGTTGAGCTGCGATCCGATTGGCTGCTGCTGCGTCTCGTTATAAGCCTGCAGAAGAAGAAGACGGAGGAACAGGACGGCGGTACAAACTGTAACGCCGAGTGTCGGAGCTCAGCGGCAACACAAAGCTGCTGCTGACGAACACCATCTGTTGCTTAGCAACACTTGACTCTCAAGCAGCAACTTAATGCAACGATACACAATCATAAAGACGCCCGGAGAAGAGAAAGCAGTGAAAAGTGCCTGATTCTCAGAGAGCAGCCTGACCCGAGGCCCGCAGCCAATCACAGCTTCACCTGCTGATGGCTGCCGCTGAGGGACTTTAACCCTTTGGAGCCACATCAGGCGTCGCTTCAAGCTTCAACCCTCTGATCTCCAGCAGGTTCCAGACTCTCACTGCAGCGTGAAGTCCTGCACCTCCGAGTCAGAACGCCACATATCATCACAGAAAACACTGAGCCTCTTTCATTTTCTGTTACTGAAACTAAAAAAATAAACCTGGAATCAACAGATTTGTGCCTCCACATGCTATAGAGCAGTGGTTCTCAACTGGTGGGTCGGGACCCAAAAGTGGGTCGCGAAGCCATTTCTAGAGGGTCACAGAAGCAAAAAGTAGTGGCATAAAGTCTTTTATTTTGAAGGACGTGTCTCTTATGACACATTTGTTTTCAATAGCAGGATATTTAGTGGTGGTGACACCAGTAGTTGCCCACCATTAACCTCTATATTTGGCTTATTGGAGAAATTTATGCTAAAATGTGCCGAAAATGAACCAAAATGTGCTCAGAATCTGTCAAAATGGGCCAAAATATGCCCAAAAAACTTGGCAAAAGCGTCCAAATATTCCAAAATGAACAAAAAATAAAGCAAAATTTTCCTAAGCTGTATCAAAATGTGTTGAGACTCCACCCAAATAAATCTTAATTTGTTTACAGGAACAGCAAACTTTAAAAATTTGGGTCGCGACTGTTATTAATAGAAACATAGTAAATCCTGAGGCTGGACCAGCTGAGAACCACTGATCTAGATAATGAAGTCTTCACACTTTCACTTTGTTTTCATTCTCATCTCTCACTGCAACGTCTGAACACTGCCTGCAGTTCAGCCAAAAAAGCTTCCTGAATTTCTTTAATTTTCTACTTGACAAAAACTGAATCAACAGATTTGTGTCTACAGGTGTTACCAGTGCTGGAAAAAGATGATGAGGTATTCACATTTTTACTGACTTCTCACTGCACCGTCTGAACACTGCCTGCAGTTCAGCCAAAAAGCTTCCTGAATTTTTCCCGTGTGACTGTTGGTCACAGCTGAGTCATTAACGGCTCCACAGTTACACCCAGAAGCTCAGAATTTTTTGTTTTTTACAGAACCCGCTCACAGCAAACCGTTGATTTCTGACGTATTTTCTACAGAATAAATCCTTTCGTTGATCTCAGGCTGAGGCTCAGTTCAGCTCGGTGAGTTCAAGGACCGTCGGAAAGTTCAACACCTGAGGAATCTTGGTGTTTTTACCGCTTCTGGCCGATAAATGGGGTCATCTTTTAGAGACGACGTGCCTTTTAAACTCGCCCATTCTGGGGTTCAGAGGGTTGATGGTATCTATTTAACAGCTGTGTAGAAATAAACTGAAAAATTCAGATTTTAACAGCATAAACCCCTAAAAAGCAGGAATTTCACTGCTCACAGCATTAAAATGTGACATTAGAACAACAAAGCAGCGTTGTTTTTATTATTATTATATTATCTTTACATGTAGAGCCCAAGAGGAATTATTAAATTATGGATAAAATAATCGGCCATCCTCATTTTTTATAAAACAATTCCGACACTGTGTCTGAAAATAATCCACAAAACCTACTGGCAGGAACCGTTTCCTGAAGGTTAAAATCAAACTTTTCTCAGAGCAGTGAGGTTTGTGGTTTTGCTACCATTATCAGGACAGTAAAACTTGTCCTCTGTGGTTCTCTGGTGGTGGCAGATAGTTCAGCCTGAAGAACCTGGACTGATAAACACCCGGAGACATGAGTGGGAGGCAAACTGACCCTCAGAAAGTCCCCAGAAATAGTTATTTGTCTTCTTTTTTTGGGAGATAATCGCCCAGAGTTTTGTGAACTACGGTTCCCATGATGCTTTGGGGGACGTAAAGAAGAAGTGTGGAAACGACCCTGCAGCTGCTCCTCGTGTTGTTCCTGAGTTTTAAAACACAAACTAAGAAATATTTTAATTCTAAAATGTCAGAAAATGATTTTTAAAAGTCTGTTTCCTAAAATGTCCTGTTTTGTCTACAACCTAAAGATATTCAGGTAAATATTAATATTTTAATTTATTATTTTATTATTATTCAGCTCGTTTCATCTTTATATTTTTCACAAAGATGAAATTAAAATGTATATATATTATTTTTTCTACTTGCATTATAATAAGATTTTATTTTATTCTAGTTATTTCATCATATTATTTGATCTTCAACTTTTATTATTGTGTTAATTTTAATTTAATAATAAAAATAATTTAATATTAATCAATTTCCTGTAATATATAATTTGATTATATTCAATTTAGTTTATTAAGTTTTTTTGATTCTGTGTATTTTATCATAACATACTTTATTTATTTTATTTATTATTATATTTTATTCTGATTATTTGATCACATTGTTTATAATAATATTTTTATATTAATATTTTATTTTATTTTCCTAATTTTATACCATTTAATATAATATTAATATTTGTTTATTTTTATTATTCTTATGCCATCAATACGTTTTATTTTACTCTATTTATAATCGCATATATGGTCTGTTAATTTTATATTAATGCTTCATTTTATTCTCCTCATTTTATCATATTTCATTTTATTCTTAATTTATTTAAATTTTTTTATCTTGATATTTCATTTTTTTTTATCATACTTATTCCATCATTACATTTTATTTTAATTCTGCTTATTTCGTCTTGATATTTTATTTTACTTGTAATTTATTTAAAATTTTTTATCTTGATATTTGATTTTTTTAATCAAACATCTGCCATCGTTACATTTTATTTAATTTTGCTTATTTTATCTTAATATTTTTATTTTATTCTCCTCATTTCGTCTTAATATTTTATTTTATTCTTAATTTATTTTAAAAAATTTTATCTTGATATTTGATTTTTTAAAATCATACTTCTGCCATCGTTACATTTTATTTAATTCTGCTTATTTTATCTTAATATTTTATTCTCCTCATTTTATCCTAACATTCAATTTTATTCTTAATTTATTTTAAATCTTTAATCTTGATATTTTATTATCTTTATCATATCCATGCCCTCATTACATTTTACTTAATTCTGCTTATTTTGTCTTATTATTTTATTGTGTTCTACTTAATTTATCTTATATTAATTGACTTATTTCACTGTTTTATTATTCTACCGCTCATAGCTTCTCTCTGTCTCCAGATATCCTCATCCGACTCTCAGAAACGAGGCAAACCAGATTATTCCCCTGAACTCGGAGCGTCTCCCTTCGGATCTTTTAAATATTTAAATATTCCCGGTTTGCTGTGTGTTGGTGACAAACACAGTCAAGTAAGTGAGGTGATGAAAGCATCCAGCCATTAGCATCGTCCTCCCGCCTGCATCTCATCTGCATGTTAACACCAGCGCAGCGACAGACCGACTCTGAAAACACCTCAAAATGTTACGTAAGCAGTCTGAGAGCACAAATACAAACGCAGCCGTCTATTTTTACCAATAATCTGACTAATGTGTTCCCATTCAGACACCCGCAGCTGCACAAAGTGTTACACCTCATAAAACCCGGAGGTGTTGTCGAACGCGGCTCTGAAAGCCACTCATTCTCGCGTGGAAGCAGCTCGGACCGAGCGCTTCACGAGAAGAACAAACACAGCGGAGCGTGCAGGGAGCAGATAAAAATAGGAGGCGTGTTGAAAGAGGTTAAAAATAAAAACACAAGACACCGAAAAAACAACAACAAAAGAGCCGCGAATCAAAAGAGGCTCTGGACAAAGATTTCCACGCAGCTGCTGCTCAAACTGTGAACGTCTAAAGGCAAGAATCAGAGTTTTTCATGTGTGAAACGGCACCAACAGGCACATATTTACAAGACAGGGGTTATGATAGAGTAAAAAGGCAGGACGACCACAAGGAGAACGACCAGGTGACTCTAAATGATCGAAAAGAGACGTCAAACGACTGAAAAGAGACCACAGAGAAAGTCAGAATGAGCTCAAAGAGGCACCAAATGTCCACAGACAGATGAAGAAAGATCACAGAGAGATGCAAAACCACCACAACGTGACCAAAGACCCTGAAGAGAGGCAGAAGAACCACAAACTGATGCACAATGACCAGAAAGAGGCACATAGCGGCCACAGAGAGATGTAAAATGGCCACAAAAAACATGCAAAACATTCACAAAGGCACCCAAAATCAGCACAAAGAGACACAAATCAATTAAAAAGAGACTCAAAATAATTAAGAGATGCTAAATGACCACAAAGAGATGCAAAAAAAATAAAAAAAGAAGCTAAATAGACTGAAAAGAGACTCAAAAGGACCACAGAGAAAGTCAGAATGACCTTAAAGAGGCACCAAATGTGCACAAACAGACATCAAATTAGCACAAAAAGACACAAAACTACCAAAAAGAATCTCAATATGACAGAAAACAAAATTAAAGTGAATAAAAAGAGACTTAAAACAACAGCAAACTGATGCAAAACGACTAACAAAGCCTCAAAATGACAGAAAACAGCCCTGAAATGAATAAAAAGACACTTAAAATGACCCTGAAGAGAAGCAAAACAACTACAGACTGATGCACAATGACCAGAAAGAGATGTAAAATTACTACAAGGTGACCAAAGAGCAAAAAGAAACATGAAACAACCACAAACAGAAGCACAATAAACACAAAGAGGCACATAGCGACCATAGAGAGATGTAAAACGTCCACAAAGAGACGCAAAATTAGCACAAAAAGTCACAAAACAACCAAAACGAATCTCAAAATGACAGAAAACAAATGTAAAATGAATAAAAAGACTTAAAACAAAAGCAAACTGATGCAAAACGACTAGAAGAGACTCACTAGGACCACAAACAAAGTCAGAATGAGCTTAAAGAGGCACCAAATGTCCACAAACAGATGAAGAATGACCACAGAGAGATGCAAAAAAGTGACCAAAGAGCAAAAAGAGACATGAAACAAACACAAACAGATGAAGAATGACCACAAAGAGGCACATAGTGACCACAGAGAGATGTAAAACCACCACAAAACACAAAACTACCTAAAAGAGATGCAAAACGTCCACAAAGAGACCCAAAACTAGCAAAAACAGACACAGAACTACCAAAAACTGACTCACAATGACAGAGAATAGATGTAAAATTAATAAAAAATAGACTTTAAATGATCACAGAGATGCAAAATGACTGAAAAGAGTGTCAAGATTTCCACAAAGAAAGTCAGATTGACCACAGAGAGATGTAAAAATGACCACAAAAACACAAAACTACCAAATACAGATGCAATACGTCCACAGAGAGACCCAAAATTAACACAAAAAAGACACAGAACTACCAAAACGAGACTCAAAACGACAGGAAACTAATGTAAAATGACCAGAAGAGCCTCAAAATGACAGAAAACAACCCTGAAATGAATAAAAAGAGACTTAAAACAACAGCAAATCGATGTAAAATAACTAGAACAGACTCAAAATGACCACAAAGAAAGTCAGAATGAGCTTAAAGAGATATGAAACAACCACAAACAGGTGCAAAATGACCACAAAGAGACCCAAAATTAGCATAAAAAGTCACAAAACTACCAAAAACAGACTGAAAATGACAGAAAATAGATGTAAAATGAATAAAAAGACACTCAAATTAATAACAGAGATGCTAAATGACCGAAAAGAGACGCAAAACAACTGAAAAGAGACTCAAAAGGACCACAGAGAAAGTCAGAATGAGCTCAAAGAGGCACCAAAACGTCCACAAAGAGACATCAAATTAGCATAAAAAGTCACAAAACTGCCAAAATTATCCTCAAAATGACAGAAAATAGATGCAAAATGAATAAAAAGAGACTTAAAACAACAGCAAACTGATGTAAAATGACTCAAAATGACCACAGAGAAAGTCAGAATGAGCTTAAAGAGACATGAAACAACCACAAACAGGTGCAAAATGACCACAAAGAGACGCAAAATTAGCCAAAAAAGACACAAAACTACCAAAAAGAATCTCAAAATGACAGAAAATAGATGTAAAATGAATAAAAAGAGACTTAAAACAACAGCAAACTGATGTAAAACGACTAAAAGAATCTCAAAATGACAGAAAATAGATGTAAAATGAATAACAAGACACTCAAATTAATAACAGAGATGCTAAATGACCGAAAAGAGACGCAAAACAACTGAACAGACTCAAAATGACCACAGAGAAAGTCAGAATGAGTTCAAAGAGGCACCAAAACTTCCACAAAGAGACATCAAATTAGCACAAAAAGTCACACAACAACCAAAATTAACCTCAAAATGACAGAAAACAAATGTAAAATGAATAAAAAGAGACTCAAAATGACCACAAAGAAAGTCAGAATGAGCTTAAAGAGACATGAAAGAAACACAAACAGGTGCAAAATGACCACAAAGACACGCAAAATTAGCCAAAAAAGACACAAAACTAACAAAAATTATCCTCAAAATGACAGAAAATAGATGAAAAATGAATAAAAAGAGACTTAAAACAGCAGCAAACTGATGTAAAACTACTAGAAGAGTCTCAAAAGGAGTTTCTTCTCGTCGTTTTAGAAGACACTTGATAATTATCGTGCATCTCTAGTTTTATTATTGATTTTCCTGGTTTTATTTGTGTTGTGTGCATCTTTAAATCAGCTCGTCAGTCGTCTGTCTTCTTAGGTTTCTGACTCTCCCTTAAAGCTGCTGGATTTGTCCTATATTTGGAGTTTTGTACCATTTTCTAACACCTGAAGGAGGAAAACATGGAGTCTTTGTGACGGGATGTTTTCCAGCAAGTGTGAGCGTCATTAGCGGCTGAGCTTCAGAGACGAGAACCGTTTCCTCGCCGCAGACAGACGCCCGCTCGTTAACGCACCTGCTTCTCGCTGAGCGCTGTGATCTTCGCTTGAAGTTCGTGGAGCTGCTTCTTCAGATCTGCGTTCTGAAAAAGCAAAACGGAGCAGAGAGGCGCCGTGAGGGCTGCTGCCGGAAACCCAGCGTGGCGTTTCAGAGCAAACCTGCGGCGGGTTTCTTACCTGAGGGTCCTGTTTCATCTGAGCAACCAGTTTCTGCAGAAGAAGAAGAAGAAGAAGAGAAGAGAGAGTCAGGGAAAAACAGGAACCGCGGCGGCGACATCTGCTGGTCAAACGGGGGAACTGCGAGCAGATGAGCAGCTGCACAAACGAACGCTGCTTTTCTCCTCGTCTGTCCACCATAGACATATATACGTAGACGCCGCATTGACTGTGGAGGGACGTGCCTACAGCTCCGCCATCTTGGTACAGGGCTAGCAGAGGGGGGAGTGAATGTAAGTCTATGGAGGTAAGAGGTACTCCACAATCTTAAAGTAGAATTATTCACTGAATTTTCGACCGATTTCCAAACAGTTTGGTTTGTTAAAAACGTCACACATTTAGCTTTGACACAGGATGCTTTTGTTCTATTTATGTCTGCCTGTCCGTCCTCCATGTCTGACGTCTGTAACAAACAATATATGTTGACAACTGATCAATTTATGATCACTTTTATAGTGCAGACATGTCATTCCTCTGTAGACGTAATGCACTGTAGGGGCGAGTGGCACTGTACCAAGATGGCCGCCGCGTAGGCACATCGGCTCCAATCAGCAGCAGCAGTCAACGCCATAGACATATATACGTAGACGCCGCATTGACTGTGGAGGGACGTGCCTAAAGCTCCGCCATCTTGGTACAGGGCTAGCAGAGGGGGGAGTGAATGTAAGTCTATGGAGGTAAGAGGTACTCCACAATCTTAAAGTAGAATTATTCACTGAATTTTCGACCGATTTCCAAACGGTTTGGTTTGTTAAAAATGTCACACATGTAGCTTTGACACAGGATGCTTGGATGCTTTTGTTCTATTTATGTCTGCCTGTCCATCCTCCATGTCTGACGTCAACAAAACAAACAATATATGTTGACAACTGATGGATTTATGATCACTTTTATAGTGCAGACATGTCATTCCTCTATAGACGTAATGCACTGTAGGGGCGAGTGGCACTGTACCAAGATGGCCGCCGCGTAGGCACGTCGGCTCCAATCGGCGTCAACGTATATATGTCAATGCTGTCCACACTGAGGACGCGGCCATCTTGTTTGAATAACCTTTATTTAACTGTCAGGTTCTGGCTGCAAGAACTAGAACGTGTAAAGTGAGTTAACACAGTTTCTGCAGCTTTAACCCCATAAACTCCAAACAGTCGACTTGCTTCTGTTTGATTTGAACACTGACATCAATAAATAAGGAATATTTCGTACGACAGGTTTCAACAAGTCCTCGTCTTTGTAAAAATGACCTCAAAGTTCTTTAAATTCTTATGTGTTGTGCTCAAGAGCAGCCTAAAGACAAACTGTCCAAGCCAGTGAGGTTTTGCAGCTTTTATACAGTGAAAGTTAAACTCCTTTTCCACCAAGAAAAACCAGGTCCTAGTTCTGGTTCTTAGTTGGTTCTAATCTGGTTCCTCCTAAGAACCTGTTTGCTTTTCCATTAACAAGGAGTCAAGTTGCTTTCTTTTTTCCTTCCCTCCATTCCTCCCTCCCTTCCTTCCCTCCTTGTCTCCTTCATTCCTTCCTTCCTTCCCTCTTTCCTTTCTTGATTCCCTCCTTTGATTCCATTCTCCCTTCTTTTCCTCCCTCCCTCTCCTTCCTTCTTTCTTTCCTTCATTCCTCTTGCTGTCTTCCTTTCTTCCTTCCTTCTCTCCCTCCTCCTTCTATCTTTCTTTCCTTCCTTCATTCCCTCCCACTTTCCTTCCTTCCTTCCATCCTTCCATCCTTCCTTCCTTTCTTCCCACTTTCCTTCCTTCCTTCCCCTTGCTTTCTCTCTTCCTTCCCTCCCTCCCTCTCTCCTTCCTTCTTTCTTTCTTTCTTTCTTTCCTTCCTTCATTCCCTCCCACTTTCCTTCCTTCCTTCCATCCTTCCATCCTTCCTTCCTTTCTTCCCACTTTCCTTCCTTCCTTCCCCTTGCTTCCTTTTTTCCTTCCCTCCCTCCTTCTCTCCTTCATTCCTTCCTTCCTTCCTCTTGCTGTCTTTCTTTCTTCCTTCCTTCCTTCTTTCCATCCTTCCTTCCTTCCCACTTTCCTTCCTTCCTTCCTTCCTTCTTTCCTTCCTTCCTTCCCAGGAAGAACCAGGTCTAGTTCTGGTGCTTAGTTGGTTCTAATCTGGTTCCTCCTAAGAACCTGTTTGCTTTGAGTCCAGTTGGAGCCATTGGGTCACCATAAAACCACTACGCTAGCATCCATTACATAGCAGTTAAACAAACGCAGTAAGTTGATGATAATATCTATGTTTATCTCTATAGATGGTCTTAAGGCTGATTGTGAGGCGGAGGTCCTCCTGTTGCCTGGACACATCCGTGATCACGCTACTGGTGGGACACAACTGTAGCGGATTTCAGGTCAACAGTTTGTGCTAAACTTCCAGGAGTCATTCCAATACATGTGTGATGGGACCAGGGACGTCCTGGAGAACAAGGACACTAATTAGCGCTTGTGTGTCCCTTTCCACCGTTGATGGTTGGTCACCATAACCCCGCCCCCAGCCCCTGATGTACTCGGTGCTTAGCTCTGGACCAGCAAAGAGTTGGTGCTTGCTGAGCTCCAGTTTATAGAACCTGGAGTCGGCGCTTAGGAGGTGGAAACACAAAGAAGTGGAGCTAAGTCAGGCTCCGAACTAGACCTGGAACCAGCTCGGTGGAGAAGGAGTAATATCAAGTAGACAAAATATTAGATCTCTATCTAGTGTTTACTTTTCTGAATGTGTTAGTATCAACACAAATTTAACTAATATTTAAATTTAAAAAATGTAATTAAATAATGGAACTCTTCCCAAGCTGCTATTATTATCTTTTTATTTCATAATAATTATAATAAAACCAGAAAGATGATGCTTTACTTTCACATTGTTTAGTTACTTTACATTATTTCTGACATTCTCTTATTTTATGTTTTTAACACATCACATTTCTCATTTGTCCATAATTTATAAAGTTTAAAATCTTTTTTTTTTGATGGACAACAATCTCCTGAATGTTGTAGAATTGCTAAACTACTGAAAATATTTTTTATTAATGTAAATATTCCAAAACTATTTCTAACTACAGTCTTATTAGTTCATAGTAATTATTAAATCAACAAAGATGCTGCTGTCATTTCTTACTGTTTAGCTACTTTAGATGATTTCTGGCCTTCATTTTCTTTCTTTAACACATTCTTCAAGTCATTTCTGATGATTAAAAACATCACAGGTCTTTTTCTTATTATTGACTGAAACCAGTTTTTGCAGGTAAACGTGTGTAAAACAAAACAACTTGTCAGGAAGTTACTTTACAGCTACTTTCTGATGATATATTTCACACTTGAGTCGAGTTTTGCTGCATCATGGGGCAAATTAAAGCATATATTTTAAATTTTAGCTGGACAAAAAAGAGACGTTTTGCTTTGTTTCTTCACCTCCGGGTTTTCTGACACCTTTACAAGAGACTCCGGAGGTTGTCGCGGTGGTTCGGGAGCTTCTGGGCGTCATTTCGGGTGTTCTCGCTCCACGACGTGATGTGAAAGTGGACGAGGCTGAAAGCTAACCCTGCTAGCTGTAGCTGATGGGGGCCTTCTAATGAACCTAAAGCCCAGCAGGAGCAGTTCAGAAGGAACACGTGGACCATTATGGGCCGAGCAGGCTGTAATATTCTCCGTCTAATATCTCAGCGACTGCCGGCCTCTTGGCACCTCACATATTAATCACGGGCCTCTTTGCTTTACAGAGACGTTCTTCAGGCTCGGACTTCGTGCGACTCGACTCCAGACTTTTAACATCGCGTCCGTCTTCTTCCAGCCGCGCGGTGAGAAATCCTTCTTTGTGCTCCGGCGGGACGTTTTTGTGAATGAAACTCTCGGACGAATGAAGCAAAGCAGGCAGCCTCGAGGCCAGAGCGAACAGCACATGCGGTTTTATTCAGACCACAATAGCGACGTGTCGGGCTGCTGCAGACGGTCGCTTCGCCCTCGTGTCGAACAGAAAAACTCCTGTGGACATTTCTGAAAGGCGGTGATTCTGCAGGCTGGACTGTAGCAGAGTCGGTGATTATTCCCATTCTTGACGTGAGCCAGGTACAGGACATCTAAATTCTCCAGATATCCTGTTTTTGGTGATTATTCCTATTAAGCTGAGCCGAAAACAGGATATTTAAATTCTCCAGATGTCTTGTGCTTGGTGATTATTACTATTCTTGACATGAGCCAGGTACAGGACATCTAAATTCTCCAGATATCCTGTTTTTGGTGATTATTCCTATTAAGCTGAGCCGAAAACAGGATATTTAAATTCTCCAGATGTCTTGTGCTTGGTTATAATTACTATTCTTGACATGAGCCAGGTACAGGACATCTAAATTCTCCAGATATCCTGTTTTTGGTGATTATTCCTATTAAGCTGAGCCGAAAACAGGATATTTAAGTTCTCCAGATGTCTTGTGCTTGGTGATTATTACTATTCTTGACATGAGCCAGGTACAGGACATCTAAATTCTCCAGATATCCTGTTTTTGGTGATATTACCATTAAGCTGAGCCAAGCGCAGGATACTTAAATTCTCCAGATACCCTGTGTTTGGTGATTAATCCTACTAAGCTGAGCCAAGCACAGGATATTTAAATTTACCAGATGTCTTGTGCTTGGTGATTATTAGTATTCTTGACGTGAGCCAGGTACAGGATATCTAAATTCTCCAGATATCCTGTGCTCTGTGATTATTACTATTCTTGAGCCGAAAACAGGATATCTAAATTCTCCAGATATCCTGTATTTGGTGATTATTCCTATTAAGCTGAGCCAAGCACAGGATATTTAAATTCACCAGATATCCTGGGCTCTGTGATTATTCTTATTCTTAAGGTGAGCTGAGTACTGGATATTATGGAGAATTTTGACCTTATATTATTACTGTATTAAAACTGCATATGTATCGCAGTGTATGTGGACATATTATTACTGCAATAACTCATTGACCGCCACTGACGTAAATATACGTCATTGCAAATCCAACAGCTCGCTGCCATTGATGTATTTATACGTCAATTATGTTTTTTAACGGGAGGCGGTAGGGGACATTCTGGCTGAGCTCTCCTATAAATTTTAGACTTGTACTGTTGTGTAGTGACCAACTGGAGCCCTGTAGGTGGCAGCAGTGCAACAATCTGGATGAGAGATGAGCAGAGGTGGGCATGTAGCCGAGAAGAGGTCGAGAGTTGACGAGGGAGAAAATGACGTCAGTTAAGTTCAGGCAGCTCACACTGGAGCAGAGCATGTGTGGCACTAAATACAGTATTGAGAGTGTTGCGATCGTGAGAGAAGACGATCATAAACCCGGGCCAAGCGGTGATACTCGGCGCGTTTCACGACACCACATTTCTACAGAGCCCAGCTCACACGAATCTGGATCGGATGAATTCAGAACCTGATCCGGATTCTCCAGATGATCGGCTGCCGTCTGGGTCAACCGGAGCAGCAGAGCCTCGTTCCAGATTCTCCACAAAGACATGAAGGAGGTAAGAACTAACCTGCTTTATACATAAAGATAGATTTGATTTGCTAACTTGCTAGCTAGCTAACTTTTATTGCTATCATTTTGAGCGTGGTTTGACAGATAATCGGTCCCGACATGAACGCGATCCCAACCTCAGAGCGATCCCCCCGCCCCCCCTCCTTCAGTCCACGCCACATAAACGCCATTTAGTTCCACTACATCATATAAACTACTTTAAAATCTGTTGTCAGGACTGACGTGAAGCAATGTTCAATTTACAGATCGTGCATCCAGCAGAGATCCACTCCTGTTGGCAGCGCTAAGAAGCATCTTTCTCCACATCACACTGCAGCAAACACGTGTATTTTTATGGTAATTGTATGTATTTCTATAATTTACAAGTCGTCCATCCAGCAGAGGTCGTGAGGAAGACCCCAACCCCACCAGATTCACATCCACAAACACACACCTGGAAATAAGTTCATACATGTTTGTCAGATGTAAACATTGTCATTGTACATTGTTATACATTTGTGAAATAATAATAATTTTGCCATCCAAAGCCCTTTCTCAGTGTTGTTTTTATTGTTTGATAGAAGGAACCAGTGTTCAGATGTTTGAGGTGTCACTAAAGTAGAAAGTCTCTGTTCTGCTTCACGTTTCTTTTCACTAAAACCTGTTTTCTCAGCTTTTTGGTCAGAAACTGGCGTTTTGAGTGAAACTTGCCTCTATTCAACTGCTGATTACGGAAGAACGAAACAAGCTGGAAACAAACTTTTTTTACTGATGAAAGTAGAAAGTCTACTCTTTCAGAATCTGGTTTCAGATTTTACAGGGTCATGGTACAAAATATTCTGTGGGTGCTTGAAAAATCAGTCAAAATGCTTGAAAATGGCTGGCAGTGAGGGGGGTATGAATTCTGAGTTAATACTACATATGTGGACATATTACCGTACTGTAAATAATACTATATATGTGGACATGTCTGTAAAATTTCAGGACTGTAGCTACATCATTTCCCAAGTTGTAGCACTTCAAACATTGCCCCACAGCATGATACCGCCGCCGCCATGCTCTGTAAAAACCAACATGACCCCGCCTTCTTTAAGAATTTTAAATTAAAAAGTAAAGCTACCTATGAGGCCGGATGTTATACATGGTCAACTCAATCAATATTCACCACTTTAAAAGAAGTCGAGGATGGTCAGGACATTCAGCGACTCGTTACCACTTCCTGCTGCTTCCAAAGTTAAAGCTAAGCTCGTAGAAAACAGAACAAGACTCCCACATGGAGCCCGGTGACTCCGCTAACCCAGTAACCCAGTAGCCTGGAAGCCAGCCTCACCTGATGGATCTGGATCTCCACCTTCAGAGCCTCCTGTAACGTCTGTAATTCCATCATGGATCCAGTCAGTCTGCCAGCCGATCGATCAGCCTGCACACAAACGCCACAGGGAGGAAGGACGGAGGTGTAAACAGCAGCTTCGACGGGAATCACCTGCTCTGTGGTCGCGGTCACGGCCGTCGTCATGGATACGTGACGTGCAGCCGTATAAGACCGGGCCGTAACACTCCAGCGCCAAGGTCAAACAAGGTCACGGGAGGTCCAGATTGAAAATTACAGCTAAAGTTTCAGGCTACAATCAATAAAAAGCAGCTTTCCTTAGAGCCATGCAGGAGTATTATTACTGTAATTAATACTGCACATGTGGGCGTATAATTACTGTCACTAACAGAGTATGTGCAGTATATGTGAACGTTTTAATACCGTAATAAATACTGCATATGTGGATACATTACTCCTGTACCGTTACCGTGTATGTGGACATAATATTGCTGTATTAGTACTGCATATGCGTACATATTATGTAACTTAGACTAATATATTTCGACATATTATGACTCTATAAATACGGTAAAAGTTGATGTATCATTGCATGAATACAACATATGTCAACATAATAATACTGTAATGTATTTTGGATACATGGACGTATTATTACTGCATTAATACTGCGAATGTGGGTATATTATTGCTGTAATTAATACTATATATGTGGACATATTATTACATATTATCACTGTATTAACACTGTGTAAATGGACGTATTGTTGAAGTATTAATACTGCTAATGTAGACATACTGTTACTGTATTACGTGAGCATATTACTGTAATTATTCTATATGGGTGGACTTATTACTGTATTAATACTGTGTATGTGGACATAATATTACTGCAATTAATACTATATATGTGGACAAATTATTACGTATTATTACTGTATTAATACTGTGTATGTGGACATATTATTACTGCAATTAATACTATATACATGGACAAAATTTCAGGACTGTAGCATGACGGCAGCATGATACTGCCACCACCATGCTCATCAAAAACTGACATGTCCCCACCTTCTTTAAGGATACTGCTAATGTGGGTATATTATTACTGCAATTAATACTATATATATGGACATATTATTACTCTGATACTGTATTTGGACTGTATTAATACTGTATATATAGACATATTGTTATACTGCTAATGCAGACATGTTGTTACTGTATTATTACTGCAACTGTGGGCATATTACTGTAATTAATACTCCATATGGGTGGACTTTTTACTGTATTATTACTGCGAATGTGGGCATGTTATTGCTGTAATTAATTCTATATATGTGGACAAAATTTCAGGTTTGTAGCTACATTATTTCTCAAGTTGTGGCACTTCAAACATTGATCCACAGCATGATACTTCCACCGCCATGCTCTGTAAAAATCAACATGACCCCACCTTCTTTAAGAATTTTAAATTAAAAAGCAATGCTACCTATGAGGCCAGATTTCAAACATGGTCAACTCAATCAACATTTACAACTTTTTAAAAGAAATCTGCATGATACTGCCGCCACCATGCATTAATTAATACTATTTATGCGGACACATCACTACTGTAATTAATATTGCATATGTGGATGTATTAATACTGGAAACAACAGTGGAACATGTGGGGTTTTACCTTAACACCGTCTCCAGTAGGAAAACCATCCAACTGAAGCATTAAAGTGCCGCTGGAAACAAGGAAAGAGCACAAAATACAGCAAATTAATACAAAACAACATAAACTGAAGCTTTTTATTATAATTAAACACGTTACATGGAACTTTAATAGACGTCAAAGTGCAGAAAACTATCTTTCATTATTAAGGTTAAAACTCCAGTATGAAGTAGTTTCATTTAATTAATAAAACCCATTAAACTTTAATATGATTTAAATATTAATATTCTGAATTATCATTTAAATACAAAATAAATAAAAATATTAAATATAGTTTATATTTTAAAATGCTGTAAAATTGCTAAATTAATATTAAATAAAAATTCAATAAATTATTTGTGACTAAAATATTTCTATTCCAAAATAACTCCAATAAAATCAACAGTATATTAATTAATCTTCTTGTTTAGTTGCGTCACATCATTTCAGACAGTGCTGCTGTAGCTTTACTGCTTCGTGGCGTTATTTACGTGAACTTTCAAACACGTCACACGTCTCTTACCGACACGTAAATGCTTCTGTAGAATCAACGGACTTGAAAGTCACTATATTTTACACCGTTACTGTTCAGTTAATCACTTCCTAATAACCGACTTCACACAGAGCAAATGTATCTAATCATGACATTCCATTACACGCCACCCGCATCTTTATTAACAGGTAAATAAAGTTGCTTAATTAAGGTTTCTTTCTTCTCTTATAGTGTATAACGGATTATCTGTGGCGTTGTTCCTCAGAAGCACATTAATCTGCCAAATCAAAGTCACTTCACGACCTTTTGCTTGTATTTTTTTTTTTAATTTAACAAGCATTAATGTACCTTAAATTAATTATTTCACTCAAACACGTGACGCAACCTGAAATTACATCAAATTTAAAATGGGTCAAACTTAACTTTCATCCTATTACAACACCAGAGGAGTACTTTTACTTTGCACTGTGGGTAACTTTAAGATAAATAACATAATTAACTATATAATAAACATGCAGCTCCTCCTCCACTGATATATATATATATGTATATATATATATATATATATATATGATACATTAGAGCTGGCAAAAAACTACATAATTAGTAAAAGACACGGAATTGAACCTGAGTACTTTGTTGGAAGCTCGTATAATAATAAAAAGTACTAAACCTCCCTCTGAAGTTTAACGTAGTATTAGTACAACGGATATACTGAAGTAATTCTAATTTCAAAGTACCTCAAACCTAATTACTGTGTTAGTACTACAGAAAAAACTACTTAATTACTATAATCAACAGCTTGAGACCAACATTAAGGGGACATGAGTATTCTGTTACAAAAACATAGTAGACTATAAGTAGAAAAATACTTCAGTACTTCTACTTTTAAGTACTTAAAAGCTGTACTTTGAATCTGCCTTTTGTTACCTTCACTGTATTACTACTGCAGAAAAACTACTTAATTACTATAATCCACAGCTTGAAACCAACTTTAAGGGGACCCGAGTACTCAGTTATAAAAACGTAGTAGACTATAAGTAGAAAAATACTCTAGTACTTCTACTTTCAAGTACTTAAATACTCTACTTTGAATTTGCTTCTTAAAAGCTTTGTGTAAACTGGAATTTAACAAAAAAACAACTGAAGAATCCAGATGAATGTAAAGGAGTGCAGCTATGCAGTAGTAGAAAAGGGAAATACTCAAGTACTTGTATTTTCCAAGTACCTAAAAACTAAGTACTACATTAGAGCTGGCAAAAAACTACATAATTAGTAAAAGACACAGAATGAAACCCGAGTACTTTGTTGGAAGCTCGTATAATAATAAAAAGTACTAAACCTCCCTCTGAAGTTTCATGTAGTATTAGTACAACGGATATACTGAAGTAATTCTAATTTCAAAGTACCTAAAACCTAATTACTGTGTTAGTACTACAGAAAAACTACTTAATTACTACAATCCACAGCTTGAAACCAAGATTAAGGGGACCCAAGTACTCCGTTACAAAAACGTAGTAGACTATAAGTAGAAAAATACTGTAGTACTTCTACTTTCAATTACTTAAATACTCTACTTTGAATCTGCCTTTTGTTTTGCTTCTTAAAAGCTTTGTTTAAACTGGAATTTAACAAAAACACAACTGAAGAATCCAGATGAACGTAAAGGAGTGCAAGTATAAAGTAGCAGAAAAGGGAAATACTCAAGTACTTGTACTTTCCAAGTACTGCAGTAGTACCAGACAAAAACTATGTACGCCACAGATTGAAACCAACAATAAGGAGACTCTGTTAAAAGCTAACATGTTATTCTTTTATGTAAAATCTTAATAAATATTATAAAAAGGACCAAACTTGTCCGTGAAGTTTAAGTTAGTATAACGTGGCAGAAAAAGGAAACACTCAAGTGATTGTAATTTCAAAGTAAAACCTACAAACTGAGCACTTACTAGAGAAAAACTACTTAATTAATAAAAGCCACAGCTAGAAACTCACACTAACGGAGTATAATGCTGTTCACATGTAGTATTATCTGTTTATTTTATCTCGTACTTTACTTTCCTAACTTGGCTTCCTGTTTCGCCTTGTTTGTTTTAATATTTTATAATATTATTTGCTTTTTGCACTTCTTTGACTGTGAACAGCAGCTCTCTGGTTGCAGAAACAAACTGGACGTGATTTATTTTGATATATAAAGTCATTATGAAGAATAAACCAAACGCTGCACAAGTTATTATTCACTAAATGATAAAAGGTAGATGGTCTGCACTCATACGGTGTCTTATATATACCTTAGTGGTTCCAAAGTGCTTTAAAATGTGGTTTACATTCATTCATTCACACTCTAATAGCGACTGAGCTGCCATGCAAGGCGCTAAGCTAACACTGAGAGCAAGTTCAGGTTCAGTGTCTTGCTCAAGGACACTTCGGCATGCGGAGGGGCCGGGGATCGAACCTGCTCCACCACCACCTGATGATCAGATACGATGATATGACAGTAAGAGGACTCACCACCTGGCTGTGGGACTGGACTCCACCCCTCTGTGCTGCCCTGTGAAAACACAACAAACGCACACGGTGAGACGCCAACCCCCGACAAACAGCAGCAGGAAGCCGAGAAACAGAGTCCGACATTATTCCGAGTCACATCCCGGGTCTCTGGAGCGGCGGCCCGAGTCGGTTACACTTTACCGCCCCAGCAGGGGAGACGTTCTGTACATCACCGAGCCTCCCGGTCGGTCGACGCTCACATCAGCCTCCGGTGCTGCTTTCATAAAGGAGGACGGAGTTTCCTTTACGTTCAGCTGCTTTTCAGTCGAGTCTGAACTTTGCAAACGGCAAATTGTAACATCAAGGATCGACAACAGACACGCAGCTACACTCTTAAAGATATGAACATTCACAGGGTTCAGCAGCTTTATAGGCTGATTTAGAATTAATGTGCGCTAATGAGGCTGCAGGTAGAGCTCACTCTTCACTAACACACAACCTAGTCGGTGTTTAATCCTTAATTACTGCTTACTTCCTTCATTTACCTGAAACTTTAACTAAAACAAGGCAGTGTTTTTCCCCTAAGAAGCTCATAAAGACGCGTTTTAATTACAAAAACAGAAGAAGAGCAGAGGTTTACAGCCGTACAGGTAGACTGGAATACTTCCTGCGTCTTCTCGAGTCGGCTTTTATACAGGAAATGATCAAATAAAACAAAATAAAGAGCAGCAGCAATAAAAACAAACACTAAAAAGCACTTTGTATATCAAAGAGGTGGATATTTAATCGATTGTTTGATACGTTTATGTGTAATAACTCACCAGAGTCTGCTGTGATTCCTGTATAAATGATTTTATACGCTGCACATAATAAAGAATTAATTTAATCCACTCAGGCTGCCCTCCTGCTGGTTCTCATTCCCCGCGATCAATCGATTGGTTGAACAGTCGGTATAATTTCAGATTTGCTTCATTGGACTGCAGCCCCGATCAGTAAAACCTCATAAATAATCAAAATACTGCATCACAGGTTAAAATACTGCATTCACAACTCTCCTTAAGTACTCTGTTATGATCAGCTGGCTTCATGCAGTCACATCACCTGATAGAAGTACTAACCCAGCCAGCGTTCATCATCAGCCGCCTCATTTTAAACACATAAATTCACTCTTCTAAAGCAGCAAGGAGCCTCTCGGACTCAAAACCTTCGCTTCAGCAGAAAAACGCCACAACAAGCAAAAACCCCGCATTCAAAATGTGCTTAACCAGAGCAGTACTATCAATAACGTGTACTTCTAAGTACTGTGTGACTGGTGAAACGTCATCAAACGAAGGAAAAACTAATTAAACTTCATTATTTTCGAAAAGCAGGATACTTCCCTTACCGTAAGTAACCTAAAAAACCGTAATATTCGTAATAGTTGAGCCTCTCGGACTCAAAACCTTCGCTTCAGCAGAAAAACGCCACAACAAGCAAAAACCCCGCATTCAAAATGTACTGAACCAGAGCAGTACTATCAATAACGTGTACTTCTAAGTACTCTGTGACTGGTGAAACGTCATCAAACGAAGGAAAAACTAATTAAACTTCATTATTTTCGAAAAGCAGGATACTTCCCTTACCGTAAGTAACCTAAAAAACCGTAATATTCGTAATAGTTGAGCCTCTCGGACTCAAAACCTTCGCTTCAGCAGAAAAACGCCACAACAAGCAAAAACCCCGCATTCAAAATGTACTTAACCAGAGCAGTACTATCAATAACGTGTACTTCTAAGTACTCTGTGACTGGTGAAACGTCATCAAACGAAGGAAAAACTAATTAAACTTGATTATTTTCGAAAAGCAGGATACTTCCCTTACCGTAAGTAACCTAAAAAACCGTAATATTCGTAATAGTTGAGCCTCTCGGACTCAAAACCTTCGCTTCAGCAGAAAAACGCCACAACAAGCAAAAACCCTGCATTCAAAATGTACTTAATCAGAGCAGTACTATCAATAACGTGTACTTCTAAGTACTCTGTGACTGGTGAAATATCATCAAACGAAGAAAAAACAAACTAGATTATTTTTGAAAAGCAGGATACTTCCCTTACCATAAGTAACCTAAAAAACCGTAATATTCGTAATAGTTGAGCCTCTCGGACTTAAAACCTTAGCTTTAGCAGAAAAACGCCACAAGAAGCAAAAACCTCGCATTCAAAATGTGCTTAACCAGAGCAGTACTATCAATAACGTGTACTTCTAAGTACTCTGTGACTGGTGAAATGTCATCAAACGAAGGAAAAACTAATTAAACTTGATTATTTTCAAAAAGCAGGACACTTCCCTTACCGTAAGTAACCTAAAAAACCGTAATATTCATAATAGTTGAGCCTCTCGGACTCAAAACCTTCGCTTCAGCAGAAAAACGCCACAACAAGCAAAAACCCTGCATTCAAAATGTACTGAACCAGAGCAGTACTATCAATAACGTGTACTTCTAAGTACTCTGTGACTGGTGAAATACCATCAAACGAAGAAAAAACAAACTAGATTATTTTTGAAAAGCAGGATACTTCCCTTACCGTAAGTAACCTAAAAAACCGTAATATTCGTAATAGTTCCCCCTTAAATGCAGTTTAGTTCGAGTATAAAACAAAGAATCTGTTTCAGTGAACTACAAGTACCTCAAAGGTGCGTTGAAGTACTAACAGCAGCTTCCGGATTCATCTACAGGTCTTTGTTTCTTCCCCTGCTGCAATAATAAATCTGATTTTACTTAGTTGCACTCCTCCGCTGATGCATTTACTTGTCATGCAGACACCCCGAAGTCACCGAAGCAGACGGCAATTCTTTCAGAAACGCTTCCTCCCACTCCGCCTCCACAGAGCGCCTCCAACCGTCGTCTGAATACGACCAGGTGAGGAGTTTAGCCGCTGCTTCTGCGGCCGCTGACCCTTTAAAACAAAGTGAAGCGGACCGGCTGCAGCCACAGAGGGAGTTCTCAGCCGTCCTTGTTTCATTTAAACACAGTCTAGAGGTAAAAACTACACAAAGGCAAAGCAAAAACTGGAGGGGAAAACACCGAACGGGGCTTAAACGGTCCTCTGCAGCGCCCCCTGGTGGAGATACAAGCTTAATCTTTACTTTATAGGAATATTACAGGTTTGGTTCAGCAACATCTGAGCATTTAGACGGATTTACTGCAGCAAAACTACAATATTCCCTTTGAAATGCAGACGTGTAAAGGTGGAGTACGCGTGTAAAGTAGCAGAAATGGAAATACTCGACTGTTTCCCTCCACAAAGACCACAAAACTGCACTCACATACAACAGTACTGCAGTAGTACTTGCATTAAGCGGCTGTTTTAACCCTGTGGCAGACTAACAGCTGTCAGGTGAAAGTACTACAACAAAAAGTACCACATATACTCTAAAACGCCGTCGGACACAAGCATACGAACACTCAAGCACTTCAACTTATCGATTACTGCAAAGCTGTACTCGTATACCGCTGCACTGCATCAGTATTTAACACGTGATAAAGGTGCAGTACTCCGATTTTTTGAAAACTACAAACTTCAAATTAACGCAAAGGAGCGTAAAGTACTACAATCCCCTTTGTTTTTGCAGTGAACTCAGTGAAAAAGTACAGAAATGTAGTAGAGTACAAGTATAAAGCAGCAGAAAATGAAAGTACTCAAACACTTCCTGTTACGACTACTCTGAAGCTGTACTTCTACACAGTCATACTGCATTAATATTTAATATTTAACCACCGTCTAAAAGCTGCAACAAGAGGATCAAAGTATTTGTTTTGTACTTTTAAAGTGTTTCCCTACAATGTAATAACATAACAATCATTAACTGAAGTATTCAGATGAGTGTAGCGCGGTTAAAAGTACAACATTTCCCTCTTGAAATGTGGTAAAGTACACAAAAAACACTCAAGTACTGCGATTTTCCAAATACCACAGACCTGTTATACTCTAAACAAGAGTACTTCTTGTTTAGTATTTTGAAAGTTTAAAGTAACTGTATCTTTAAACTAGAATTACTGAAGTGTTCACATGGATGCAAAGCAGCAAAAAGTACTTACAAGTACTTCGTTATCAAAGCAAACAGCTCACAGTACTCTGATAGAAAGCAGAAAATGGAAATACTTGAAGAATTCTACTTCATAAGTACCTCAAAACTCAACTCTGGATTCCTGCAAACTGTAATTTAACTAAATGCAACCAAAGAAGCCAGAAGAATGTAATGAAGTATAAAGTAGTAAAAAGTACTTTAATCTTCCAAGTACCTATAATATAAGTACTTTATTACTACTAGGGGAAAAAACTGCTTAAATACTAAAAGCCGCTGCCTGAAACCTGCAATAAGGGAACCTGAGTACTCTGTAGAAAGCCTGGATACTTCCTGTTATGTAAAATGTTAATAAAAAAAAAAGTAGAAGGAAAAAGAAAATACTCAAGTACTTCTACTATCCAGTACTTCAAAACTAAGTACTGCATTAGTGCTTTAGAAAAACTACTTACTGAGAAGACTTCCTGTGTTACTTACTACAAGCCACAGCCTAAAACCTGCATCAAGCGGCCCGAGAACTCTGTTAAAGACATGTAGTGGAGTAAAAGTACACAAATACTTTCATTTCCAAGTACCTTTAAACTCTACTTCTTTGTTTTACTTCCTTTGAATTAAAATTACACAAAGAGCAGATAAAGACTGAGGATGAATGCAGTGAAGTATGAAGTAGCAGGAAATGGAAATATTGGACTACTTCTGTTTTCAAAGTACCTAAAGACTAAGTACTGCAGTAGTACTACATAAAAACTACTTAATTAACTATGAGCCACAGCCCAAAACCTGTTACAAGGGGACCAGAGTACTCTAATAAAAGCTTCTAAGGAGAATGTAGTAGAATATAAGTAGAAAAACACTCAAATACTTCTAATTCGAAGTACCTAAAACCTGTACTTTGAACTTTTACTTTCCGTTTTGTTTCTTCAATGCATCCTGTAAATTTACAAAAGTGCAAGTATGAAGTAGCAGAAAAGGGAAATACTCAAGTATTTGTATTTTCCGGGTACTTAAAAACTAAGTAATACATTAGTGCTGGCAAAAAA
This sequence comes from Dascyllus trimaculatus, assembly GCA_024666655.1. Classification (NCBI taxonomy): domain Eukaryota; kingdom Metazoa; phylum Chordata; class Actinopteri; family Pomacentridae; genus Dascyllus; species Dascyllus trimaculatus. Next base: position 4,864,504 of record CM045448.1, on the reverse strand, counting down.
ACTACATAATTAGTAAAATAAAAGTAATAAAATATAAAAGTACTTTGTTGGAAGCTCGTATAATGATAAAAAGTACTAAACCTCCCTCTGAAGTTTAACGTAGTATTAGTACAACGGATATACTGAAGTAATTCTAATTTCAAAGTACCTCAAACCTAATTACTGTGTTAGTACTACAGAAAAACTACTTAATTACTATAATCAACAGCTTGAAACCAACATTAAGGGGACATGAGTACTCTGTTACAAAAACATAGTAGACTATAAGTAGAAAAATACTCTAGTACTTCTACTTTCAAGTACTTAAAAGCTGTACTTTGAATCTGCCTTTTGTTTACTGTATTACTACTGCAGAAAAACTACTTAATTACTATAATCAACAGCTTGAAACCAAGATTAAGGGGACCCAAGTACTCCGTTACAAAAACGTAGTAGACTATGAGTAGAAAAATACTGTAGTACTTCTACTTTCAAGTACTTAAATACTCTACTTTGAATCTGCCTTTAGTTTTGCTTCTTAAAAGCTTTGTTTAAACTGGAATTTAACAAAAACAAAACAACTAAAGAAACCAGATAAATACAAAGGGGTGCAGCTATACAGTAGCAGAAAAGGGAAATACTCAAGTACTTGTATTTTCCAAGTACTGCAGTAGTACCAGACAAAAACTACGTACACCACAGACTGAAACCAACAATAAGGAGACTCTGTTAAAAGCTAACGTGTTATTCTTTTATGTAAAATCTTAATAAAAAGTAGAAAAAGTAAGAATTTGTCCATGAAGTTTAAGGTAGTACAAGTATAAAGTAGCAGAAAATGGAAATACTCAAGTACTTTTATATCCCAAGTACCTATAAACAAAGTACTACATTAGTTCCAGACAAAGCAATACTTTTTTAACAAGTCACATGACTCTGATTCCTGATAAACCACAGTATAAAAACTACATTCAGAGGACCAAAATACTCTAATACTGTCAAAAACTGCTATAAAGATGTAGTAGAGTTTACAAATACTTAAGTAGTTCCACTTTGAAGTACTTAAAAACTACTTCAGACTCTGTCTTCTTGTTTGGTTTCTTCAACACATCATGTAAACAGCAATTTGAACAAAAAGCAGCAAAATAATCAGATGAAAGTGGTGAAGTACAAGTATGAAGTAGCAAAAAATGGAAATACTACAGTATTTCTATTTTCCAAGTACTTGTAAACAAAGTACTATATGAGTTCCAGACCAAAGCAATCCTTTAACAGGCCACATGATTCTGATTACTGATAAACCACAGTATAAAAAATGCAATAAGAGGACCTAAATACTTTGTTAAAAGCGGTTATAAAGATGTAGTGAAGTACAAGTACAAAAATACTGAAGTACTTTTATATCCCAAGTACATGTAAACAAAGTACTATATTAGTTCCACACAAAAACAATACTTTAACAGGTCACATGATTCTGAGTCCTGATAAACCACAGTATTAAAACTGCAATAAGAGAACCTAAATACTTTGTTAAAAACTTCTATAAAAATGTAGTAGAGTACAAGTACAAAAATACTCAAGTACCTTCATTTACAAGTAACTAAAAAGTATATTTTGTACTCTTAAAGCATCATGTAGATTGTATTTACACAAAAACAGCTTAAGAATCCAGATTAATGTAACTGAGTTTAAGTTTGAAGTAGCAGAAAATGGAAATACTCAAGTACTTGTATTTTACAAGTATCTATAGATAAAGTACTACATTAGTTTCAGACAAAAACAATACTTTTTTAACAACAGGTCACATGATTCTGATTCCTGATAAGCCACAGTATAAAAAACTGCAATAAGAGGACTTAAATACTTTGTTAAAAGCGGCTATAAAACTGTAGTAAAGTACAAGTACAAAAATACTCAAGTACTTCTATTTCCCAAGTACATGTAAACAAAGTACTATATTAGTTACTGACAAAAGCAGTACTTTAACAAACACATGATTCTGATTCCTGATAAACCACGGTATAAAAACTGCAATAATATGATCTAAATACTTTGTTAAAAGCTTCTATAAAGATGTAGTAAAGTACAAAAATACTCAAGTAGTTTTATATCCCAAGTACATGTAAACAAAGTACTACATAAGTTCCAGACAAAAGCAGTACTTTAACAAACACATGATTCTGATTCCTGATAAGCCACAGTATAAAAACTTCAATAAGAGGACCTAAATACTTTGTTAAAAGCTTCTATAAAAATGTAGTAGACTTTACAAATACTTAAGTACTTCCACTTTGAAGTACTTAAAAACTACTTCAGACTCTGTCTTCTTGTTTGGTTTCTTTAACACATCATGTAAACTGCAATTTGAACAAAAAGCAGCAAAAAATCACATGAAAGTAGTGAAGTACAAGTATGAAGTAGCAAAAAATGGAAATACTACAATATTTCTATTAAAATAGTAATACTACAGTATTTGTATTTTCCAAGTACTTGTAAACAAAGTACTATATTACTTCCTGATTCCTGATAAGCCACAGTATAAAAAACTGCAGTAAGAGGACCTAAATACTTTGTCAAAAGTGGCTAGAAAACTGTAGTAAAGTACAAGTACAAAAATACTCAAGTACTTTTATATCCCAAGTACATGTAAACAAAGTACTACATTAGTTCTGGACAAAAACAATACTTTAACAGGCCACAAGATTCTTATATGTGATAAACCACAGTATTAAAACTGCAATAAGAGGACCTAAATACTTTGTTAAAAACTGCTATAAAAATGTAGTAGAGTTTACAAATACTTAAGTACTTCCACTTTGAAGTACTTAAAAACTACTTCAGACTCTGTCTTCTTGTTTGGTTTCTTTAACACATCATGTAAACTGCAATTTGAACAAAAAACAGCAAATAATCACATGAAAGTAGTGAAGTACAAGTATGAAGTCGCAAAAAATGGAAATACTACAATATTTCTACTAAAATAGAAATACTACAGTATTTCTATACTACAGTATTTCTATTTTCCAAGTACTTGTAAACAAAGTACTATATTAGTTCCTGATTCCTGATAAGCCACAGTATAAAAAACTGCAGTAAGAGGACCTAAATACTTTGTTAAAAGCTTCTATAAAACTGTAGTAAAGTATAAGTACAAAAATACTCAAGTACTTTTATATCCTAAGTACATGTAAACAAAGTACTATATTAGTTCCGGACAAAAACAGTACTTTAACAGGTCACAAGATTGTTATATGTGATAAACCACAGTATTAAAACTGCAATAATAGGACCTAAATACTTTGAAAAAAGCTTTTATAAAAAATGTAGTAGAGTACAAGTACAAAAATACTCAAGTACTTTCATTTACAAGTAACTAAAAAGTATATTTGTACTCCTAAAAGCATCATGTAAATTGCAATTACACAAAAACAACCTGAGTATTTAGATAAGTATGATGGAGTTTAAGTTTGAAGTAGCAGAAAATGGAAGTACTCCAGTACTTTTACAGCCCAAACAAAGTACTTCATTGGTTCCAAACATAAACAGTACTTTTTTAACAACAGGCCACTTGATTAAAAGCATCATGTAAATTGCAATTCCACAACTTCCCAACCCAGGTGAGTGTGATGGAGCAGCTCAGGTGGAGCAGCGGAGGACCTGCACGCCGTCCCCGGGCCGAGGACCGAGTCAAAGCACCGTGTTCCTCGCAGCGGCGTGTAAAGGCTGCCGGTTAATTGGAGTAATTGCTCCCTGGGTGGGACATGAAGTTGTCTGGATAAACTTCCATCAGCATCACATGCCGCTGCAGAGGCCGAGACCCGACAAACGGAGCTAAAATGGAGGTTTGGACTGGCAGCGGCTCCAGCTCCAACACTCCAAAGTGTGTTTTTCTTGTTTCGGCGGCCAAATAAATGTTTTATAACCTTCTTATTGAGCCACTATGGCCGTCTGGAGCTGCTCCTTACAAATTCAGCCGACCTGCCTCGGTGCGTCCTCTCGGCACCGTCAACTCTCACGTCTCCCACGGGGGGAGGATTATCGTGTTTTTCGGTGTTTTCGGCGTGAAGAGGGGAAGGAAGAAAAAAAATCCTCCGGAGCTACCGCAGCCGCCGCCGCCGCCGACATTGCTCCGTGTGGAGGCTGCGAAACGTTACCCCCGGAGAACAAGTGCTAGCTGTAGCCGCTAATGCTAACCATCCTGCTAGCCGCGCTGGCTAACGCCGCCGAGCCACGCTGATAACTTCCATCAAAGATAAATATTAACGTCTCCGGCGGCGGCGAGGCGGAGAAACGGACGGCGGAGGCGAGAAATTCTGTCAGGAAGAGTCCCGAAAGACGCCATCTTTCAAAAAAAATCCTGACACCGAGCAGGCGTTGGTGGGTCTAAGTTATATCGGCCCCTTGTCCTCCAGAATATCAACTCCTAGAATAAGAAACACACCAGCTAAAACACACAGAAAGCAGCCGGGGAGCACACAGCCCCACACCGGCTGCCAGCTCACACACCTGCCGCCACACAGCCGCCCGCACACGGACAAAGGCACCGAGCAGGGGGGACAAGTTTGACAGGAGAGAAAATTAAAGTTATGAAATTAAAAAAAGCCCCAATGTGCACTACTTACTCAGCAGCAGTCCTCCTCTAGATTAATTAAATATATATGTGTAAGAAGCCGATCCGCGGTGGGAGAACAGCACACAACCAGCCCGGCCGCCTCCTTCCCGCAGAGCCGCGTCCGGTCGCCGTTTTTCAGGTTTAGTTTTGTTGGGATTTGGTTAAAAACAGAGAAACTGAAGCTACAAAACAAGAAGAACTCTTCTTCAATCTCATTCAGCTCAGCCTCAGCACAGCACAGATCCCTGCGCTCCGGAGCTGGAGGAAGGGGGACAAAAACTACCCGCACGTCCCGCTAATGCCCGTTTGTCCGCGACACCGGGGTCGATGTCGGTGCTGGTCGCCGTTAAAGTTCGTTAAATCGGGCCGATGAGCGAGGCGGGGCGGCGGGGAGAGGTGTTCGAGGAGCGGACTACTTTTTGTGTCGGTGCGGCGAATTTATTTCACTTTGCCTAAGGAACGGCGGTGCTGCGACTCCCATTGCCTAGGGAAAAAACCCGGATGTAAACTCAGTGAAACTCTATGGAGAGAAAGTCAGCACACACACACACACACACACACACTCACACACGCACGGACACACACCGTGAAACTCGGCAGCACTCTCTTGTGCTGTTGTGTTGTTGTTGTGTTGCGGCTGCTGCTGCTGCTGCTGCTGCTCACTGGATCCGTGCTTCGGCTCCGAGCCTCCACCACCGGACCGTCCGCTGCCAGCCTGCCGCCGATCAGCCTCCATGTTCGGCTGCTCGCTGCTGCCGGAGCCGCCGGACTGTTGCACTTTGTGGAAGAAGAAGAAGCAGCAGAGGAGGAGGAGGAGGAGGAGGACAGGTGGCTCGGCCTTTTCTCCTGCTCCTCTGTTTTCTCCTCTCTGACTCCTCGGTGACAAATAAATGAATCAGTGGAGGAATGTAAGCGAGGAAAGTCCCAGTTGTTGGTTCTGGATCAGTCGAATCCTGCAGATGAATCCCAGAAACACAAACAATGACATTTTCTACAGGCTCTAATCAGCTACTTCCATTTGTTTTATTCTTTATTTTAATTTTCCACTTGTGTTTTCCACTGCTGGTGTCGTATTTCTTTAAAAAAATAAAAAATAAAATAAAATAATTATTTTTTCCATAGTTTGCATTATATGTATATGTTATATTCATATTTTCTGTATTTTTTACTATTTTTAAGCTTATATTTTTCAATTTAGTGTTTGTTTTTATACTTTAATTAATAATTGATTTTTGTTTTTATTTAATAATAATTTAACCCTAAATGTATTGTTACTCATAGTTTGTATTATATCCTGCTGTTTTATTTTTTATTGTCTTTCCATTGAATAAATCCCACTGATGAATTCCTAAAGAGCTTTATGTCTTATTCGTATTTTCTTTTTACTTGTTCATATTTTTCTGTATTATTTTTTGCTATTTTTTAAGCTTGTATCTTTTTCAATTTTATGTTTGATTTTTATTTTAGAATTAATATTTAATTACTTTTTGTTTTGCTTTTTTTAAAATTTAACCTTCAGTTTATCTTTTATTGTTTTTATATTACAATAAATCCCACTGATGAAAAGAGGTTTATGTTTTATTCTTATTTTCTTTTTACTTTTCTGTGTTATTGTTATATTTTCTGTATTTTTTAATTATATTTAAGCTTTTACCTTTTTTCAATTTTTTTAGATTTTTATTTTATAATCAATATTTTTATTGTTGTTTCTGTATTTTTATGTGTATTTTATGATTTTTTTTCAACTTTTCTCTTTTATTGTGGATATTTTTCTGTCAAAATATTATTTAACCTTAATGTAATTTAATTTATAGATTTATACTTAACATTTTTATTTAATAACATTTTTGATATTTTTTAAATATGTTTTTAATTATTATTTCAACTTGAATCTTTTTTTTGTTATTTTTTTATTATTATTTTTTAAATATTTAACCTTAAATTTTATTTTATTTGCTGCTCCTCAGTTTTATTTTTGGTATTTTATCCTGCTTTTTAGTTTTTTATTAATATTCTATCACACTAAAACAACAAGGAAAATATTCTGAGGTACTTTAACTAAATATTTCAATTTTATATCTCAGTGTTGTTTTATAATTAGCATTTGATTATTATTTTTTTTGTTGTGATTTATTGTATTTATTTTAATTATTTTTCAGCCTATTTGTGGTTTTGTTTCATATCTTTCTGTCTTATTTTTATTTTAACTCTTACTTTTTGAATTTATTTTAATTTACAGTTTGCAGGTTTAATTTTTGGTATTTAATTTTTTAATTTTATATTTTAATTTTATTTTTTAAATTACCTTTAAATGTATTTTTATTGTATTTAAATGTGGCATTTATTTTTCTATTTCTCCTGTTGTTCTTTATTTGTTGACGTGTGTCTTTTATTGCTCGTATTGTTTTATCTGACCTGTATTTTTGTTTTACAGTTTGATTCGAGGTGTTTTATCCTGTGTTTCTCTCTTCTGTTGTTCTCTAACCTTCTTTAAACAGGGAGGGGAGGTTTTCTTTCACAAGGACGTCTTCATCACTTCATATCAAACAATGAAAGCCCTTGAAGGTTCCTGTGTACATCAAAAAATTAGACAACAAACAGACCGAGGACGTCAGCATCGACGCTGCGTAGTGACGTGACCTTTTCCTTTTTCTCAACCAGCTTCAGCGTTTTCCTTTTTCCTGCGAAAGTCAAATAAAAACTTAAGAGACGTTTTTTCCTGCAGTGACTTTTCTGCCACTTCTGATGCCTGAAGTCCGTTTCTCTGATTCTACGGCCAAACCGCTGTTCAAGTAGTGTTTTTAATCCTTGTCAGTATGTTTACTTTATTACTTTGTGCACTAAATAACAGCTACAGCTGCTTTTACACTGCTGCCTTATGATACGCTCTGTCAAAGTATCTGCTAAATTCAAAATGAAATAACACAGGAGACTTTTTTCTACATTGGGAATTTCTATTTGTGGTACTTTATGGACAGTTTCCTATTTATACTTGCATGCTTTTACTTAGGTGATATTTTTACTGCAGAGCGTTTATTTTTTTAAATTTATTTTTCAAATTTATTTTTGTATGTTTTTTATATTTTAATTTTTTTGTATTTTTTAAATTTATTTTTGTATATTTTTATTTTTTTATTTATTTTCGTGTTTTTTATTTATTTTTGTATTTTTTTTATTTATTTTTGTGTTTTTGAATTTATTTTCGTATTTTTTATTTTTTATTTATTTTTGTATTTTTTATTTTTTATTCATTTTTAACTTTATTTAACCTCATCTTCGGTTTTATTTTTTACTATTTTATTCATTGTTTTTATTTTTGCTTTTATTTTTGTTTTATTGTTAAAAATAAACAATAAAAATTTCTGTGCCATTCATCTTTTATTCTTATTTTATAATTCATATTTTTACTGTTATTTTTTATACATTTTTTAAATTATTTTTTCAAGTTGTGTATTTTATTGCTGGTATTTTCTTTCCTTTTAAAAATAAAATATTTAAGCTTAAAAAATAAATATTTTGCAAAGAATTCCAAAACACCAAATAAACAACACTTGCAATAAATAAATAATACAATAAATTCCTATTTATAGTTGCTTACTTTAGCTTAAATAACATTTTAATGCAGGACTTTTAATAGTAATCAAGTTTTAGGACTTTTATGCTGCTTTTCACATTAATATTTTACACATGAAGCCTCACTGTTAGTTATTTATCACATTTAAAGCGACAGATATTTACCCAAAGTCCATATAAGTAAGATTAAAGTTATGATTTCACCCAAAAAGTATAAATAAAAACCTACAATATTATTTTTTATACATATAAAATCAAATAATGAGCTTCTAAAATGTGACACATGGACAAATCACCACATTAAGTGACCAAAATAAATGCATTAAATGAGAATGAATGATCAGAGAACCTGCTGTGGGAGTTTCTGCTCCCTTTAGGTTCCATATTTGCTCCTGTAGATAAGTTTGCTTCCAGCTCCAGCGTCCACCCAGCAGGGGGCGCTGCAGAGAGGAGGCAGCACCAAGACATGCTGCTGATGCTCCACATTAAGGGGCTTTCTTCTCCTTAATCGTAGGTTTTTTCAGGTAAATTCAAGCTTAGTTTTACCTCTGGAATGTATTTAAATGAAACGATGCAAACCAAAGGCTCCCTCCGAGTTTAAACTGCTCATAACTTTGTTTTTTGGGGGTTATGAACTAAATCAATTCGCCCTGCCGGCTGCTCCTTCCTCAGAGATCTGTGCCACGGTGTCATGATTTATTTAACCTCATGTGTTTTACTGTGGAAGTGGGACGTTCAGGTGAGAGGAGCTGCAGCACATTCCTAATGTCAGTCAGTCCGTCTGCTCTCACTTCCACCTCCAGCACGTCTGCAGCTGTACTTTTGTTCACGTGGAGCTGAAATTATTGGCTTTATCAGTGAAACCGACACAGCAGCTTCTCATATTTGCTTTCTAGGATTATTCAATCGAGGCTTCACAGAACATTAACGGTCATTCTTGACACCAAAAGAAGAAAATAAGATGCACGAAGGACTCGACTGAAAACATTTTCCACCATAAATTCATGCACAGAAAGAACAAAGTGGTGCATCAAAAATCCACCAGGATGCAGAAGATGCTCAGATTGTCCTGAGGTGAGACATCCAGACCAACAAAACCCGTGTTCAGAAAGAATCACTGATAATAATGATAGAAAACATTGCTGGTTCCCTCCTGATGGAATAACGCAGCGTCTCCATTGATTTTAGGTGACAAAAATAAAAATAAAGCTTAATAAAACTCAACTTTATGAAAAATAAACACGATATAAAGTCAATTTATTCCACTTTAAGACTTGATTTGAGTCGCAGCAGTTAGTTTTAGTCATCCATTTATTTATTTTAATCAAATTAAGAGTAAAACTGATGCACTCTATTTCATTGTTTATGGAAATGTAAACATATTAAAAAAATTCTGGAAAGATGTGTTAAAATGCCGTCAGAAATGTTTCAAATTAATGTACCCTTTTGTGCTAAACTGTGCATACTTGGAATATACCCAAAGGACTTTCCATTTACATCAAATCAGACACAAATACTGGACTTTGGACTTCTACAGGCCAGGAGAGCCAATGCATTCTGTTGGAAAAACATGGACGCTCCTACATTGGGAACGTGGACGAGGGAACTGCTGAGCTGAATCGGACCAGAGCGACTGACGTATATCAGCAAGGATAAAGGAAAAGACTTCAATAAACTCTGGGAACTCATGAGACCTGCTTAAAGCAATGTATTTGTAAGGCACTGTGCTTAATAACATGTACTTTTATTGACTTGTAATTTATGTGTTTCATTTTGATATTATGATCCTAATTATTTAATTATGTAATCAAAATTATTCATTTCATTTTATTTTTATTTATTTTAATTTTTTTATTTTTTTTAATTATCTATTTACTTAATCTGCATTTATTTATAAATTTTTATTTGTTTATTTTACTCTTATTTTCTTTTTCCATTGTTATGCCAAAAATGATTGAATATATATATATAATGAGTTATGATGGTGTAATGTGTGGGTGTTTGTATATGTGTTCTGTTAATTTACAAAATCTGACAATAAAGATATAGTAGAGAAAAAAAAGAGTAAAACTGATTCATAAAACTGGTTGTTGGATTGTTTCTGAGGTCAGATGTCATTTTTTATCAAGGTTACATTTGCTCTTTTATGCTCTATTTTTTTCTGATTTTAGTACTTTTTCTAGTTTAACTGCGGCTTTTTAAATATTTTTTCTTTGCATTTTTACGTATCTTTCTGGCTGACTTCTCAGGTGTTTGATATTATACACTGTAAATATGATATCATTGATTAATAGTCCGCTTACTGTATTATTTTTCAAATCCATTGGTGAATATGTCATCAATTAAAGTAGCACTGTGGGATGTGATTCTACTGGGTCTGGTGATTTTTGGATATAAACTCAAACTGTACATTATATTGATAAATCCGTCCGTCTTTTGATGGTTGTTTGGATTGAGCAGATCAGTATTAAAGTTTTTGGTTAGTTTTTGAGAACATTTCCCCGATGCAGTCCTTGAATGCTTCAATACTAGAGTCTGTATATACAGCTAACTATTACGTTTTTGCTTTTTTCAACAAATATTTCAATTTTTAAACATTCTAACAGGTTATCAATCACAGTTGTCATATTTTCTACTACTTTATAGTTCAGATATTTATCAACATACAAAGCCACTCACAGTGAAATTCATATCCTTCCAGTTTAAAATCCATTCCTTTATCTGCATTGATCCTTGTTTCTGATATGGTTTAATAAATTGTCTTAAGTATTCCTTGATGTTATTGAAATTTGCATAGAGACTTCTGCTGTTGAACTGGATTATTGATGATTTACTGTCCGTTTTAATTGTCTGGTTGTTCTGTTCATCTGTGAAATAGCAGCAATTGTCTTTGATGTTAGAGAAGAAGTGATTGTCCGGGTCTATGTCATTCTCCAAGTCCAGTAACTTATGGTCGGCGCATTGAAATGGTCTCCAGATTTTTAAGGTCAGCAGTCCTTGTAATATCGATAAAGCCTCCTGCTGTAGATGAACCAGTTCTCTCAGTGTCTGACATCATACCTCAGATGCTCATTCGTATTTGTCCAGTTCCTCGATGTTCCTGATGGCCTGAACTCTGGCTTGCTCCGGTGTCCCGTTGAGTTTAATGAATATTTTACAGTTTGATGTCCATGTGTGTTGAATTTTTCCCTGTGTTTTCATGAGCCGTGCTTTCCTGGCGACATCTGCGTTTCTTTTGGTTAGATGCTCGTTAATGAATACGTTTGATCCTTTCAGTTTCCTTCCTTGTTTCAACAGCGCCGTTTTGTGTTTTCTGTTGACAAAAATCATAAAAAGTCAGTCACAGACTGGTGGAGCCTGTGGGACATTTGTAAAAAAGAAAATGAGCACTGTGACTGAAATCATCATAAAAATCTCCTTGACACCTTTTACACTCATGTGGCCCCGTATTATCACGCTGCCACCTCCGTGCTTCACTGTCAGGACCATGCATGCCAAAAACAGAAAGTGAACACAAGTCCTCAAGAGTCTCAGTTTGTGTTTTAGTCTGGACGGACAGAAACTGAGACTTGGGGAAACTTGTGTTCGCTTTCTGTTTGCCCTGAATCCGCCCAGGAAAACCATAGTCAAGGCATAGTCCTGACAGTGAAGCACAGTGGTGAAAGTTAGATCACATTGTGCTGCATGAATGTAAAAGGTGTTGAGGAGATTTTACGATGAGTTTGATCACAGTGCTACTAATCTGGTCTGGACTACCACAGTGAATGCATAGTCCTGACAGTGAAGCACAGACGTGAAAGTTAGATCACATGGGGCTGCATGAATGTAAAAGGTGTTGAGGAGATTTTATGATGAGTTTAATCACAGTGCTACTAATCTGGCCTGGATCACCACAGTGAATGCATAGTCCTGACAGTGAAGCACGGAGGTGAAAGTTAGATGGAAGGAGCCCGCATGAATGTAAAAGGTGCTGAAGAGATTTTATGATGAGTTTGATCACAGTGGTGCTAATCTGGCCTCGACCACCACAGTGAACGCATAGTCCTGACAGTGAAGCACAGACGTGAAAGTTAGATCACATGGGGCCTCATGAGTGTAAAAGGTGTTGAGGAGATTTTATGATCAGTTTAATCACAGTGCTACTAATCTGGCCTGGATCACCACAGTGAATGCATAGTCCTGACAGTGAAGCACGGAGGTGGGAGTAGGATGACATGGGCCTGGATGAATGTAAAAGGTTTCAAGGATGCTTCCAAAAGGCTCCTAGATGAAGACATATTAGCAATAGTTCTCCAGAATCAGAAACTCCACCCATTATGTGGATCCAGATGATGGAGGGTAAACTCCTGAGACACTCGGGCACCTCCAGCAACTTCTTTTTTTCAATAAAAATCCACTTTTTGACGAGCCTGACCAGCACAAAAGCAACTTATCCGAGACATTATCCTCAGAGGAAGAGCTTGGCGAACAGAAGCTTCCATCTGCGCCACAAAACCTGACAAAGAGGTTAAAATGAGCCGTTAAAACATGTAATAACAACACGAGTCCCCCGACAGCAGAGCGGATTTCACAGGAAAATGTATGAATACAACACATTAGGCCGCTCCACATCCTGCAGGAGTTTACAGCTGAAACATTCACATCGATCAGGTTCAGAACTCTGAAACGACACAACAGGTTTGAGGAAGCAGGAACACGGCGTGAGATGTGCTCTAATGCCCTGTAATCAGGTGTGAGGTCAGGCTCAGGTAGCCGCTGCTCTCGCATCACGTCGGCCGAACTGAACGTGTCCATGAGCACAAACAGGAGGTGAGTCAGCGGCGGATCGGAGGAAGAGTCAGGACACATTCAGCTGAAGAAGGAAAACACACACAAACTCATTTACACCGAGAGGAAGGTCTCAGAGGAGCAGAGGAAACTAGAAAAGCCCTCAGAGAGTTCAAACCTCCACCAAGGAGCTTCAGTCCACCCCCAACACAATCTACCAATTCACATATTTTCTATGGAACGTTACAGATACAGATGTAATTACAGACAGTTCAAATGTCCTACCGACAATGCGGCCTTCACCCCATCTGACCTAATGAACAGGCGCGGCCTCTAGCGCGGCAGCTCCTAACAGCCTCCCAGCTTCTTAGACCAGTGGTTCTCAGCTGGTCCAGCCTCAGGACCCACTATGTTTCTATTAATAACAGTCACGACCCAAATTTTTGAAGTTTGTTGTTCCTGTTAACAGATTAAAGTTTATTTGGGTGGAGTTGCAACACATTTTGATACAACTTGGGAAAATTTTGGCTTATTTTTTTGCCAATTTTTGGTATATTTGGACACTTTTGCCAAGTTTTGGGCATATTTTGTCCCATTCTGACAGATTCTGGACACATTTTGGTTCATTTTTGGGACGTTTTAGCATAAATTTCTCCAATAAGCCGGCAGAGACAAATCTAGAGGTTAATATTGGGCAACTACTGGTGTCACCACCACTAAATATCCTGCTACTGAAGCAAACTGAGTCATAAGAAACACGTCCTTTAAAATAAAAGACCAACATTTATACCACTACCTTTTTGTGGGGGACATGCTTCCGTGACCCTCTAAAAATGGCTTTTGGGTCCCGAACCACCAGTTGAGAACCTCTGTCTTAGACAACCGGAGATAAGAATGCCGGCCCAACCGTGCGTATGTCGCTCAGGAAGGAAAGAGAACTCCGTCACTGTCGCTGTCTGTCACATGGAGACCCAAAATGTCATGTGGTCAGAGGGAGTTACCCCAAAAACAAGAGTGCCCTCTGGTGGCTTTTAGAGTAAACCGCATTTAATTGTCCACCTGGTTACACTTAGATTAAAAAACATCCTGGATCCAGACGGTGATCCGGATCAGTCCCAAAGTTTCATCATTTCTTCTTTGTCCCATTTCACACATTTCCTGAACATTTCATCCAAATCCGTCCATGAGTTTTTGAGATATTTTGCACACAAACAAACAATTCAACACTGGCAAAAACATAACCTCCTTGATGGAGGTAACAACTGAGTTCTGCATCAAATCATTTCCTGCTCTGTTAAAGTCTTAGTTTCACTTTTAGCGCTTCACTAGTGGCGTCTGAATGAGTCAACAATGACAACATCTCTACATACAACAACATCATCTATTATTGTGAACTCCAAGTAGTTTCTGGGTGTTATTTTTGCTCCCGTCACATTTTTCTTCACTGTGGTTTCATTTTTCACTGCGATCTAAAGTCCTGCAGCTCTACGGGAACAGAACAACCATGAAGGAGGAGAGAGAACCGACGACGCAGTTAAAGTGACTTAAATCACAGAAAAGCAAAAGCACAACTTGAATTCTTCGGATCGTTTGCTATATATAAGTTGGAGAAAATGGAATTAGCATGTAGGATATTATTGCTAGTGTCCACAGGTGTGAAAAACAGCACATACTGTTCAATGTTTACATCTCAGCAGACATTTTGTGTGTATTTTGTCTAGTTTTTGCCTGTTTTGTGTCTCGTTTTTGTTGCTTTATCTCACTCATGTCGTTGGGTTACTTGTTTTTCAATTTGTGTCTCGTTTGTGTCGTTTTGTGTCTTTTTCATGGTGTTTTTTTTGGTTTCCGCTCTCCAGTCTTCTCCTCTCTACTCTGCTCATCATCTCTATAAAGATGTTCCTCCATGCTGGATGTATCTCCAACTACTGTCTCCTCTGTTCACTGTTTCTGAGCCATGCTGAATTAGTTCAATATGGTATTTTTGCTGTGTTTTGTCTCTTTTTGGTCGTTTTGTGTCTCGTTTTGACATTTTCCATCTCACTTTTGTCATTTTGAGGCTCATTTTTATCATTTTGTGTCTCGTTGTTGTCCTTTTCTGTGTTGTTTTGTATAATTTATTGTCTCTTTGTGGTCGTTTTGTCTCCAAATACTCCATATATTTAACTATCTCCATGTTTCCAGCCTCTCCAGACTTCTCCTCTCTACTCTGCTCTGCTTTAAGGTGGTATTTTTGCTTTTTTTGCTGTTATTCGTCTCTTTTTGGTCGTTCTGTGTTTCACTTCTGTCACTTTGTCTTGTTTTTTGCCTTTTTGTGTCATTTTATTGTCTAGTTTATGTGATTCAGTGTCTTATTTGGGTTGTTTTAAGTCTGTTTTTGGAAATTTTTGTCTTGTTTTGTGTCATTTAGTGTCTCTTTGTGGTTGTTTTGTCTCCACATACTGTAGATATTTAACTATCTCCATGTTTCCAGCCTCTCCAGTCTTCTCCTCTCTACTCTGTTCATCATCTCTATAAAGATGTCCCTCCATGCTGGATGTATCTCCAACTACTGTCTCCTCTGTTCACTGTTTCTGAGCCACGCTGCATTTAGTTTAAGGTGGTATTTTTGCATTTTTTGCTGTGTTTTGTCTCTTTTTTGGTCATTTTGTGTCTCGTTTTTGACATTTTCCATCTTATTTTTGTCGTCTTGAGTCTCATTTTCGTTGTTTTGAGCCCCTTTTTATCATCTTGTGTCTTGTTTCTGTCATTTTGTCTCATTTTGTGCTTCGTTTTTGTCCTTTCCTGTGTTGTTTTGTGTCTTTTTTAAAAACCTATTTCCATGTTTACAGTTTCCACTCTGCTCTGCTCTTCTGTATACTGTTTCTGAGCCATGACACATTTATTTTATCCTGGCAATTTTGCATTTTTTTGTCTTTTTGTGGTCGTTTTGTCTCCAAATACTCCAGATATCTAACTATCTCCATGTTTCCATCCTCTCCAGACTTTTCCTCTCTCTACTCTGCTCATCATCTCTATAAAGATGTTCCTCCATGCTGGATGTATCTCCAACTACTGTCTCCTCTGTTCACTGTTTCTGAGCCATGCTGCATTTATTTATTGATCCAGTCGGTTTGATTTTCCTCTCAGCCTCTCTGTGGAAACACTGCCTGCAGTTCAGTCAAAAAGCCTATGAGTTTGGTCACATCTGATCTGATGCTTTACATAATATGCAGAATAAAGTGATTTTGATTGAATGTCGTGATTTTTAAGCTCAGATTTGGTGCTTTCTTTCTGTTCTTTCGGTGCCTTTGAAACCTGCAGGCAGAGTTTTGGTTGTGGAGGGTTGAAGAAAACATCTGTCAGGTGTATTGATGATGAAGACAACCTGTGGCCTCACAGCTCTCCTAAACTCCATGAACGTGACTCTACAGGCTTTACTTCCTGTGTGTTAATTACTGAACACGTGGGAAAAACAACAAACTCCAACAAATAACCACCACATGAATGATATAACTCATTTATTTAGGTCCGGTCCAGGATACAGGATGGAAGAGACGACATCCTTCAAGTCTATTATATCAGATTAAACCCCTACAAACTCATCTGGGTGTATTCTAAGGTTAGTCTATTCCTGCCTTTAAATGTCTCAGATGTAACTCTACACCCTTGTTTTCTCTACAGCGTGCAGCTCTGCACCGTGATTAGTTGTAATGTTGGAGTAATGCGGCCCTACATGTTCAAACCGGAGTCCAGTAATGACACAGGAAGCTCCGCCCACAGAGTCGACGGGTCGGTTCTTCAGGTTTGTTCATGAGAAGTCTGCATCTGAGCTGAGAAAACCAGTGGTGTGCTGCACGTTCAAGGTGGAAATGCTCCGTCACGGCACTGATCATGTGTCTTTTAGCATGTAAAAAGCACCATGTGGACGTGTCAGCAGGTCAGACACTAGGTTTTAACTGCACCGTGTCCTAAACTTAATATGTTATAAACTTAATTATAAAGGTTTGGGGACCAGAAGAAGCTTCCTTCTTTGTCTTATCTACATGTTTACTCCTGAGCGGTGGCAGCAGACTTAGTTTTTCTCTTCCACTTTAATGGATTCTGGCCTGCAGGTGGATGCAATGACCCAAAACAGCCACTAGAGGGAGACAAAACACAGAGGAACACATCCGAGTCTCCTGATTTCTGATGCTCCTCATGTGACCAGAAGAAAAACATGTTTGGCCTCAGATTAAAGGTTT